>OX579676.1:120564765-121164765 GCA_951230905.1 Cheilosia variabilis | reverse complement strand
ATGGGTGATCATTCTGAATGTTTTCATATAAAATTTAATCAGTGAATGAAAAACGCTTAGAAAAGAGTCGAAGGTTACACATATTCCAATCGCACAAATGTCAACACAAAAAAGAGGAAGTGACGTTTTTATTTTCGATTATGCCCTTAAGCAACGTTTATGACAGAAGCAAGCAAGGATGGAGTGGGATTACATTTTACCTATGTATTCGTTGACAAAAATTGAGAAAGAGCACATTTTTAAATGAAAGCTTTCAAACGCCAATGACAGTTCGAGAAAACAAGATGTCGGTGGAATTATTCTGCAAAAAGTATTTCATGCAACGGCTGATGTGCATGTAGCCCATAATAATAAATTGCGAACAAAAATTTGCTCAAATCAGCTATTAGCTGTCAAGTTGTCGCTGACCACAGTTCTGCCAATATAGTGAGAGTGACTGCCTTCCTTTTGGTTCACACTTAAAACTCGTAGGAAAAAAAACAAACTTAAATGTGAGCACAAATGTAGACTGACAGCTGAGAACCACTAGGTAAAACTTTCGCACGTATTCACAGATAGAATTGTTTGGACCTCTCGGGCGAGGATTGGCTTCTTTTTTTTTCAAAATTTGCGGAGACAACCAGATAGGTTCTTCCACGGAAGCTGGTAGTCTTTTATCTATAGTTTGCGCACATAGACTCACTATAAATGCACTGTAAGCGAAATGTCAAATTCATAAAAATCCAGCAAGAAAAGTGGTTTCTACCCGTAGCGCATATAACATAATTTTAATTATGCTAATAAAAAGTGTCTGCGTCTGCTGGTAAGTCAAATAAATATTAGATACACTCCATCTACTGGTCGCTACCCTAAAACGTTGACAATCAAATTACGTTACAGTTAAAATGATTGTTCATGGGAATAAAAGTGCGATTATAGAAAAATATTTAATTTGCTATATGAATTGTTTTGCTTGCACTTTCAAATATTCACTACTGGTCCCCGACTGCGCTGTAGGTTATTGTAGTAGTGTGAAGTTGGTTACTAGCAGTCCATATAAGTACACAAAATAAATATAGCTAATAATGTCCATGAATGAGTATATCGCCTATTACTTTAACTTTGACTATTACGTCTGATAAACACTTAATTTCAATTCTGCAATGTTTTCCTATTATACTTCGCACACCATTATTAACTTTTCAGCAAAACTGTGCTCCATTCCTAGAGAAACTACGTTTTTCTCCTAAAGATTTTTCAACCGTTGCGATCTACCCTGTTCGAAAAACAAAAACTCCAATACAAACAAATTTCTTGCAAAACTTTTGAACTTGCAAGTTGCAACCTGAAGTGTCAAAACGGCAAATGCTATATACAAATTTGTTACCTAAAAATCCTACAGATTTATAATTACATATTTGTTCTGCTTCTCCTCGCAGAAATCTCACTCTGAACCAGACAGCCATATGATTGCCATTGCCATGCCAAGATGACAACATCGGCAGATGCAACGCGATGACGAGCCAGACCAGTGTTTATAGCTCGTGGGAAATTTACCTTTTCGTGGGAATTTCGATGGTAAGAAACCGCCTCGTGGGAAAAAGGGAAAAAAAGATTTCGGTACGATTTTGAGGGGAAATTTGGTCAACTTCCAAAAAAAAAGTGATCATCAAACTTCAACCTAATATCATATTTCTACTACCTTTCTAAATGAATTGTTATGAAATAAATCTACTACAAATTACAAAACACGTAAGAGGCTAAGAGTATCATATTTTTGGTTTCTCTTTCATACACATTTTGAACTTCTCCATCTAACTTCCACCGGTATTTTCATTGCTTATGTTTTCAAGCTGTTTTTATTCATTATCGAAAAGTTTCTTATTATAGAGATTATTTGCGCTATACACAAACAATATGAATTATATATGTAAGGTAGGTGGTCCAAATAAGGCCCATAACCTAATAAGGCCCAGTGCGCAAAAATTGGCATAACCGTTAATCAACCTGAATTATATTTTAAATGTGCTTTTGGCCACCTATGTCTACACTAAAATCGATGGAATTTTCCGTCTGACGCAATCGTGTTTTTTCTTACAGTCCATACAAGTTAGTATGTGCGCACTCACACGCTTTTTATAAGAACTTGGTTTTTGTAATTGATTTTATTGCAAATAATAATTCGGGTACTTACCCGAAGTTTTTACACTAAATATACCACATATAAAACTAAGGTTTAGTATGGTTTAAGTATTATTTTAATTCTTTGAGTAGATTTTCGTTAAAGTTTTTGTAAAGAAAAGTTTTTCATGTTCCTAAAAAGGCCCACCGAAAATATTAACAGGCCTTATTAGGAATATGAAAGATTAAATTCGTTTGTTTGGTTGTTTTTTGATAAAATGTCAAAGGCGAGCAAATTAGGGAACAGAAAGCGGAATTTTAACCTAACATTACACCCCGACTCCACAGGAGATAATTTCTCTCATAATGCTCATCATGAGATGAAATATCGTGTGGAGTCACTCTTTTTCATCGCATGATTGGATGTCTGCGATAGCTCTCTGCAATTATATCTTGCGATGGATGTCTGGCATGAATTTGACATATTTGTTTTTTTTATTTCTTTTCGTCTGGAAATGCCATTTTTTTGTCTCATTTTATTGTGATTGTCTTTGCGGTTTTTTGATTTTTTGAAAAAACTTTAAAGAATATACCTAGGTACAATTAATAAACCAAATATAATTCTTCGTTATTCGTGGACTATTGGGAAACGTCAAATATAATTTCTCTTGCCGCTGCAATACACACCCCGACGAAATGAAAAATATGAAATGTCATGGCATGTTTTGCCCAGCACAGATATGAGGAAATTGTATGAGATGGATGTCAGGCATTTAGACAGAGAGATATATCTCCTGTGGAGTCGGGGTAATGTAATTCTTAGTAAAAATCTCCTTATTTAAAATTAATTTATTGAAGTCAAATTTATTTATTTTTTTTTAATTTTTCTTTCTAGTCAAGAAGGCTGTGTTTATTTTTTGTTTTGTGTTAATAAATAATATTATAATATATATATAAATAATAAACTAGGTTCTTTTATTTGTTTCATGACAAAATACTTTTTATTTTAGCAGTATAACTAACGCTCGTATCTTTTTGCAGACAGAAAAGGGGATAAATGCCCGAAATTTGGAGATTTCAAGGGATATCGCAATTTAAAAAAGAGGATATAATAGTGGATATGATTTTAACTTGTTTTCTCGCTGAAATTGATGAAACTCATCAATTGAAGGCAAATTGTGTTTAATAAATTATTATTATTTTTAAGTTCCATATGTGCTTAATAAACAACCAATGTGCCATCATCGCCGTCGTCGTCATTCGCATCTGAATCGTTTTGCCTTTTGTTGTTCTCGGCGTTATAATCTTTTTTGTTTTTAATAAATTCACAAATAAAGGGTGATTTTTTAAGAGGTTTAGAACTTTTTTTAAAAAAAAAACACAAAAAATTCGAAAAAATGAATGAAATATTTATTTGAATCGATTGTTTGAACCTTGCAATTTAATGTTTAAAGATAATATCATGCAAATGTTGACCGCGGCTGCGTCTCAGGTAGCCCATCCGCTGAGTCCAATTTTGGCATACTCTTTCACACATATCGGCCGGTATCTCACGAATGAATGCATGGATGTTGGCTTCCAGTGCGTCAATCGAAGCGGGCTTGTCCCTATACACATTAGCCTTGGCATACCCCCACAAAAAATAATCTAATGGTGTCAAATCGCACGATCTAGGCGGCCAATTGACCGGCCCGAAACGTGAAATTAACTGTTCACCAAACTCGCCTCGCAATTGCGCCATTGTTTCGCGTGCTGTGTGGCATGTGGCACCGTCTTGTTGAAACCACATATCATGCAAGTCAAGAACTTCCATTTCGGGCAAAAAAAAGTTTGTTATCATCGCTCGGTAGCGTTCACCATTGACAGTAACGCTGCGATTCGCATCATCTTTGAAGAAATATGGCCCAATAATGCCGCCGGCCCATAAACCGCACCAAACAGTGGCTTTTTCGGGATGCATTGGTAGCTGTTGCAATGCTTCTGGCTGATCTTCACTCCAAATGCGGCAATTTTGCTTATTTACGTACCCATTCAACCAAAAATGAGCCTCATCGCTGAACACAATTTTTCGATAAAAAAGCGGATCCTCGGCCAGCTTTCCAAGAGCCCATTCACCAAAAATTCGGCGTTGTGGTAGGTCGGCTGGCTTTAGTTCTTGCACCAGCTGTATCTTAAAAGGCTTTACGCCCAAATCCTTCCGCAAAATTTTCCACGTAGTGCTGTAACAAAGGCCTAACTGCTGGGAACGGCGCCGAATCGACATTTCGCGGTCTTCTGTCACACTAGCTGATACGGCCGCAATATTTTCTTCACTACGCACAGTACGTAAACGTGTTGGTGGTTTAATGTCCAACAAAGTAAATTTGGTGCGAAATTTGGTCACAATCTTCCGAATAGACTGCTCAGAAGGTCGAGAATGCCGATCATAAAATGGAAGCAGCGCGCGATGAACATTTCGAACCGAGCACGAATTTTGATAGTAAAATTCAATAATTTGCAAGCGTTGTTCATTTGTAAGACGATCCATGGTTAAATTGCAAACCAAACTGAAGCTGTTTGACAGTGACACAAGGTACTAAACACACGTCAGCTGTCAAAACCAGTGTTGCCAAAACCAAACCAGCTAAAAAATCACCCTTTAAAATCGTAGCCACACGCACCGAACGAATACGCGAAAATGACAGCCCGCAAAAGTTGAATTCACAACAGAGCGATAAGCTGAATTTTCGAAGTTGAAACAAATTTTCGGAAGAACCCATTCATAGACGCGAAAGTGTTGAATTCACAATAGCGCGTTAGGTCGGTTCGCTTACAATATCTTACGATATATCCTTAAAAGTCTGCTATGGTGAAAAGTGGAGTTTATAGGATAAAAAACGGATTTTGGAAATTTTCAGTGGATAGTTTCTTTGACTTTGAAAAAAGGGATAATCCCCTAAAAAAGTGGATAAATACGAGCGTTAAGTATAACCAAAGTAACTGAACAAAATTATGTATGGGCCTTATTCGGAACAGGTGTTCGTAATAAGGCCCAACGTAAGGTTCTTAAAAATGTTATGAAAATACATTTCAAATTGGGTTTTAACAAATAAACGTTGTGTTTTTATATAGATAACTGAACTAAGGCTTATGCTAATGTCAATTTAGTAATTTTCTCTTAGGCGTTTGCAAGTTATTAACGAAAAACTATAAGGTGGGCCTTATTTGGGTCACCTACCTTAGTTGTTTTTTTTCATGAATTGTACAAATGTTTTTTTTCCTAGTAATGAAATGACTGTTTATCATATTCTTCCAATTAAATTCCCTCTGCCCTCTTTTTTTTTTGTTAACAAAAATATTGAAAATAAACTGTTTTTTTTTTTTTCTTAAATTAACCATGTGGGAAATTTGTGGGAATTTTGACAAGGTCCAAAAGGGGAAAAAATTAGCTTCCCGTGGGAAAAACCATCTCAATGACATAGTAACACTGAGCCAGACGAAATCATACGAACGAGTATTGCGATATTGCCCAGTTGTTCAGATATGTAATATTTTTGTGACAAACATTTTATTTTGCGTTCATAGTGTTTTTAATGTTGAATATATAGAAATTTTTTTTAAGGTATTCGTTCATCCGCGCGTACCTACTTTCTTAGTAATACAAATATGTGGAATATTTTTTTATTGCACATCAATCTCAGCAGAACAAAGTAAAGATTAAGTTGCAACAAGCGATTACAGACAGCAAACACTTACTTAAACACTATCGAGATTTGCACTAGAGGTATAGGTACCTACCATCCCAACTAGAAGTAACTTGACAGAAGCAGTTCATTTTTGAACCTTTGCGGTGGTGTGGTTTTAATTGCTAAAACAATTTTTTTAGTGCCATTTACTAAAACGGAGAGAACATCAAATCAAACTGAAAGACGATGCGCACTACGAGGTGACTGGAACTGGAAAGGTGACCCCGTCGTGATTGTTCCATAAATCTTTAACTTCCAGAGCCTGCTGCTGGGGAATAAACATGTGTTTATTATATGTCGACCTTTAGGGCTTGATAAATGCAATAGATTAGAAGTTGGAATTTTGTTAATAACTAAAATGAAGCAAAATGATAGAAAGTAAAAGTATTTGATGTTATGAAACGAGAAGAGGTCTGCTACTGTAATTTCCTGAACATTTTGACGAATTATGACTTTAAAACAAATAAAGTGCATACCTAGGTCGAACGAAACTTTTGTCGTTGATCAAAAGTTTGGTTGGTTGTCTTCATATTTTATTAGACAGGTAAGTGAAGATCTGAGAAGCGATGATAGATAAAAGAAGCGGTTCATTAAATATAGAAAAAGGAATAGTGTGAAATAAAATTTTGGGTTATTCATCTGATATGATGGATGACAGGCAGTACATACAGTGATCCCATATTGGGGGGAAAGTCTGCAATTTTGTCGATTTTTTCTAACAAAAGGGGAAAAAAGGGGGAAGGGAATTTTTGGGGTGAAAACAATCAAAAAAGGCGAAAAAAAACATTTTAAATTTTACTTAAATAAAGTCTTCGAAAGTCTACACTATTAGCTGTTTTTTATTATCAGCGTGATCTGATTCGGATTTAGTATTTTATGTTCAAATATGTAACACATGAACAATATTTGCTGCTACCGCTTGAGTTTATCTTGGCATACTAAGGTGTGTCCAGACCACATTTCAGAAATGGTTATGAAATTTGTCTGAAGCAAATCGGACAGATTTTATAAACATTTATAAAAAATTTTTGAAATTTATTTACTAGCCCCCGTATTAATAAACACTGCGTAAAAGTTATCAACTCGTTACTCAGCAGTTACGTCAATTTTTTGTATACTTATTTGTTTATTAATACGGGGGTAAATGTTTGTGAAATGTTTCAACTTTATCCTGTTTTGGACTAGAAGAAAATAATGTGGTGGGATTATTAGCAACGAGTAAAGTTTTTATTTTTGTAATTTTTGTATCGGGAATTACACGACACGCGATTTAATTCAAATAGTCGTATTAAATGAATCACTTTCTCATTGCAACCTTTTCTGGACATTTCTATTTATTTTAATAGAATAATAATAATCGAAAAACAGCGCTCACTTTCTGTTGGGAAACTAGTAGAACAAAAATTATTTCAGATCACGATTGGGAAACTGTGAAACATTTCATAAATGTTTCATGAAAATTATCTTGTTTAATAAGTGTTTAGGAATAAATATGGAACATTAAGGTACATATTTAATTGTTTATCAAATGTTTGCCTGGTCTGGACATACCTTTATAGAACGAGAAAAAACAACATAACTCGGAATACGGACAGCGAGTTTATTCGAATGCGAAATAAATCAATTGATATTTTTGTGTTCCATTTTTCAGTCTGGCAACGTGATTGTGTGGCTATCGTTTACAGGCACACCAACATTTAAAAATAAAACAAGCCACCTAGTCGGAAATAGTAGAAATAATTTTCAGATCATGACTCGTGATCTCGATGAGAAGCAGGATCATGTGCTGTTGTTGTAAATGCATGTAAATCGATGATCTATATGGATCATAGCTGATAATAAAAAACAGCTATTTTTAGAACTCATGTTGAATGCATTCATTGTCTGGCGTATCATCGATATCATCAAAGAAAAAGTTAACGTGTTTCGAATTTGTGAAGTGTACAGGTGTAATTTTTAGCAAACTAGAATCAAATGTCGGCAAAATTGAAGATGTAAGTTAATAATTCTCATATTTCGATGTTGTTTGCCTTGAATTCATTTTTTTACAGAAAAAAAATTCGCATTCTACTTTTTTCTCTTTTTGGACAGCTGCACTCACGTTTATTGGTAAGTTAATAAATATTTTTTTTTTTATATTTTCCCCTTTCTTTGAAAAAAGAATTACTTTTTATTTTTAGAAAAAATAAATAAAGTTCGTTCCAGCTCCTGCGAGGACGAAGAGAAAGACAAAAGTGTATAAACGTCCATATTTAAATAAAACACGAAATGTTAAAAAAATGTTTTTGGGGGAAAAAAATGGATTTTTGTTTTTAAAAAAGGGGGAAAAATATCGTTTTGTTGTAAAACAAGGAGGGAGTACATATTAAATAACAATGTGAGTTATTCAAAGTTGAAGCTCAAAGTAACAGGCATTTGTCGCAAGTACTATCTTAAAAGTTCTTACACTTTACAAGGCTTTTGGTTTTGAGTACAAGGACAAGCGTAGTAGAAGTTAACGTTTTCTCATCTCTGTTAGGGCATGTTTTTATTTTTGACTGAAATAGATTAGTTACAGTAACGCTGGTTTAGAGTGTCAATGATTGGAAGTAGGGTTCGTGATAGACCTATAAATTAACATGGATATATATTGTAGCATTAAGAGATTTGTTTTTGAGTTTGCATTAGCACTTATAACGCGAATATCCCGATGGACGTTTGCGGAGGTGCAAGTGAAGTGGCAGTTTCTGATTGTGTTAGTTTAATATGGCTAAAAAAACGAAGATTTGGGAAATATTTGCTAAAAAGAATTTGTTCGTAGTTGTAATATAACATTCCTACGGGACGCTCTGTAGCCTAAGCGGCTTGACCGATTTTGAAGAGTGAGGTTTCATAATATTCGTATTCTTCCCCGGAGTGCTATAGGCTAAAAAGATAAAAATAAAAAAAGTTAATTTAAAAAACCAAAAAACCCGACTGACTGTAAAAAAAAAAATTAAAAAGATATGAAAAAGACGCATTTAAGTACCTGTAACTTACTATTTTGCAGTCGGATGGTACTCAATACTCATATATATATTTGTTAGACTGTATACTAGATATATAGATTGTCAATTAGATTTAGTACTTAAATGCGTCTTGTTCATATATTTTTAATCCTTTTCTTTTTGTCATTCGGGTTTTTTTTGGTTGTTTAAATTAGCTTTTTTATTGTATTGAGTTTTACAAAAATATACGAAGATAGATTTGAATTTGGGAAATGGTTTTTGAGAAAAAGTTCAAAAACTGATTGATTCGAATTTTTTGAGAAAAACTAAGTGCAGTGCCTATGTTCTGTACCTAATTATCTATCACTAAAACGATATGAATGAAGCAAAATGCCAAAAAATCACATGACGCGTTCTGTAACTGTGTGAATCGAAAACTATATCACATGGAACATTTCGATATGAAACACCTGGAAATTTGTGATATATTCAGGTCAAGAGCGATAAAATATTCACTTCAACTGTCGAATTTTATCAAGAAACACAAAGCTTGCGTTAAAACCCTACATCCGTGTTTGGTGCACTGAGTGGCCCAACTAATTTTCAAAATCAAATTTAACGGAGGTGCAGTTCGCAGACACCTTCAACATCCGGGTTGTTTGAAAGGCAAGCGCCATATTAGTATGCAAATAACAGAATCAAACTTGTGTATGTGTGCATTAACCTACGGTTACCGTTTGAAAACAAATAGCAGATTTCGTATTATGGTGTACTCAGCGCAGTGTTGCCAGAGAAAAGTGCTATAAAGTAGTACTGCAGCCAAAAATGGGGAGTATTTTGAAAAAAAATAGTTGTACACGCATTTCTCAGTCTTCAAAACTCACGGAACCACCAAACCACAATCTCAAATAACAATAAAATAAATACCGAACTGACAGAGGAAAATTGCATGAAGCCAACGAAAATCAAAAACCCTTTTTGACGTAAGTTTGGATGATAAAAGTGCTATTAAATTTGCATTAAATTTGATTAAATTTATTAAGGAAAAATTACACTTTGCTGCAAGTGTTACATATTTTAGGTCTTTAAAAAATAAAGGAGGACGAATATGAATGGAGGATTACGGAGGTGTTGAAAGTAGTACATTACTCCTATGGGAGTACTTTCGGCAGCACTGACTCAGTGCCCCACAATACTTTGCATGGAAATCTCCTATCTTTAATTCAATTTCTCAGATATTTTCTATTTGCTGCAATGAAAATAATTTTTGAATGTGCAGGTATTTTTAATTTTTTGTTAGTGTATAGTAGGCGATTTTGAATTTATTGTAGAAAGTAGGCGATAGATAGATAGATAGATTACGAAGAATTTATTTTCATTTCACAGTAATTTTGTAGGATAATGTAGCTGATATTCAGGATACAAGAAGATAAACTAGGTATACGATTTTTATCAAAAATTATAGAAGATGTACTTAGGTTGTTTGGTTTGGGAGAAAATTGGAAAATATTTTGAGATTGCTGAATACATCAGCACACCGAGAGTTGTCTTCTGAAGAACGGGAGCGACTTGAAAATGATTTCGGGAACTATTTTGGTGGCGATGGTGATGAACAAAATCAGGGAAATATTGGAGGTTCCGACTTTTCTGTAGCTGCTGGGGTACAAGGTAATGCCCATATTGTCAGCGTTTCACAATAGAACGAAGACTGGGATGCTCTGTATGAATATGAAGACGATGACTATTCAGATGCTGACGATCCTGATTATGAACCGAATGCGTTGACTGACCTACGAATCGCACAGATCGCTGAAGGTATGCAGACAGAAGAAAGAACAGAACATTTGAAAGAAGAAGAAGAGCAAGACACCAATGACACACAAGACACATCTAATAAAAGAAAACACTTTTTGAAATCGTTGGCCACCGAGTTAGCAACTGCACATATTCAGAGGAAAATTCAAAAAGGATCTTTGCGAAAATCAGTGAAAACTGCCATTAGTTTAGTTGGTTTCAGAATTGAAACTTCTACTCCAGTACTTTCACAAATACGTGTCAATAATATACGCCAAAGATGTATACCATGTAAAGTTGATCGCCAAGGATCAAAGGGAGACACGAAAACCACCGCAGTTTGCGATTTGTGTAACACTGCCACTTGTTCCAAGCATTACATAAGGATATGTGAATGTTGCTACGTCGCAAATGCAGAGGATAAGGATAATGACGAATCGGGTATGGACATGGACATGTCACCAGCACCATCGAAACGCTCCAAGACACATTCTTCAGTTTGATAACAACTTCATTTCAAGTATTTAACTTATGTTTTTTTTTATAAATAAAGCTACTCTCGGTTTACATTTTTGATAGAAATAGTAAAGGGGCACAATATGCCCCAAACACGATAAACACGAGTTTCAACAAACACGGATTGAGGGTTAAAACAAAAAATTCAAATGGCTGAAATTCAAAAAGTAGGAAATAATATATAAAAATAACGTAAATAAGAATTTTTTTTTCTAGAGGGCCTCAAAAATCTCCAAGATTCAAAGGCGAAAGCTTGTAGAATTCATGGCTGCTAATTTGGAATTTGCCAGAGGCCAACATTCGGGCGTTAATGCTAACACCAAAAACAAGGCTAATTGGGAAAAGCTCTCTTGTAAACTCAATTCGATAGGCACCAGAAATAAATCTGTGGAGCAGTGGAAGAAAGTTTGTGCAGGTTTGTTTGTTTTTTCTTTCATAGACTAATTTCGTTTCTTAACAGTGTTGGATTGACCTAAAGGCTTCTGTGAAGAAGCAAATAAATCTCCGCAGAAATTTCATGAATAAGACGGGTGGTGGAAGCACTGTAGATGCTCCACGTTTGCTTAACGATTTCTAAAAATAATGACAGTTGATGCTAAAAATGGCGATTCTTTTTCCCCAGAGTCAGAAGTCGCAGTAGTAAGTAGACAAATATTTATAGACTGCTTCAATTTATCTGACATTTATTTTTTGTTAGGAAGTAATTATACCTGTTACCATTGCCACCACTGATAAAACTGGAAAAGGCAGAGTAAGTAACAATACTTCAGGCTTCACAAAAGCAGTGGATGAAGCAAAACGTCTAGGTACCTGTTGAAATGATGGAAAAATTGAATGCAATCGAAGCACAAATCCTGCGACACCTGGTGGATAAAAAAGGAATATGTGGAGACCTATAGAATTTTTACGTCTGTTTGTTTTGCAAAGGACCTAGATAAGGAATACGTGTGTTTTCGTGTAAGAAAATTAATTATTTATCTATTAAAAAGTTAACAAACTAATTTAAAACAAACATAATTTGCAAGTCTAAGTACTACTTGTCCGAAATTTGTATAGTGCGAGTCAATTCATCTGGCAAAACTAGCACAAAAGTCTGTTCAAAGTAGTGTTGAATGTAATATAAACAAATAATAAATTTATTTTTGTTTATATATTTTGGTTGCTTTTTATCTTATAAAAAGTGTGTGAATTATAATTTCTAGAGATTTGCTTGCTTTGAAGATGGAGGATCCAGCCAGCTAAGAAGTTTCTAAGGTTGTAACAATATCGCTCTGTGTAATTGACTATTTCAGTGGTGCTAAAAGGTCTATCCGGGAAGGCGAAGAAATAGTACAAGCTTGCTGGATACATAAGATTGGCTTCTCCCCACCTCCATCCGTAGATGAAGTTACTGAGCTGGTGGTAGCTGCATCATCAATTTCATTAAATTTTCTGCAATTTTCATTGTTGAATTCGGAAGGTTTAGGCTGGGAAAGGCTCAGAGATGAGCTAAGTCGTGATTTCGCAATCACAGGTAAAACTGTGACTGTGATTTACAAATCACTGTGAATTTAACCTGTGATTGCGATTGTGACTCGCGAACTCTGCCTTGTACTGCAATGCTATGTCAAAGACAATGGAATACAGAGATATATAGCTTTCCAGCGGAAAAGCGGCTGCCTACATGTGAGTTCATGAGTTGGACTTTAATGCAGGAATTCGGTATTTTCTAATGTGTATTTAACTATTTTTTTCAATTTAACCAAAACCTCTACAAAAACTAAACAAGTTCGCGAACTTGTTCCTTCAACCTCACATTAAAAGTACAAAATTCAAGAGGCAACAACATTCCAGCGCAGCACACGCAAAAAGAAAATTAAAAAAAAAAAAAACTACCCCAATTAATTAGCTACCTCAGCAATATCAAAGATATATGCAACCAATGTATTAAATATATATTTACTCCAAACACAATCAATCCAACTCCGACTCTCCTCTACTTCATAATAATTCTTTCATTTTCTTTTGCAAAATTATCCTACCACCTACGACTTACCTTGCCTCTTCCTTTACCTACCTGCTGCGCGAGTTCCTTCTTTCTTGATGCTAGCTATCCTACTTTCTACTTTGAGTCGCAGTTTCGCTATTTCCCCATTTGCCTTGTGATTGTGATTTTTGTGTGTATACCTTATTTCACTGTTTCGCTGTTTGTCCAGTGATTGCGATTTGTGTCGCGATCGCGACTGTGGGTGCTTTCTGTTTGTCGTGATTTTCAAACTGTGACTGCGATTGAGAACGAGTGCGAAAGGAAAGAGTGAAAAATCGCAATCACGTTTTATTTGAAAGTCGCGCATAGGTAGTGATTGCGATTTTGCAATCACAGTGATTAAATCACAGGTAGTGATTTTGTGCTCATCACTAAAGGCTCCTTTCACAAGTTTACTGAGTACTGAAAACTACCCCGTGTATATGTCTTTATCTCTAAAGTGAAGACTGCGAATGGAAAAACATTTGGGAAATTTTTTCGCGATCCTACAACTATATCAAATTAGCTACATTTTTGCTTCCGTGCAAAACAATGATACTTAGATCCTTTTTTTTTTTCGATTTTTATTAGATACATTTTTCAATATTCCATTAAAATTCTGCACAATCGCAAATAAATTCTTTAATCTGGCAATATTAATTTGTTTTCTACTTTTCAAACTGACTATGGTAACTATTGCTCATGCTGAACCGATGTTCCCACCCATACTGATACTGTACTGTACATGTACGGTACGACTTGAGCACTCGTAAATTCCTGCCAATTTATAAGAGTGGGGACGTTCAAGTATCTAGAGTTTAGTAAGTCTGACAGCTCTCTCACTAGATGAAACTCGGCTCTGATTGGGGGAAATCGATCGTGAGAGCAGATGTTTCAGTTGACGTTTATGGAGGGGTAGCCGACGAATCTAGTCGAGAAATTCGTGACTGAGTACTAAGTTGACAGTTCTCATATGTGGCTGACGTAGAAAAGGTGACGTTCCCGACCAATCTAGTTTTTGCGTTCAGGTTACATCTCATCCAGACCAATCTAGTCGACTTAAGATAACTAGATTCTTGAATGTGGCCAGTGTGTGAGTTATTCACTACAAATTCCTCTTAGCCCCTACTCTCTACTCTACAGTTGTCAAACGTCAATAATCTGTGCATTAATTATCTTCAGCTACCGCGTTTTCCCAACATTTAAAAGGTGAATATACCTAAGATGTATACAAATTCTAAAAATTAAGTTAGAACAAGAATGAATTTTAAGCCAGTACAATTACTCTGCAATACTTATATATTTTTTTAAGTGTGTTTTGTTGGTGCTAAATGGATTGACTGAAAATCAGGTGATGTGATGTTTGTTTTAAGGATTCTTTTTTTTTTTGTTTCTTTCGTTTTTAATAAATTTATTTATTTGAAAAAGCTACATTTTCGTGTGATACATTTGGTAAATTTTAGAGGCATACATAAAAAAAAAAACGATACATTTTTCGAAAAGTCAACGGCAACGCTGCTTGGTATATTAACAGAGAAGCAATCTAACCAAGAGACGGCTCTCATTTTTTTCCTCCAACATGTGTTCCGATTATTTTTTATATGTGCTATATGAACTGCTTATAGAAAAAAAAAAGTACAGATGTTTTTGATATTTATCGCCCTTTAATTATTTCAAACACGATTATTAGCAAAATTTTCTTTTAAACGATCACGAATTGTCTCCGCTTTCCGCAAATGCCTGGACGTTTTTTGAGGATAAACAACTTCCTCATCTATGTTTAGTGATCTATTTTCTTCCGATCCGTTATTGCATTCCCGCAACTCGTTGTCGTGATGCAGTCTAAAATTCCAAAATTCCCATGAAATTAAAAGTTACTACAGAATACTTTTTGCATAGAGTTAGAGAACTATATTTTCCAGATGCGATAAATAGCGGAATATTTTGTTCCTAAATTTTCGATGCGAAAAGTTATCGCATGAGTTACAGAACATGCGCAAAACATGCAAAACATGTATTTTGATCGAAATCGTTAGAGCGGTTTTTGTAAAATTATGCAGAGAAAACAGTAACAAATTTTGCAATTTTTAGTTTCAAAAATACTATTACTTAGTTAAGTAAGCTTTAAACAGAGTATTAGTTATTGTTCGAGATATAAGCAATACTTGGTTTTTTAAGTTGTATCCAAATCGAAAATGGGGTTTTCGAGATATGAGCAGTTGTTTAAATTAGCGTTTTCGGTGATGCGATTTGAAAATTAAGGACGCAATCAATTTTAAAACAACAATTTTACTCTAAGTATGCATTTTGGTCAAAATCGTTCTTACCTTTTTCAGGTAAAGTAAAGAAACCCAAATTTTTAAAAAAATATTTTTTTTCAAAAATCGATTAAACTGAGTACTGAGAAGGTATATGTCCAGTTGCAAAGGTGAGATGTAGATGTCGCTAGGTGCAGGCGATGAGTTGTCCTGGGATGAGATGCGGTGACCCCCTCGACGCTATGTGTTATTTGCATAGGATTCGTTGAGGCGGGTTCACCGCATCTCATCCCCCGCGCCTAGCGACATCTACATCTCACCTCTGCAACTGGACACTTACCTTCTCCGTACTCACCCTTATGGTTTTGGTTGTAGTCTATGCTGTTTAATGTCAAAAATAAGTGTTACCATATTACAAGACAATTTGTGTTCGAAGATGGTGGTACTTCTGTTCTTGGAAACCATTTTGTGAAATAGAGTAGGAGCTACAAAGGCAGGTTATATTCACTTATAAATACGAACACAGATGAATAGATGAATATCTTTGGCGAAATTTGACTTTTTATTCTGTATAGAGTTAAAACAAAAGGTTTTTTGAGAAGATAAATTGACTTATTCTCTGAACTAGAGAAAATAAAAGTAAAAAATTGGCTCGAATTTTTTACTTTTATTTTCTCTAATTCGCTGAAGCTAAGTCAATTTATTTTCTCAAAAAACGTATTGTTTCAGCTTCAGATTTAAACAAAATTAAATGTTTACAGTCTTGAAATCTTATAAATCCATTCAGGTACAACAAACATAAAGCATTTCCCACCCTTATATCTTCCTCTTAGCATTACATAAATTTCGTACCTATGTACCTTCTTCCTTTCCCCATAGATTATTCCGAATTCCACTAATGTGTCTATTTAGACTTTAGAGAAACTTAACGTAACACTCAACATAATACTCGTCTGAGGGTAACACTATCCACTAATTCTGAGTAATGCGATTATTGGCAGTCAGTTACGGAGTTAAGATGTAGATGGCGCTAGCTGCGAAATTTGGCTGGGGATGAGGTGCACCCGACCCAAAACCCCACGTCAAATGACGTATGCCGGTGAATATGTACATACATATGGCGCTAGATACAAAGAAGCCAACTCCAAGAAAAATGAGAGATCTTTGTCGACAAATTCTCTCTTAGCACTACTAAATAAAAATACAATACCTGCTTTGACAGCTGTCACGGAATGTGAAAAATAAATTTTCCCCACCGCAATCGCACTAAATAAATTGTTTGCTAAATTAAAGAAGCTGATTTCATTGTTTCTCACACGACTTCCAAATAACGCACACAGACAGGAACTAAGAGCGAAAACAAAATGGCGGCTTCCATTAAAAACTGACCAGCGATTTGTTAAACTTCCAACTAAACTTCAAGTGTCTGCAAATGTAAACAAAGCCCACTTCATTAGACCGAATCACATCGAATTCCTTCTTCTTTTTTTGTTAAAAAGTCTCTAATTGTGTAAACATTTGTTTATCTAGTTAAGAAAACAACATTACAAGTTCTATCGCATTAGCCGCGCTAAACATTTCCATTCTCCGATGGTATTTCGAGCATCCGATCCACGATTTGACTGATTTGATTTCAATCGTTTCATTGGCATGCGCCAATTAATCATTTCTGCCTTCGGAACACAACCAGTTCCATAATTTCTCCCCCTTTGTGCGTTGATTTAATGCTAAAGATTTATCAATACTCATGAGTTAGCCAGCATTGAAAGTACACAACCGAAAAGCCGCTTAAACGAGACGTCAAATCCTACTTAACTGATGTTCGAGTATGGATTGGTTGTTCGGGGATACCCTTTCAGCTTGTGTAGCTGTACATCAGAATGGCTGTGTGGTGGTTCTGTCATGATTGAATGATCGAAAACGAGGAACACTGTTGCTAATGAAAGAGTAATTCTGCGCGAGAACTCGATTTTCCAAATGGGAATAATTAACACCAATTAGGAATTTCATTTGGGTGGTATTTAAGGTATAAGAGTGTTTTCGGGCGAGACCTTTGCCATTTGGACGGACACTGATTTACGTTGGCATGGACTTTCACATTTGAAAGATGCTTGGTTACAGTCGAATATTAATCAAATCCGAAGAGGGATGTTCAATCTCTGTTTGTGGAAAGATAAGGTAACCAATCTTGTTGTAAACGAGACCCAAAGGACTTTTGTAAGATATCAGATGCTTCAAATAAGACCTGTTTTATTCAGTAATGGGCTCGAAAGGTGTAGGATCGTGTATTGTCCAACTCTGCTATCCTTCCCGTAGCCCAGGCTAGTTAGGGATACTTGGATTTCAAATCAATTTCGGCAAAAGTAACTGCAGGGGTTATAGGTTTAAAGTACTTTTAGTTATCGTATGGACCCTGCTGAGAGGAGCAGTTGACTCTGTTTACTTAAAAGAGGTTTTGAAAAAGAGAGAGACCCACCTGACTATGGTTAAGCCGAATAGGCTTGAAAGGCCCAACTTTCTAATGCACGTCTAGGTAAAGGGTGGATATTCTGGCCAACAAATTGCCTTTATGAGCCTTTATTGAAAACAAGCATTTAATGGGTGTCGCTGGTTTCTTCACAGACGCAACTCAGGAGTTCTGTGTATGTTGCCAACCGGATATTGCTATGTTGCCTCAAGGCCAGCGTGACCATTGTGCGACTAAAGTTGCAATTGACACTTTTTTCGAGAGGCTGCCACACTTTTTTGTTGTTTTGCCTCTTTTTTTAGTTGGAAAAGGCGCTTCAAAAATATTTCAAATGCTGCTATTTCCAAATAAAAGCCCTTTAAATGCAACGAAGATTCCTGTTCAAACTCTATTTTATTTTTTCGCGAGCCAATGCTTGCTAAATATCGTTAAAAAATGGGAAATTTGCGGAATACCTTCAGAAAGGGCAATTTGTTTTCTCATTGGCCCTTTTTCTTGAGACTTTCACCAAAAATTGATAGTTTGAATGATTTGTTTCTTGTCAGACTATTGATTTTCCCGCAAGTGTGATGTTTGTTTCGTTTTTCGCACTGAAGGTTTTTGGGAAATCAAAATTCCCACGTAAAGGTATAGAAATACCACGAAGTAGGAACACTGCTGAGTGTCAGTATTTTGTTACACCCCACCAGCGTTGCCCCGAAGAAAAAAGCAGTGAGGGACATTTCGAAATTGTTTGCGGGCCATTTGACAAAAGCTGGCGCCAAATATTTTACATAAAAATCCTTCTTTAAGAAATTAACAATTTTAGTGACTTAACTCATCAACAAATATATTTTTGTTGCTTCACTTTGAAAGCTTTCATTAAAATCAGTTATTATTATCTATATATTAAATAGAAATACATTTTGTACAATGGGTTGTTGAAATTATTGAAATGAGTATTTCCATTGGGGTTCTTGCCATCAAAAGACACTGATACAAATTAAAATTTAAGAGCACCCCAGTTTTTTATGAAATAATGTACAACCTCACAAAAAGATAACCATCGAGTTGCTAATACTTTTTTTTTTTTTTTTGTTTTAGATCAAAATATTCTTGAAACATTTTTAGTTCGTCCTGCCTTTTCGGAGTTCTGCATGGAATGCGAATTACAGACAATTGGATATAGATAGCCACTCAGTGTTTTTATTTTGCTTGCATCCCATATGCCACTTCGTTCACCCTGCATTACATTAGCTTTATCTGAGCCAAAATCTATCATATTATCATAAGGAAATTTCATTTTATCTAAATGTTCTTTAATTGTATTAAAAATGCCTTCAGCGAAAGAACCTACATATGCACAAAAACCTATACACAATTTTTTTTAATCGAGTTTTTATAAAAAGACGTGAGAGAAGTCAAATCATAAAACGAGAAAAATTAATGAATTAAAAGTTCTATTTTAATTATGATTATTTGTTAGGGGTGGAAACACATTGCTATTTAATTTTGGAAATCTTTTTAATTATTATTAAGATTTAGGTTGTTAAATCTTCTAAAATTACGATTTGGGGGCCATTTCTAATTGGCCCGGGTAAAGGGGCAAAATAAAGGGGGGGTTAAAAAACGGCAAAAAAAGCGTTACGTAATTTGTGAACAGCCCCTAAAATTAAGAGCGCGAGGGAGGCGGTATTATTAAAAAAAAAAATTGCCGGAGAAATCGGGGAGACGTAGGAATGCTGTCTGTTTATTTAATACGTGTTTATGAGAATCAAAAGCGATATATTCCACTTTTTGAAAAAGTCGAGTTAGAGATGCATTTTAATTACCTTCCTTGAGATCTTTCTATTACTGTTTTCGTTAGTTTCAAAAGCCAACTAATTCCAGAGATATTTTAAGTTTAATACTTGGGTTGGAATCAAAACATTATATATGTATTCCTTACTTCACTTCCTTGTTAAAATCAAAATAACTCTCTTCCATTACTAAATTCAAATATTGTTAAGTAGTAAAAATCAAAATATGAGTATTCCACGGCTTAAAAACGTTTTCTTTGAATATCTCAAAACTAGTAAAAGTGGAATTCTTTGTTTTTGATTCTGATAAACACTTAGGGTCATGTCTCCAGTAGTCGAAATGTGAGAGAACCGTTGAATTTAATATGCCAAGAAAAATTAATGAGCTGCCATAACTCAAACATTTTAAAATAAATATAAGTTTTTCCGTGTAATTGTTATTGTTTTTTAATAAAAAAAATAAAAACTGAAAGAAAACATTATTCCCCAGTAGTCGAACGCTAGCTTCCTAAACCCGAACATAAGGTTTCCTTACTTCGAACGCTTGATCTCGTGTATAGGAAAATGAGAATTCATATTTTTGTTTTTATTTAAAACATAAAAAACAGTAACAAAACAACTTAAAAGGAAATAAATAAATAGAATTCACAAACAAGTAAAAATAAAATTTGTACATAAATTCAGTCTTGAACACACTAGTGTTCGAATAGGAAACTGGAAGAAGTTTGGTTCCCTATGGTCAATAAATAATAAAATTATTATGTTTTCAGATAAAAACTTTACTAAAAAGGCTTAAAATAGATATAAACTAATGAAACAAGCATTGAAAATAAACATTTACCTGAATTTTCAAACAAAAAAACGCAGTTTCCTCCGACAATCGCAACAGCTGTTTTTTTCTACTGAACCCGCACTCAAACGCATTCCCTAAAGACTCAATTTAAACTGCAATTTTGAAACGTAAACAATAATATTGTACCAGTTGATATTGCAAAAACGATTAAAGGTAATACCACAATGTAGCATTTTGCGTTTGTAGGAGTTGAAAATCTTAAAAATATACAGCTGTGTAACTTTTTACAAAAAGTTTTCGACTAATGGGAGTGTTCGGAATGAGGCGACCCTACCATACTTAGTTTATGATTCGGACCAGAGACAATACTGAGACCAGCAACTTCGGCCGATTTCCGGTTAATTGCCTACAAGCTATATTTTTACGGAGTGGTCACGATTCGGTGCGCTAGTATTGTTACATAGAAATTCGTATTGACAAATGTCACGAAACTTCAAAAATTCCGGGTTACCAACACACTCCCAGAAAATATGAGCCACTTGCGTGGGCAAAGTTGCTGCCAGTGTTCATAGAATTTTATCCGTTAAATTTGAAATTATTCGTTACGTGTGGATGGAATTTTTTTTTAGGAATAAGTCTACATTTGCTTATAATATTAATGAAAAATTAACAATGTAGATTAGTTGAGGAAATATAAAAACATTTTGAGCAAATTTTCTTCATTATTTAAGAGAAATTTACACACGAATTCGAAGTTAATGATATCTAAAAGCGGAAAATACACAACCATTTTTGTCTTGATATGTTTCTAGTATATAGAACATCTCCATCTAGTTTAATTAACCAAAAAAATCAAATTATTCGCCTTTTAAAAATCAATAATAACTAACCAATGGCATTCCGTAATGCAAATATTTGGTATTCCCGAACTCGATCACATTTCCCCACGGTTGCCGCAGTTGGCAGCATTTATTTTTGTATTTTTTGTATGTTTTTGCATGTCACACGGGGGCTTGGGCAGCGTTGCCACAATGATACAGGTGTAACAAAAGTGTTACACTTCTTAATTATTTTATAATGTTGTTACAATGTTACTTTTTTCGATTTGTTCCTATTAAAATCTTTTTTTTGTTTTTCTCGTTAAAAAATGAAAAGTTGAACTGGCAGCACTCTTTTCTTTTGAACAAACTTTTTCCAATTTCTGTCAATGCATTTGTTTGTTTACATAGAGCACAAGTTGTGCAAAACGTCAAACTGCGATTGGGAATGGGAATGGGAGGGAACGAGAAAATACAAAAATTTAATTCCTAATAAAGATTTTGTTGAGTTGAAAAACGATGTTTTTATTATTACAAACTTTTTTCAGTTTGTTATATTTTTTTCCATTTGTTACACTTTTTGAAAAAATTTGTTACACTTTTAAAACAATTTGCGGCAACATTGGCTGGGGGTCTCAGTATGATTTGTCTCTTGGACTTTGGTTGGCTTAGAGGCGAAGTGAAGGTTCCGGTCTTCCGGAATTATAATGAAGTCAAATTTTCATTTGGGGATTTTGTTTTTGCTAAAACGGCAAATTAAATTATTTAGTTTAAGAGATTTTATTGAATATTTCTGAATTTATAAAAAAAAAAATTTTCATTCATATTTCGGGATTTAGCTTTTCGGGCTTTTTCATACAATTTTAATTTTTTTTATTCGGGATTTTGTAGTTCGGTCAAACTTTTGTTTTCTCTTTTCCTATAAGCTGCCAAATGTCGTTGAGCCTAGACACACCAGAATGATCCCATTATCCAGAGTAGTGAACTCGATCCTTTGGCTCCTTTAAGGGCGGGGGCTTTGCAACGAAACGCAAAGGTCTTACAGACAGCAAATTAGCAAGAGGTCATCGTTTACAGGAAAACCAGAAGTAGACCTGCGATATACTTCTTCATATTTTATTATACATATTTTCACTTAAAGGACATTGATGGATGGTGCTCCAGGGTTGCCAGAACTTAGTTTGGTTTAAGCGCCCAAACTTTGAAAAAATGTAGCACAAAGCCGTTGCCAAGAAAGAAGCCCAAAAAATCGTTGGAATTTTCCCCAATTCCTCAAGTACTTTTTTTTTTGTATTGTTCCCACTACCTTCTGCAACTGATTTTTGTGGCTTGTGTCAAATCAAAAAGCCTGCAAAAGAAATTTGTGTGCCTGCAAATTACACGAATGTTCGATGTCACTTGACTGCAAAAGTGCTGCCAAGTTTTAAAATTGCGGGTTTGTTCGAAAATATTTTTTTTGTAGTTTTATGAAGAAATAAAACAAACAAAATTTACGCAAAACTTGTTAAACGATATGTAGCCCAAATTTGTGTTGGGCGCTCATTGAAGAAATTTCTATCGTTTTTTAAGAAAAAAGATAGACCAAAATACGACAAAGCGCCCAATCTGGCAACACTGGGTGCTCGTCAGGATCAGTTGAAGGCAAAACTGTTTGCTCTCAGAATGTAAGGTCTGAAGAGGTCTATAAACAGCAAAAGAAGAAAGAAACTTTCGCAAGGCTCTATCGACCTTGAGTCGCAGGTAGTAAGAAGAGGGCTCTCTTTTCCCCGAAAAGCTTTATTTGATTAAGTGCATCGCAATAACAATCATTTTAACCTTTAAAGAATCTACATAAAAGCAGGATCGCTCACTGAGCTTGTGAAGCTTTGTCCCAACTCAATTGCTTCCATCACAGATAAATTTTTGCCGTAATACTAAATCTAAAATATACGACTTATCTCTCAGGCAACTGCTCCTTTGGAAGCACCTCTTCCTTTCTAACCCTGATCGAGTCAATTTTCGCCGGCCTGCATAATTAGGTCTATTGTAAACACCAAATCACATCAGACGTTGCAACTTCTCCAGCAATGCAGGGAAAATTGTCAACGGAAAATTTGCATTCATACTTGCGCTCGGCAACTCCTCGATTTGGTACCGGCACCGGCACTCCTACACACAGGACACCGGCTGCACATTCCATTACCATAATCGATTTGGTGGGTGTTAACAGCCATTCGCTTGTCCGCTCGTGCGTTCTCTCTTTCTCTCCCTCGCTCTATCTGTCTCTGATGCCCGCCGAGCATCACTTTGCATTCATATGCGACTGCTCGTTAGGACCAATTGCGGTCGTTCTTCATTTAAAAAAAAGAAAAGCGATTCGAATCCCCGTGTGAATGCTTTTCCGGACCAAAAAAGTCACTCGTGTGCATATGCGTTGTCTGTCCGCTTGTCCGGGCAAAAATTGCAAATTGGCAAATCCGTCATACAGTAAAGTACTTGTCTGACATGCCCAGAATTTACTAACTATCGCGATATCAACCGTCAGGAGCAGCAGCGCCGCAGCATAGTTGTGTAGCTGGTAGCGCTCCTGCTCGTCAATCGACAAGAAATCTGTTTTCTGCTGGGCTGTCGACGGAGTCGATGTCGGCGGCGTCAGTGAACGCAGCAGTGCAGGCGAGCTGCAATAATCATATGCACACCACACGGACACTCCGAAAGCTTCAGCGAGCGGATTCTCATTCAATTATTATTGTCATCGGGACGACTGTCAATGATTGACAGCTGAATACGAAAGTTTGGTGACATTTTCCATATTTGGTTCGTGGGGGTTTTCTCTGTCTATATCTCTGTCGCGCTCTCTCCCTCTCTCTATGCGACTAAAAGAATTTCCCATTTCGAAGAGCGCAGCACCGTTCCGGCACTTTATGATGTATCTCCAGCTGATATGTTGATTAACCAGACGGATAACACAAATAGTTGCACTGGGGCAATTAATTTGCTTGGCATTTAAGCAACACAACTAGAATCCACTCCATTCGCCGACAACTTTCTTTTCATGTCATGCCAGCCAGCGTGTGTGTAAATGTGGTTGGGGTAACCCCAACCGTATGCCGATGATTCGAACTATCGCGTCTGGGAGGCGTTCCAATTCACTAGACCCAGTCGAGCGAAGTTTAACTCTTGCAGTTGTATGGCGATCAATTGGCATTTAGCTTCAGTAGCCATAAAATTATGGCAAAACCTAGGCATTGTGTGTCATATTGAAATGGGAATGGAGGTTATTACTACCGTATCGCTTTGGTGGAATTTCTCGGTTACTTAAGCACCGAGAAGTTGCAAATTGGTAAAGTGTTTGAGTGGCGTATAAATATAGGATCCAGTCAGTAGACTACAAAAGATTGTCTCGAGAGATCCAGTTTCTAAGATCGGACTCATTCGTAATAGAGCGGGGGAGATGGTGGAAACACTGGATCACACAAATGAGGTCCTAATGGAGGTACACTTTCCAGGAAGCTATAAGTCAGCTCAGCCCTGGGCTCCAAGGAAACAAGGAGCGAACAGGATGGATAGGACGGAAGCAGAACGGATCGTGACACCAAAAGCGGTCAAGGGTGCGATAGCAACATTCTCACCCTTCAAAACTGCGGGGCCGGATGGTATATTTCCAGGTCTAATGCAATGGGGTATAGACCTAATTGCACCAAGGCTCAGGAATATATACGTTGCATGCCTAGCAATAGGCTATATCCCGATAACATGGAGGGAAGCAAATGTGGTCTTCCTTCCAAAACCGGGAAAAAAGGACTACACCGAGGCAAAGTCATTCAGACCAGTCAGCCTAACATCCTTCCTGTTAAAAATAATGGAAAGGGTGATGGTGGACTATATGGAGAGTACTGCGCTTAAGATGTATCCTTTAAATAGTAGACAGCATGCATACAGGGTAGGTATGTCTACAGAAACAGCGCTGCACCAAGTAGTACGCGTTGCGGAGGAAGAGCTAAATACCGGGGGCATTGCGATGACCACTATAATGGACATTGAAGGTGCCTTCGATAAGATATGCTTTGAATGTCTGAAACAAGCCGTGGAAAAACGTAGGGTTAACCCACTGGTGGTAAGATGGGTGGACAATATGTTGAATACGAGGGCGATTAATATTCAGACGGGAACCTCAAAACTCAGAGGAAGAGTTAGCAGAGGTTGCCCACAAGGAGGTGTTCTCTCACCTACACTGTGGAATATCACTGTGGACTCTCTTCTCGACAGACTCGAGGCGACGGGCATTCACACAGTGGGATATGCCGACGACATAGCAATAATGGCCAGAGGCAAATTCATGGACGTCACCGCAGATGTCATGAGGAACGCACTCAGAGTTGTTGAGCGGTGGTGTCTGGAACAAGGGCTCTCCATTAATGCGGCGAAAACAGATCTAATAGTCTTCACTAGGAAGAGGAAAAATCTGGAATTTCGGCCCTTAACACTTTTCGGATCGGAACTAACAATGACTAAGAAGGTTAAGTATCTGGGAGTCTATCTAGATACTGGACTTACTTGGAATTACCATGTTGAGGAGAAGGTCCGGAAGGCAAAGAGGGTACTACATCAGTGCAAACGTGTATGTGGACAAAGGTGGGGACTCTCGCCTAGGTCAGCATACTGGATGTATACGATGATAACTAGACCCATTATCACGTACGCCTCGGTTGTATGGTGGGCGAAAGCCTCTCAGAAAACTGTGAGGAAGCACCTGGATAGGGTTCAGCGTTTAGCATGTATGGGAATTACAGGTGCAATACGTACAACCCCAACATGCGCATTGGAAGTCATCATGGGGATATTACCGCTAGACTTATTTATTAAGAAAACAGCGGCCCAAACGGCACTTCGCTTGCATCGAGATGCGAAATGGCACCATCGTGGTACGATCTATGGACATAGGAAGATCCTGGAACTTGTTAAAGACGAGATTAGGGAGCTAAACATGCCTATGGATCGAATAACAAGGGTGCGTATTATGGAAAGAAATCATAAAACTCGTATTGAGAACGGATTACTTCCAGAAAAAAGAAATGGTGAAATAGTGATTTTCACGGATGGATCCATGATGGATGGCGGGGCGGGGGCCGGTATCTATTCAGAAGAGCTGGAACTTGCCCGTCACATTAGCCTCGGGAAATACACTTCAGTATACCAGGCTGAGATGATTGCCTTGCTTTATGCGTTGGACTACCTGCTTGAGTGTCAGGTGGAAGGAAGAAATATCCTCATAGCACTGGACAATCAGGCGGTGATCAGATGCATGGAACAAACAAACATCACAACATCACTGGCACTGGAATGCGTACTTAAACTCAATAAGTGTTCATCTAAAAATGAAGTAACACTGACTTGGGTACGAGGACACATAGGGATCGAAGGCAATGAAAAGGCGGACTCCCTTGCAAAACAGGGGTCAACTGAAAAGTTGCTGGGACCAGAACCATTCTCTTCAATTGGCAGAGGAATGGTTGAACAGCTTGTCCACAAATGGATCACGGCAGAACACCTGAGAAGGTGGTCAACCGTGGAACAATGTAGACAAGCTAAAATGGCAATAAAGTGGCCGACCTGCTCCACTCAAAGAAGAGTTCTAAGCATGAGTCGAGGAACATTGAAATGGGTGGTGGCTTTGTCTACAGGACATGGTAATTTCAGGTATCACTTAAGGAAAATGGGCCTTATAGAGGATGATACTTGTAGACTATGCCTGGAGGAATCTGAGACAGCGGCACATATACTGTGTCAATGCCCGGCATTGGCTGGCAGAAGAATGAGGATCTTGGGACATCAATGGGTCGAGACCCAGTCGATGAAACGGATCTCCCATAAACAGATGCTAGCGTTAACACTAGGAATTGAGCCCAGAGAAGAACTGTGGAGAAATCCAGAGAGTCTCTCTGAGTAAGATTTACAGTGGTAGAGAGACGAAAAGAGACCCGACAATGGTGGTCTGATTCGATTATCTCTCGAAATATATATATATATATAATATAGGATCCACAGCTACAGCTTCTGATTTAGCTTGAGAGAGCCGCGGGCTAGTCCAAAGGAAAGGCAAAAAAAATCAGCAAGCAAAGCAAGGAATCTTATCCATTGATGTAACTATTTTTCTGGGATACTCTGATGAGTTATGCACCTGCAAAATGGAAACAGCGTAAGGAGTTTATTGCACAGTGCGACCAAAAGGGTTTTGCTCTCCAATTTATTCCATTAACCGAGAATATTTGATGTGATGTGAGGCGAACTGACAGCTTATAATTTGATTGGCATTGAGGCATTGAATTCTAAAAAAACATTTTCCTCGATTTAAAGTGACTTTTCGGAAGTGTTATGCCATGTTCCCATCGAATTGAAACTTCGATGAACTTTACCGAAACCTTGTAAGTCGTTCCCACCGATTTGAAGTGAGTTCAAAAGTCATAATCTGTCAATTTTGAAGTGGCTGGCAAAACAGCTGTTTGTTGACGCAAAAAAATAGTATAGAATAGTGTTTGGAAATAGAAAGATTTACTAATCTTAATTTTATTTATTTTTGTTTATTGTTATTTATCCTTATTTTTCCATTTTTCTTAATTAATTGTTATTGTTACATATCTTCTTAAATTGCCTCATATGTAAACTAACATTTTCCTATGGTTGTTTCATCCTCTCTATATTCCCGTATATTTGTCGCGATCGCGACTGATGATAGATAAGCATGTTATGTTGTCGTTGCCTACCATGGAATTCCGAGAGAGCTTAAACCGGTTTTCATTGTGTGGATCGTATTGGACAACATCTTTTGCATTGATAGCACTTGCGTTTTTCTTCCACTTTGCCAGCAACCATCAACCGCGAAACACAATACTTGCCGTATCGAACCGAAATCTGTAATCATTGGCTTGGTGAATAAATTTAGTATAACGTTACAAATTTATGGTATTAATTTGTACATTCCTCATCAAATAGAATTCTGAAGAAATTAAGGAAATAATTGCAGCATTTATAAATATTTGTCTTAAAAATTATTACTTGCTTCTTTTTTTGATTCATTTTCTTTTCTTTTTTTATTAATTTTTTGATTGTCACAATTGTTTTGGGGTTTAATATTTTGCCATCCACAAAGGAACACAAAATAAACCAAAGTTCACGCTGCAGGCTTGTTCGGTTTGATAACCTCTCATGGACGGATGAACTCAGATGGGTCTCAAAGAGTTTTCGCTCGAAACCTCAAAAATGTATGGCAAAACCTGGGAGGTGTCGGAAAATTTTACGAAACCTCGCCGTTTCGTTTGGTGGGAACATAGCATTAGGTTCAGACGGTATTGTTTTGTGATTGTAAAATTTTTCCAATTATTTGTCCACCTTAAAACAGTTTTTTTTTTCCAATAGATATTCTCGCAGTTCCAAAACAAAAATTGAATGCTAAAATCAAAGTCTTATTTATATGGACTGCTAGTACAAGTAGCCAACTACGCAGCCAACGCGTACTTAACCTAGTTCACTGTACTTAAACTTTGACTAACAGGGTTGGTAAAAGAAGAACAGATTTCTTCGAATCTTTATTATCCACTTTATAAAAATATAACAAAATAAACCCGAAAGCTTGTTTGAATTTGACGTATTGTGCTACTTCACTGGGTTAGCTTTTTGGGTGTGCAGAGCCACATAATTTGTGATCCTGTCTTGTACTACCGCCACATACAACCACTACAGCGACCTCTTTGGGACTTACTAATAATCATTTTTAATCTTCACACTAACAGCCTTATTTATAAACGTATTATAAAGAGTGTATAAAGTTATGCACCCTCTAAAATGCCTCTAAACGCATAAACCTTATAAAATTATTCTATGTTGTATAGAGCTTGTATAAGCTAAACGCACTTGGACGTTGTTCAAAGCTTGTATAGATGTGGAATAGTATCGAAATGTCATTTTGACTTAAAGAATCTGTCAAATTTTATTTTAAATGAAATCAAAAATAAATTGGATAGATTGTATTGACGTTTTCATTTCCAATTTTCAAGATTCTACAAGAGTGTCCTCGATAAGAAATATGTGCAGAAATGAGATATTTCAAATTGTTTTAAAAATGTAGTGTCATGCGGGCTTTAGGAGTCCCAATCCCAAATCATTCTTTTTCTTTTTACTTTTCAATTTTTTAATTCCTTTTCCTATTTGTATTTGAATTTTACATATCTCAGAAGCTGCTTGTGCTTAGTTTTTTTTTATCTTTTCGGACAGATAAATGTAATAGATTTCTCCTTTTCAGTACCCTTTTTTGACGCAAGCCCTGTATAACTAGTATGCATGGAAAAATGTTTTATAAATAATAATTTGTGGAAGGGTATATAAAAGCTGTATAAATACTTATACACTGCATAACTATACAGGTGGGTAGGCGCGTTTAGCTAATTCTAATAAATAAGGCTGACTCAAAAATCATACCCACGCAGAAATGTTTATATCTTTTCCCGGAAGCATATTGTTAATTTTAATATTCTTAATCAATGCTTCTCTTTATATTGGTTGCCGCTTTTCTGTCGACATTCGCCGGTGAAATGATTTTTCGCCAAAAACAGCAAACGAAAAAAAGAAACAATAATTATCGGAAAAAAGAAGAATGTCTTTATTTTATTTCCACCAACGAATATTTCACAGTTTATTATGTTTAGTTATTAAAAATTTTGCAACATACATGTTTTCGTGGTGAAATAAGAGAACTAATTCAAACATTTGGGAACGCATCCATCAGCTGAGAGAAACTCACCAAAAACAAAACTCTCAGTCCGTACTTATAGCCAGCGTTGCCGCTAAGAGAAAAATAAATCCACTAGACCACAACGCAAAATCCGCTAGAAATGTTAGTTTTTGCATCGAAAAAATCCGCTTTAATTCGCTAAAATATCAAGCTAAGTTTAAGTTCAAAAAATACATACAAAATATTTAAAAGTAAATTATTACTGAATTAAATAAATAAAAAAACTAAACAATCAACTAATTCAATTAAAAAAAAAAAGCTTTTGAAAAAAAAAAAGTTAAGAATTACAAATTAATTTCGAACTCAAAGATGGGCTCATCTATTCCTAAGTTTAAAGTAGAGGCCTCGGTTATAAATAGTTCTTGAATCAGATTGCGATTTTGTTGGCTCTCCGATTTTACTTATGACATCGTCTGGTAGTATAGCAGCTCTTGTTCATCACTTTTAATTGATTTCTTATTGTTATTATACAAAGTTTGTAGTACCAGCGTTTGGTAGTAAAAAATCGTCAGAATTCACTAGGTTTTATTTTAGCTTCGACATTTTATTAGAAATCGTCGGGAGTCTTAAAAATCCACTAGACAAAATCGCTAGAACGGCAACACTGCTTATAGCACTCTCCCTATATTTTCCCACAAATTGTGTTAATATTCCCCTCTTCCAACCGAACTTCAACTACCTCTATCTTCCTACGAAAAAAAATCGTACTTTTAAAATAAAATTTGTATTACCTATTCGAAAAGATAATCAAATTTAATTAACCTTCAGTATAAAAATCGCAGTTGTTAAAATTATTATGATTATTTTTTCCTACTAGAAAATTTTGCTAAAAGGCTACTTAAATCATGGTAACCCGCAGATGTTTTGATGAAATTTCACCAAAAATTGACAGTTTGAATTTTTATTTGTCCGATTTCTGACTTTCCCACGGAAGAGTTTTCGGTCATCGGAATTCCCATAAAAAGATGAAATTATGGAGATTTTTAACTGGAAGATCTCGGTTTGTGTTTTCACGCCTCTTGAATATTTTCTTTGTGAATATTTTAAGTCGCAAGTCTACGACGCATTGGAAGCCAACATTTCTTGTATCATTGGGGGTACATACGACTGTACTTAATCTTTGATATAGATATCCGCGAGATTCACTTGAAGAAGATCAACCACCAATCCCCAAATGGCTGCGAATGTAAACTATTTAAAATAACTAACGACACCATCTGCGAACCCGTCCTAAACCAAACCATTCAACCAAAATCGATTGACAAAGTGCACAAGGTATGACTTTGTAGTCCGTCGGACATTAAAGCCAATTTAAGTTCCCACTGATTGACTTGTTAAAATGTTAGCCCCACTGTACAATGAGGACGACACCGACTTATTAGCCTACACTCATCTATGCAGCAACGCATTTACAGCAGCAAGCATTTAATGACTCAAGCCACTCACAGACTTCACAGTTCACGCCGTCGTCATCGCGTCGATCGACGCAAAGTTACAAACGTTTAAAATATTTAATAAAAATAATTTTACATTTTTATTGTCCAGCTACAAGCGTTGCCCACGACCGTGGCGTCGTTGTCGTTGTCAGCGCGCAGCGTATACGAGCCCGGCTTAATTAATGTCCGTATAAACAACACCGCGCAGTCATCTGTCTAATGAAATCTCAGGAAGAATGCGCCGTGTCGCTGCAGTTCCTGTTGCTGTTGTCGATCTGTGCGCGCTTTGTCTATCTCACTGCAGAGTTACACGCGAGCGTGTGCGCTTATCGCGAAAGCCTTCGCTCATAGTACACATCCGCCATTGTGTGCGCTGCGCTGCACTGTTGATGTTCAGACAGTGACAAGACACCGCTGATGATGCGACGCGCCTTCAGGTGAATGCTAGATACACCTGCATCCATGTAGCACCATAACCGCCGCGCACAACATGCGTAAGTAAGTGCACAAGCACATCATGCTCCCGGACCCAGAGGCTGTTCGGTGTGCAGTGTCTGCCCGACTACTTGCTGCAACCCGAAATGCGTGAATATGAAAAATTAATGGCGTATTTATGCTACACGCTAAGTAAATGAATTTAGAATGTACCGCCGCGCTGCATCTGGGGAGCTAGCAGCAGCCAGTGTAAGGGGGGTGCCCATCCACCAGATTGATGCAATTCACAGATAATTAAATGTAAAAGTTAGATTCAGCTGAGAAATTTATTGATGATGTCTCGGTTGCTGTTGCTGGACTGGGACCAGGGGAGATATACTCTTTTGCGTGTTACTTTGAACCGAAGGTGAATGCTGTGCGTCATTATGAATGCAACCAGATGCATCTACAACAGGTTGGGACTGAGAGACATGAGGATGTGGTGACGGTGTCGTGTGGGGTGGTTTTGGTTAAATTTTTGTATAATCACCTCTGGGTTGCATACTTTTAAGGCGAGAGTTGAACCGTTACACTGCGCGTAACAAGTCAACTTTCCATCCTTGTGCCATTTTTTACGAGGCTGCAGCATCCACTTGAGTGTTTTTGTCTCTAATAACCTCTCAGTCTCATCTCTCCCAGATGAGTTAAGTGCGCGGAGTTTGCATGAAATATGTCTTCTGATTGAAGTTGGAATTCAGGTGAGCTGAGAGGAGAAAGGAGTAAGCATCAGTTGCGTCGTTGAAGCAACGCTTTGGCTAAATTCAAAGGAGCAGGAGTGAAAGTCGTCGGAAGACTCTGTCTTTTCGAAATTGAAGTCTGAGACTCTAATCTTGACAAAGTAAGGTGGCTACTTAGGGAACTTGCAAAGGAAGTATCATCTGTTCAGATGTCAATATGCCTTTAGGCTTTCGCTTGGTGCTGGCTCATAAGCTCAGTAAGACAAAAAAAAACGAGTGTGCTTTAGACCACACGACTGAAGTCAAACTTCTTTAGCTCCATCATATGTATGTACTCGCAAACGAACTACTGACTGAAAAAAAAATATATATCTTTCATGCACTGGCTATGAGAGGAAGAGAGAAAGAAAACGTGCTCTCTCTTGCTCCTACAATGTGATACAGACAAAAGGCCACAGTTGCCACTTATTTTTTTAAAATTTTAAAATACATAATTGCTTGTTTAACAAAAACCTTTTATAAAACATAACTCTTTTCAATTCAATAAGGAACGTGGTAGGAACTTTGTCAGTCTATAAACAATTAAACAACGTCAACAAGTTTCTGCACAAAATTACCAGCTGCTAGAAGGCATGGGATCATCTACCATTTTCGAGTTTCATGTCTGTATATAAATGATATGATCAGTTAACTTATCTATATCTCAAAGTAGTTATAAACAGAAACAGAAAATATTTCGAAGTTTACCATCTGTCAAAAGAAGAAAATGATTGCATTCGGTCATTTTTGGAATAATGAATAAAAAAAGCATTATATGGATGGTGATGACGCATATGCAAATAATGCAATGCGTTCACTCAGAAACAGTAAGTATTTAAATTGAGGTGATATCGAGTTCGCATTCTGCTCAAAAGGTTACCATAACCACACAAAAATTACCAAATTACCGAAACTCAAAATTGGTAAATAAAAGACTAAAATGGCAACCGTGTAATAGGCGTGCACTGTATCTTAGATATACGAACCATAACTGGCTATGAAAGAAAGAGAGAGAGAGAGAGAGAGAGAGAAAATGTGTGCCTGCACCTTTCTCTCTTGCTCCTACAGTGTGATACAAACAATAGGCCTGCACTGCAGTGATACCAGACTTTAGAGGCAGGTTATCCCACGGTTATACCCAAAATATGCCTTTTATCCGACGCCAAAATATAAAAAATCATACGTTTATCCCACGAAATATTAAAAAAACATGTATTTTATTAAATTCTGTCTTTTTTATTAGTACCGAATAAAAGTTACATTATACATTAACTATGCAAGCTAACAAAAATAAATACATATTAAGATACGTTTGTATATAAAACAAAAATAGGTACATCTTATACATTTTTAATATGTTGCAAAAAGAAACATAAAATTGCATTCGGCATTAAAATGAAAATAATATTCAACATAAAATAAATATCTTATGAATTATTTGAAACTTTACCTCGGTTTCAAATCTCATTATTCTTGATTTTTCATACAAAAATGACACAGATTTTTTTGATTTGAGAATGAGGAAAGGCTTTTTTGCATAATATTCCAATGTTTACAAAATAAATTTATTATTTTAAGAAATACTCGCGAATTCATTCACAGATATGTCATTTTATGAAACAGTTTAGGGAAATAAAAAAAAGAAAATGAAAGCATTCAGATATTTTGAATGATTTTTTTCTAAACATGAAAATATTTAATTTGATCGTAGGTTAATGAAATGAGCAATTAGGAACAAAATTTGACTATGAGGTCTGAAAAACCTCTTTGTCCCTTTTAGCTTATTATAAGTGAGAAAATGCCGCAAAAAGGTATAAATCCCCCGATATGGCATCACTGCACTGCTGCACTATGCTATGAAAGAAAGAGAGAAAGAAAATGTGTGCTCACGAAACGAAACGCCCGAGCAACCATCGGGTATACTGGTACCGTCCAACTGGAGATGACTTCTAAAGAAATTGACAACTTTGTCGGACATTTTAAGTAGATTCTGTATCAAAATTCTAACATCAGCCCGGAAGAGGACGCATGTCGACTGAATTTAAGAGATTGAACCAAAAGTATCGCCACAGTAAGTGAAGGTTTAGGCTCAAAGCAAAGTTGTGCATGCGGAATAACTTCTTGATACAGTTAGACAAATAGTTATTCGTCCACACAGCTTCAAAAAAAATTAAATCCCCCCAAAACGTCAACGTCATGAGAATGCATGAAAACGGAACAGACGGATGTCCTACAACTCAGGTCCTACTCAAAAACTTGAGCGATGGAAGGCAGATATAATATGGCGACCCAGGAGCTACGCTGGTAAGTAATAGGGCCGAGTACAAAACATGCGCGCCAACAACCAGTATCGTCGTGAGATTTTTAAAAAAGCTGCCGAAGACTACCAGCCACCTAGGAAAAAGAGTTCGTAGTAGGTCTGCAGATGTAGTGAAAAAAAGGCCAGCAAGGAAAACGTATCTTAGAAATAAGGGCACCCAAGCTATCCCTCATTAGCTCAAATAGTTTGACGATTTTTTAAATTAACAAATTAAAACAGCATTTAGAAGTTTTATCGGAAATCCAAAAAAAAAATTATTGTATAAGTCTTTAACGAAATATCGGGAACATTAATTAGGAAGAGATCCTTTTTTCTTTCCCGTAACCTTCCGCTTCATAAACTACCCTTATGACCGATAACTTCAGGACTTCTTGAGTCAGTCCGGGCAGTGAAAACGGAAGGGTGTCCGTGTTTCTTCAGCATCAGCATGCTTGCTTAATTCCTTTTAGGGTGGCAAGCGAAAATTGTTCATGCTTACCCAGAGTTAGCCCTCCTCTATGTCATCAAGTGCAACTTGAAGACACTTCCTTGCTACTAAATAACTCTATATTTATATTTTTATAGTAGCCCCAAAATATAAATATCATCATCGCTCTTCCTGAGACATCACCAAAGCGCTGGGGCCTAACTCTGTAATTCGATTCGAATGTTAAAACTGTTCGAAAGTTGTTTCCGATTCTAATTTCAAATGTTACTCTGTATAACTTTCGAATCGATAGGAAATGTTGTAAAGAAAACTCTGCAACTTTCGAATAAATGTTCCGAGACTCGTGTCAAAAAATAACATTTTAAATTCAACAAAAAGTCAAATAATCGTTTTTGATTATGTATTTAAATTTATTCGTTGATAATTGAATTTCACTGTGGATATAGATTTAGTTGCATTGTGCCTTGATGAAGAAATTCGTGTTGAAGAAAGAATTCAATATAATTTTATCATCAGTTGTTGTTTCTTTTCCGTTTTCGTTTTCTGATCCAAAATCCTATGTTCCCAGTCCCACCATTCCATTTACAGAATCTTCACGCATTGGTGGGCGGTTGCTTAACGCTACCACGGATTATTTGAAGCTCTCCGTGCGTCCGCAGTCTATGAATAGCCCTTAGACAACCCGGATGGGAACACATAAAACAAATTAGATTTTCAAATTAATTTTGTTTTGTATTGATATTTTTGTTCGGGATTTCCCTTTAAAGTAAAATAAAGTCATCAAAAATGTCATCATAAATCAATATTTATTATCTTTTCTTCAATTAATTTATAACATTTTAACAAAAAATATTATATATGTATTTTTTTTTTAAATAAATAGCTACATTTTAGCTTTCAGCTAAACTTTAACTTTGGAATCGAATTACAGGGTAAGGCCGCTGTCACATCCACCAAATTACTGTATTTAGTAAACCATTTTCTTTCTTTTCAAATTTCTATTAATTTGAACTCACAGAGACATATAATATGTAAATATTTATTTTTTAACTAATTAATTAAAATTAAGTTTGATAGCTTAATTATATAAAAATTGTAGATTAATATTTAGAGGTATCTCAAAGTTAAGTTTTAAATTATTAATTAATGAGAATTAGAAATGTTAGAAAAGAGAAATTATGAGAATTTCAAAATGGATCGTTAATTACCAAATTATAAAATGTTAAAAATTAAAAATCACTCACTATTAACTTAGTATTCAGGGGTGAAGAGGATATTGTGCACAACAGCCGCTGCCCGTGGTAAATTTTGTATCTTGATAACCTACTCACTAAATTAAAAAAAAAAGTAGAATAACCCAAGTAACAACTTAACTTCGGTAAGGTTCAAAATTCTTTGTTAACCGAAGTTGATCCATTTCGAAACAAATGTTTCGATAATAACTTCAGTAAGAGCTTTTGTAATGTCCCTTGTGGGACAATATATAATCGTTATAAAGAAACACACTAGTTATTTATAGTTAACAATTATCCAAGGAACGTCTTATATCGATGATGGCTGGCGGAAGAAGGAGGAACAAACTGTTTTACAGATGCGATCGAGAGCGATATTAAAATGTTATATGGATGGTTGGGTGCGTTCACCACATAAGTAACTTACATCACACCTTTACGAAGCATATACGCAGGCTTTATAGAGGGATATGAAATAAAGTTTCGATAAGATCTCTATTACACTTCTGAAAATGTGTGAGCCTCTATAAAGCTTCCATAAAGTTTCGGTAAGGCCCTACCAAAGTAATAACCTACTGCTGATAAATGTGAGATGCTCCCGTGGATGTTAATTGCCTTTCAGACGAAGAAGTTGTGTTTTCAGTAAGGTCACCAAGCTATTCAGAAAGTGTTAAACAAGTAAATACCTGCATTAAAGTGCGCCAAATGTATTTCCATTAGGCCTTATGCAGTTGATATTTTTTCAGGAGTTGAAATAGCTTCGATAGCACCTTACCGAAGTCAAATTGTTACTTGGGAAGTAGAACAATACAATTTTTTTATTTAATTAATCAGAATACTTAACTTTGGGAATTTGAAATAATAATTATCTTCACTATTTATAGCCTTCCTTTTTTTTATATTCTTTAGCCTCTGTTAAATCTTGATCTTGTATTGTAATTGAAATATTTCATCTTATTCTTAAAATGTTTCCTCTTATGGGTTTTTTTTTTTTTTTTGTTCTTTTTCAATCTTCTTGTGCTTTTAATAAAAATTAATAAAATCCCTCCACCTCTATCTTCTTTTATTTCATTTCGTTTTATTTTCTCATAGTTTGCTGCCCAAATTGCTGTTATTTCCTTTTTCAGTCAGCTTCTAGCGAGGTTGTAAATTTTCTCCTCGTATTTTGCTTTAATTTCTTGGTTTTGAACTATTTATTTGTCCTTATTTAATTTTTTTTTAAAGAAAAGGTAGATAATCTATTTGGTACCAAGACTCGGCAGTACATTTTTCTTAAAAACAAACTTTTTCGTCTGAAATTCTCGGCAGGAATAATAACAATATTTTTTTACTTCTGACAGGTATTCATTTTTATTTTCTAAAATGTATTTTTGCTAAATATTCTTTTTTTTATAGTATTATTTTTTAACAAGTAGCAAAGTGTATAGAAATGAGTTGCATGCCCAATATTACAATTTATTTACTTATGGCGTTCCCTACAAGTCTTTGTCTTTCCCCAATTTTGTTTGGCCTTTGTTCTTCCCGACGATTTCTCGGCCACAAACATAATTTATAAAAAAAAAGAAGATGTAGTGGAACAAAAACTAAAAAACAGAATCACGTACATTGCGAACGCACCTTTAACTATTGAATGCGAACGAAGTCATAAAACTACTGCAAAAATGGTTTGCAATAAATTTTTGTTTTGTTGCTTATAAACAATAGTTTTTCAACCAAATAATGTGTATAAAAGTTGTTATCTCAATTGGAAAATTAAATTGTTGGCCCGTAAAAGCTGTGATAGTACTCCTCCTTGAGGATATCCGTAACCTGTTTTAATTGTTGTTGTAAATGCAAGGTATATATAATACAATTGTATGATATTGCGCCTGTTATCTTTCTATTTATGTCCTTCACGCATTGTTACGTCATCTCTTTCGTTATGCGCGTTTTGCGTTTGACACTTTGGTACTAAATCGTGCGAATGTTTTTGTTGTCCGGTTAATTTCGTGAAAAATATATTAAACAAAGTGGAAAATGGAGGAAAAAGGCAGGAGAATGCGGGTTGGCAATCATAAGTCACTTATACCGTTTCAAAAAGGCATACTTACTTACATCAGTGCGCTGAAAATGCTATTCCATGACCTTCAACATCAACAAAACATCAAATACCTTCTAACAAACCGCCTCAATCAAGATCCTCTTGAAATGTTCTTCGGTGTTATGGGAGCAAAAGGTGGGCTTTATGATCATCCCACCGCTTTGCAATTTAAATACCGCCTTCGCATGTATTTACTGGGACGAAATGAAACCATTGTTTCACAAGCAGCCAATATTAAACCTGATAATGACGAACAACTTCAAATGGACGTTAGTAGCGGCCTTATTCACAATGATAATGATGAAAGAGAAGGTACTTTTCAGTGCCAAGATTCAATGAAAAGTCAAGAGACTATAATACCATCCTCCATGCTCTCCGATTTAGTGAATGAAGTAAGCATTCCTGAAGAGACCAAAAGTGACATGCCTGACTTGGAATACGATGCCTTACAGTATTTGGGTGGCTACATACTTCCAAACTTGCTCCAAGGTTTCGGTGCCGACCCACTGAATGGAACATTCACGTGGGTGGATCAAGTGTCAGAGGGATTTCTAAACAAACCTAATACACGGTTTGTTGAAACACTCATACAACTCAACAACACTAAAAACTGGACCAAATTACATCAAAACATTAATGAATAAATGTCTGAAAACATAAACGCTGATTCCAAAATCAAAGAGCTTTTTTTTCGATGTAAAATAGTCTTTTAAATTTGAATTTTGAATAAAACTATCGGGCCAAATGTAAACACAAATAAAAGAAAAATTAATAAAACTATAAAATAGTAGTACAAATTATATCCACATTGGGTCATATTCATAGATCTTTGATAAGCTATTACTATGTTATAACTAAACCGGAGTTTATGTAATTCATAGACAATTTAAACCCATTTCTTAACGAAAAACACGAGTCTAACATTAAACACAACAGAACGTACGTTTAAGTTGTTTTTAACTCCATTAAACGTCAAAACCGAGTGAACGAAAAGAAAATTTAAGAAATTCGCAAATGATGTGATACTATCTTGGTTTACAATAAATAAAACGTAGCACGTGAATAATAAACTAAAAAAATTACAACATTGAGGAAGATTTTCATATATTGGAGGATATTGCTATGGTAGGTACCACCAACTAGAAGACTGAAGCGCTACAGAATCCGAATCGATCCGTTTCAATCATTGACTAATGAAGAATTTTATGAAAGATATCGATTCGACAAAAGATATGCGGACCAACGCACGCAACTTCCGACCAGTTTTGTTCTCTTGCTCTTTTAATATTTTCTTTGCCGGTCATCTGCAATTTTATAATTTTTGTTCACATCACAAAACATAATTATGTTCGCATTAAAATGTATAAGTACCTTATTTTGCTTTAAAAAAACGCCAGAACCAGAAAGCAGGGCCACAACAAAACGCAAATAACAAGTTTTAAATTCTTTTGACTTTTTGCTGTCAGAAAGTATTTATGTAATAGATTTGTAGTAGAATACACGTTAGACTCGGATCTAATTAAACAGAGCTGTAAGATTTAGTTAGACCCAGGTTTAAAGTATAACTATGAATATGCCCCAATATGTGTTTACAGGACATTAAATAAAGATTGCAATAGGTAAGCTGATTTGCAAACAACAAGTGAATAAAACGCCAAACTACCCGAAACAGATGAAGTACATGCGCAGAACAAACAAAAATTTCTGACTGGAATGTCATACCATGTATTCTATATACCTTGATGTAAATGTAAGTCCAAGCTTGGCAGATATGGCTCTGCTTTTTAGCATCCAGCAGATCCACTTAATCGTTTGGTTGTCTATTCCTTCTGCATTGACGAGTCCGCTAGCTTTACGTAGAGTCAACGCGGGCGGTCGCTAGGATGCTATAGCGGTGAAAGGCTCTAGTACTCTAAAAAAAAAACAGCGAATACAAATTAACGCTTAATAACAAAAGGTTCTTTCTTACCCATTGCAGTATTCTTAAATCTTCTGGACTTTGTGAGCTGTTTCAATGGTCTCTCTCGGTCTTAGTCAAAAGTAATAACTGTTGATCGTGAAAGAAAAACTTTTTCGTGCAGCTTAAGAAAGCCATTGGCATTTCAATCGAATCCGTTTACAAATGCATTACGATACCGGACTACCTTAATATTTATGTGAATTTGTGTTTTGTCCTTCTTTTATACCCCAATGCCTTGACTGAAATTTCTGAAATTAGGCTAAAACTTGTACATTTCATGGGAAAAAATAATACCAATATTGCATTGGACGAACCCATAGGAGAGAGGGTCTTCCCTTTGTTAAGGTTACACTTTACAGCCTTATTTATAAACTCACCTGCTTATCTTTACGCACCCTCTAAAATGTCCGTACGCAGGAAAACGTGATTTGTAAAGAAAAAGCACTCTGCTTTAAGCCTGCGTAGCTTTAAACGCAAAAATTTGCGTTTAGAGGTTGCGTAAAGCTTGCATGTTTTGTTTTTCGTTTTTGAAATGTCATTTTGTTTACATTTTTTTTCGGGGTAGATTTGAAAATTAAAAACGAAACTAAAAATTGAATTAAAAATGCCATTCAGCTTCGCGAATTTTGTTAACGACATTGATATGTATGATCGACTTAATAAATGAAAGTTCAATTCAAAGAAGGCGAAAATTATATAAAACCAGGCTCAACCTCCAATTTTCAGACCGTTTTCTTTTAAAAACAAAATAAATCTCACAAGAGAGATGTCAGTTTTATTTCACAGAAACAGCTGATATCATTTCGCGGGGAAAAAGTAAGAGATTTCGGTTTTTTGTAATAGTTTCGTACTTATTTAGACACCAACCTTGCGTAGTAGACAGTCAGTGGACTTTTTTTTTATAAATAGGTAACAATTTCAGCAAAGCCATATAGAGGCTGCGTAAATTTTTACGCGATGTTTAACTAAACAATATCGTAGAGGCGTCGTAAAGGAATCTAATAAATACGACTATTAATGTATACTGTAAAACCGCGGGTCTAACTCCAAGAATGTTTCCAACAACAATGTCAGAAACTGAGCATGAACTTCCGTCCGCAAATTGGCAACATTATCTTTAGGACATGCGAAGATACATTTTGAGTGCTAGACGCTAGGTTTAGCCCTTCGCAACCACTCCTTTGTGTTGTATTTTCGGAGTGGACCTACAGTTGACGTGTCGCGCCATATTAAAAAGGCTGACTTGAGAAGCTTTCATATGACAGTTAAACTATCGAACATTTGCCAGATCTTAGAAAGAGTTTGGACATTGTAAGCACAGTCAGGAGTTTTGTGTCCGGGTTTCAAACACTCGTCCAACAAACTTCCCCTATTTCCATGGGAACACCCTTTACCCACCTCAATCGCCCTTGGATCGATCCAAGCTCCAACTTAACAGCACTTACATCTGCTTGTAAAAAATATTTAACGGGTATTTAACTGCTATACCTACCTAGGTATGGCAAAAACCAAATGAGTCTGATTGCATTGTCTAACCAAACAACCATATTCGCTGTCGTCTCATTATACCACTTGTACAAGATACGATACTTTCCATAGCAGCGCATTATCTTTGTCCATCTCAAGCCTATATGCAAAAAAAAAACTGAATAATCTCGTACAGGTTGTAGTCTTTCGATTTCCGAATAAAAAAAAAGCCCCAACAGCTTAGACCTCAGCAGTTGCGGTCGCTGAACATCGAACATCATCAATTACATGGGTTTATTATATTCCCAAGAGTGCGGTATAAAATTAAAATCGATCGTCTAATTAACGCATTTCGACAAAGAGAGAGAACAAAAAAACAGCAACAACTACAACGACTCGTAATCAAATTAAGTTGCTCCAAGCAAACACTGAACAAGGCTTCGATGACGACGATTACCCGATGCAAACATGACAATACCAAGATGCAGATACAACCTTATACCAAGTAAATAAAAATAAGCGGTATCTCATCATCTTCACAGGACTGCACAATGTACACTGTACACTATACCGGTACCCATATCGTTTCCAATCGAATTTATTTATACAATGTAAAGGCGCTGATGCAATGCATTTCAATAAAATTATAAAAACGACCCGAATTCATTTTCCAGAGGGGTATGGGGCAATAATTTATTGAATTATCTATCGCAGTTTTATTGCACGTCATTTAGGTGAGATAAAATCAGGCTTTAGTCGCTGTATGTGTATACCCACTTATCAATCATTAAACACATCGACATCGCGTTTTATGGATGCGTATTTATGATTCCCACGTTCGATACTCCTAATTCGTAGGCAATGCACTTTTGGGGGGGGGGGCTCACATTTGGGCGTTGGACCCACGAAAATAAAAAGTTATCTCTGTGCAACAGCAAATAGTCGTAGTTTTATTATGGTCAATCAATCAGGCGGCTTAATTCTTGAAATGCCTTCCTGGCTGGGTCTCAATTTAGAAGCACTTCCTGAACAAAGTAATATTCTCTCGTATCTGCGGCAGCCAGGGCTTGTGGTGAACTGTGTATATTTACGATATTCTGAATGTTCCCGGGGTGGGCATTAATGTAGTAGAAGCTAGATTCTACTGCGATTGCAAAAATTCCACATAACCTATGCGGCTATGAGTGTGCAGTAGCATTGGAAAAATAGCACAAAAAAAAACCCACACATTTGTGGTTGAGAAAAAAAACGCTTCTACCTTGTAAGACAGCTTAATTGCAGTGTTTTTAGTGATTTTAGCGCGCATCTGTGGTGGCCTGGGTAAACTTTAACGTAAAGTGCAATGGTACGGACCTGCAGCGTGCAATGGCTGTGGGGAGCACATTTCAAGTTATTAATTCGACTAGAAATTAAGTTATTTGTTTTTTTTTTAAAGTGAGAGTTTATAATTAAATGCTTTACTTGCTAAAATGCTAGTTAAACTGTCAGTATCATTTTTATTTAATTATTTTTGCAATTTGATCACCCTTCAACAACTTTACCAAATTTCGTTGCAAAATAATAGTTCAGGGAATCAGATTACAACCGACCGTTGCACAATGTGTTTTTTGGATCTGCCTGTTGCAGTGGCACCGAAGCGTTGCCGCTGAAAATTTCCAAAAAGGGATCCGAGCAACAAAAAACATTTATGACCAATTCACAATTCCGCGGCGTCGGGGCTCTTAAACACGTTTGTTTTCGAAACCTTTCGATTTTAAATGCCAAAGCGCGCTAGCCACAAGAAATTTGAGAAAATATTCAGTAGTTTTTTTTTATAGCATTTTCAAAACAAAAAAAAGGTATTTGGCGGACCCTATATATGTAAGTTAGGAGGAAGTTCGAGTAAGTGCTTCTGTACAGCTTCCAATTGCAAGCGGTTGACGGCATGACAGTTCATTACTTCTATAATGCCTCCGGTCAGGAGCTCTAAAGAAGCTTCTAGGAAGCGCTTCGTACCACAAGTATTTTCGAAGCAATTCACTTTCCACACATCTCCAGACACATTTTCAGAAGTGTAATAGAGATCTTATCAAAACTTAGTTTCATATCCCTCTATAAAGCCTGTGTATATGCTTCGTAAAGGTCGTACTGAAGTTATTATCGAAGCAATTGCTTCGAAATAGATCAACTTCGTTTAACAAAGACTATAGAAGCTCTATCGAAGCTGTTGCCGAAGTAAAATTGTTACATGGGTAATACATGGAAAAAATTTAATTTTGTTCATTTTATTTCAATTTTAAAAAGAAACTTGTATTTGGCCCACCCTGTATACTCTGAAGACTAAAGACCGCCCAGTCGCCTTGTGCATATGGAATGGAGCATGGAGCCACAGATGGCCTCTTTTCCTATTCTGGCGTTAATGCCCAAAACACATGTGCAGAAGGTCTGGACGCAGCGCATTAAAACAGATGTGCAGAAAATTGTTTGGCATTGCTTCGGCTAATATGACTACTGTCATTCGCCGACTAAGCAGATGATGCAGTGATGCCAGATCTAGGGTAAATACCCATTTCGTGGGCATTTTCACTTCAAAATAAGCTAAAAGGGCGAAAAAGGGCATTTTTATATCTGTTTTTTTTTAAAGGTCATTTCTTCAAATATTCAAATAGGTACTTCATCTTATCTTATATACGTATTCATTTTATTAAATTAGTTTTATATCTGAATGCAATCATTAAATAATGCACACTCTGAAGCAACCCATTTGGATTCATTCAATGAATGCACTTATTTTCAGTTTTACAAATGCAAGATCTGTCATTTCGTTGTTGTCAATGTACACACGCCTACGCTACATATTTCATTGCGCACTTGTCTGGTTTTATTTTTTTATTTGTTATTTTCGCCATAATTTAATTTTTAAAACGTTGTTTTAGTTGTATTAACCTAATTAATTATCTATTGTAGTACAATGTCTACAGACAAAGGAAGCAAAAAGCGATTCCAGACCAGCTGGCTTGATGATCCTAAATTTGCTGCTTGGCTGAGGCCGCTGCTGTTTTTTTTTTTTTTGTTTAACTTTTGTGTTTTTTTTTTATATTTACGTTAGTATGTATGTATGTATGGATATTTTCGTGGGGAATATCGTGGGATTTTTCTAACAACGGCGTGGGCAAAAAGGGTATTTTTGATAATCGTCGTGGGCAAGTCAGTCCGAAAAATCTGGCATCACTGAGCTGATGTGTTTAAAACTTAAGCAAAAACAAAACAAATCAGCAAATGTCAGAAGCCGATGATGCCAAATACTTGAAATTGGAATTTATTTTCTTTTGTGTTGTGGTACGCTTGAATTTTGCAGCAAATTTAAAAATAGAGACATGCTGCAGTACTGCGGTGAGTGCAAAATTTAACGTGTGCCTATATCCTTAAAAATAAGTGTATTCTAATCTTGTTGCGCAGTGAATTATGCACATGTGTCTTGGACATAAGGCCACCAAAAGCCACCTCAACTTCGAGCTCCTCTCGTACGTCATCTTAAAAATTAAGCTGCAGGTAATTTTATTCACACGAATCATTCACAAAGAATTCTTAGCGAATTTGCCCATGGAAAACATGTTGAACGAAAAACCGCCCGCTGAACTTGAAATATGCTCCGATACCTGCACCTACTTGGCTAACAAGTGCGGTTTAGCATAACGAGAGGAACGCGCGGAAAAACATCCCATAAAGATACACCACATTGTGTGCGCATGCGCGCTGTATATGCAATATGCATCTGTGTGGCTTTGGCAAAGCCACAAACAAAGCGAGCTATGCGACCGACCGAAGTCGACAGCCTAGGCCTCTCAACGGCGCACATATCGGCGTCGTCTTGTGGCTAAAACGCTTAACGTTATGAGTGTATTAAAACATCTTCGGCCAGTTAATTGTTTGTCATTAATTGGTTTTTGCATTCAGCCGGTTAACGTGTTCTTGCTTTTTGTTTCATCCCATAAATGCATGGGTGAGTGTGTGTGTGTGTGGGCTATCTGCGATGAGATGAGATTGTGTAGATGAAACTAGATTCCCCCGTTGTTGTCTGTGGACTGCGGCTGAGACTGTATTTGGGGGGGAAATAACTTTATTATCTCGGGATTTAATTCCGCGGAATTCCATCCATCCCTCCGTTATGGATATTCGTTAATTCTGTCTGCGAATACCTCTGTGGTTACGTCTCCCTCTCCTACTAGGTGGTCTTGAACCTTTATACGAATATATCTCGTTGCCGGCGAACTTTAAATGTGAACCGCAATACATTTCTAGTTGATTGTGCAATGTGCACCTCAATCCAGCGATTATTTTATGCAAATTGCATCCGCTACACATGAAATGTACCGTCATCGGGTATAGATAGCTGTTTCGGGGCACAAAGGCTAACCGAAGGAACAAAAAATAAGGAAAAACTGTGACAAAAGGCGTTCCCGAAAGTTTTTCGTGGCTTTTCTCCACCCTCAGGATCTCAGGGAAATACTGCTCGTTCCCGTGATCTACTAAGCACATTGTGCATTGTGTGACATCAGTGTACGGTACTGCAGCTAGCCGAAAGTAGGCGTAGATACATTATATCAATTCAATTCTGTATGCCAAGTCGTTGCGCTTTTCCTGCATGTCGAGTGGATTGCATCCGATATGACATTATTGCCAGCAAGAAACAGCAAAACAAAACGAAGACGAGGAAAAAAGTTTCCTGGGCATCAGCATAGTATGCCACCACCACGACGACAACGACGACGTCGACGAAGAGCGATAGTGTAGGTGGTGCCATGACGCGTTCGGTCGCAAAAGGATTTACTGCCTCCCATGCCAAATCACATTACCAGCCAAATCGAAACCGCCTCTGGGCACCCGGTGCATCTGTGAAAGGTGTTTGCCTATCTTTCGCTATGCATTATGCAGATGGTACATTTTCCTTTTCTTCTCCTCCGTTTATTTCAATAAATAAATAAATAATTCTTAGATATGTAATTAGACACAAATTTCTTGTTTGTACGTCAGAAGGAATCCTCGGCCCACATAAGCGCCATCTGTGCGAAAAGCCAGTACTATTGGTCCAGCGAATGTTTCGCGCACGTCAGCGTTCAGGGTGAAGTCATCGATCTCGCTGCCGTCATTTAGTCTTTCGCCGCAGAGGCGAAGTTGGTTGATGACAATGTAATCGGTGGGACAGTTGATGATTCCAGCGCCCGCCTGGCCGTCCGGGACGATGTCGTTCTCATCTGAAAAGAAGGGTTGTTAGGAAAAATTATTTAACTTTCTAAGGAGTGTTTTTTTAAAAGGGTTAGTTTTTCAAACTTACTATAAGTTTTACAGTGACAACGAATTTGACAGATGACAGCTGGTTGTTTGGTTTTCCAGTTTTTAACTAATGGCGTTTTCGATTGAAGAAAAGAATTGCTCTTTCTATGAAAAGAGCAAATCTAGAAGTGCTCTTTCGATGTATTAAAAAAAATAAATATATATTTTTTTTTTTCATTGAAAAAAAAGTGCACTTCCAGGTCAATTCTTAACACGACAGAAGTGTCTAGAATATTTTTAGAGAATTGCCCTGAACTCACCAACACATACTACCAAAATGTCAGATTGAAGTGTTTGTTGTGTTATTAGAAACAAATTTTTCGCTATGTGATCCGAAAACATACAATTATGCGTGCAAAATGTAAACTTAAATTGAAATATATTGATTTGGCTGTATTTATTACTGCAGAAAACAAAAAAAAAAGTAGCAACAGAAAACCAAATCTCTCATATGGTGTCTACCTCTATTACAAAAGTGCTCCAACGAGTTTCATTGAAAAGAGCAATTCTGAATTTCGGGGCAATTCTCTCGGATCTTCAATCGAAAACGCCATAAGTATTATATGCGCAAAGCTTATATCCTAAAATGGATGAGTTTAGAAGTATTTACTTTTACAGGTTCGGCAGTTGACGTTATATGTGTATCGGAAACCTGGTGGTGGTGTTTCCAATTCAGTTTACAAGTTAAATGGCTACAGATTGTTTCGTGCTGATAGGTTAAATCGAACTGGAGGCGGTTTATGTGGTGACTTTAATTGTAACTTACTGTGTGTTGAAGAATCGCGATCATTTAGTGAGAGCATTAGTACACTTGGTCTGGTACCAGTGAACACAGATCTACCTACACATTTCTCGCATCACAGTGCCACCTTACTTGACTTTTTCCTCACCAACAATCCGAACAAAACACTATTTTTTTCACAACTTTTAGCACCAGCATGTTCCAAACATGATCTCATTTTTGCAACTTACGAATTTCTACCTAGCAATACAGTATCTCTTTGTGAGTTTAGGGACTTTAAAAATATTAATAATAATCAACTAGAAAATGAAGTAACTCAAATCAGTTGGCAACGAATTTACTTTATGAATTCGCCGGATGAGCAAATTAACTTTCTTCAAGATGATGTTAGAGCTCTCTTTAATAGGCATGTTCCAACAAAACAAACTACCCATTTGTCTGAAAGTAATTCGTTGTTTACCCCAGAGATACGTGAGGTAATTAAAAGAAGGGATAGTGCGTATAGGCTCTGGAAACGATTCAAGCTTCCAGACATCTACAATATTTTTCGGAGCCTAAGAAATAGTGTTACAATTAAAATAAGGGTAGCTAAGAAGCTGTATTACTTTAACAGGTTAAACCCAAACTTACCTTCACGAACGCTTTGGAAAAATATTCGAGAACTAGGTGTCGGTCGGCAAAGAGATGAACGTCCTGTAGATGTAAGTGCGGACTCACTAAATATTCAATTTGCGAACTTTCAATCCGGCCTACGAGATGCTCACCACTCTGATGTGTCTTCATGTGAAAATGATGTCGAGGGATGTTTTTATTTTACAAGAATAGAAGAACAAGATGTTGTAAGAGCTGTCATTGACATAAAATCAAAGGCAGTGGGTCTCGATGAAATACACCCCCTTTTTGTAAAAATAATTTTGCCACATATACCAGCTATAACCCATATTTTTAACACAATCATTTTAACAAGTTCTTTTCCGCAGTTATGGAATTATGCGAAAGTAATACCGATTATAAAGAAAGCAGCTAACCGACATGCGAATCCCGAATACTGACCTATTTCAATACTTCCATTTTTGTCAAAAATTTTGGAAAAGATCTGGCGCAAACAAATATCACTTTTTCTTAACAATAATAAACTCTTCAGTAAATTTCAGTCTGGTTTCAGGGTAAAGCATAGTTGTGTTTCAGCTGTACTAAAAGTTACCGACGACTTAAGGTATTCTATGGACAAGGACCTTGTATCTTTTCTCGGAATGCTGAACTTTTCTAAAGCGTTTGATACAGTAAATCATAATATTCTTGTATCCAAAATAAAGAACTATTTTCGGTTTTCAAGCTCTGCCGCCACTCTGATGCACTCATACCACACAAATAGAAAACAGGCAGTTGTCTTAAATAAGAACGTGTCTAACTTTTTAGAACTTTCCTCTGGTGTGCCTCAGGGATCAATACTCGGCCCATTGTTGTTTACAATGTTTATTAATGACCTTCCGCTTGTAGTCGAAAATTCTTCACTGCAAATGTACGGTACGCTGATGATGTACAAATCTATTTAAGTTGCAAGCTAGGAATGATCGAAGATTGTGCTGATAAATTAAATAAAGACCTAAAAAATATTACATCTTGGTCAGAAGAGAATTGTCTCCAACTTAATCAAAAAAAGTCGAAATGTTTGATTATCTACAAGAATAAACTTGACCATATCTATTTTCCAAGAATATATTTACTTGGGAAGAACAGTACTTGAATATACAGAAAAGGCTAAAAACTTGGGTATTTGGTTCGATTCTACCCTTAGTTGGGACCATAGACAAACCTTACTGAGACCCCCAACTCACAATCCTCTTGCCGCTGGCCCCCTCAGTTTTTTTTTCAAATTCCCCATTTTGTTTTCCTATCGGTGTTATGTCAAAAAAGAATCCGTGTGACATGCAAAAACACACAAAAAATGCAAAAATAAATGCTGCCAACCTCGGCAACCGTGGGGAAATGTGAAAGAGTTCGGGAATTCCACATTTTTTCATTACTGAACGCCATTGGTTAGTTATTATAAATTGTTAAAAGGCGAATAATTTGATTTGTTTGGTTAGTAAAACTATCTAAAGTTGATGTTCTAAAGGGTGATTTTTTAAGAGGTTTAGAACTTTTTTTAAAAAAAAAACACAAAAAATTCGAAAAAATGAATGAAATATTTATTTGAATCGATAGTTTGAACCTTGCAATTTAATGTTTAAAGATAATTTCATGCAAATGTTGACCGCGGCTGCGTCTCAGGTAGCCCATCCGCTGAGTCCAATTTTGGCATACTCTTTCACACATATCGGCCGGTATCTCACGAATGAATGCATGGATGTTGGCTTCCAGTGCGTCAATCGAAGCGGGCTTGTCCCTATACACATTAGCCTTGGCATACCCCCACAAAAAATAATCTAATGGTGTCAAATCGCACGATCTAGGCGGCCAATTGACCGGCCCGAAACGTGAAATTAACTGTTCACCAAACTCGCCTCGCAATTGCGCCATTGTTTCGCGTGCTGTGTGGCATGTGGCACCGTCTTGTTGAAACCACATATCATGCAAGTCAAGAACTTCCATTTCGGGCAAAAAAAAGTTTGTTATCATCGCTCGGTAGCGTTCACCATTGACAGTAACGCTGCGATTCGCATCATCTTTGAAGAAATATGGCCCAATAATGCCGCCGGCCCATAAACCGCACCAAACAGTGGCTTTTTCGGGATGCATTGGTAGCTGTTGCAATGCTTCTGGCTGATCTTCACTCCAAATGCGGCAATTTTGCTTATTTACGTACCCATTCAACCAAAAATGAGCCTCATCGCTGAACACAATTTGTCGATAAAAAAGCGGATCCTCGGCCAGCTTTCCAAGAGCCCATTCACCAAAAATTCGGCGTTGTGGTAGGTCGGCTGGCTTTAGTTCTTGCACCAGCTGTATCTTAAAAGGCTTTACGCCCAAATCCTTCCGCAAAATTTTCCACGTAGTGCTGTAACAAAGGCCTAACTGCTGGGAACGGCGCCGAATCGACATTTCGCGGTCTTCTGTCACACTAGCTGATACGGCCGCAATATTTTCTTCACTACGCACAGTACGTAAACGTGTTGGTGGTTTAATGTCCAACAAAGTAAATTTGGTGCGAAATTTGGTCACAATCTTCCGAATAGACTGCTCAGAAGGTCGAGAATGCCGATCATAAAATGGAAGCAGCGCGCGATGAACATTTCGAACCGAGCACGAATTTTGATAGTAAAATTCAATAATTTGCAAGCGTTGTTCATTTGTAAGACGATCCATGGTTAAATTGCAAACCAAACTGAAGCTGTTTGACAGTGACACAAGGTACTAAACACACGTCAGCTGTCAAAACCAGTGTTGCCAAAACCAAACCAGCTAAAAAATCACCCTTTATATACTAGAAATATATTAGGACAAACATGGTTGTGTATTTTCCGCTTTTGGATTCGTGTGTAAATTTTTCTTAAATAATGAAGAAAATTTGCTCAAAATGTTTTCATTTTCCCTCAACCAATCTACATTGTTAATTTTTCATGAACATTTTAAGCAAATGTGCTATTATTCTTAAAAAAAAATATTATCCACACGTAACGAACAATTTTAAATTAAACGTATAAAATTCTATGAACTCTGACAGCAACTTAGCCCACAGGAAGTGTCTCATATCTCCTGGGAGTGTGTTGGTGAGCAGAATTCTTGAAGTTTCGCGACATTTGTCAATACGATTTTCTATGTAAGAATACTAGCGCACCAAACGTGAACACTCCATAAAAATATAGCTTGTAGGCTAAGTAACGGGAAATCGGCCGGAGTTGGTGGTCTCAGTATTGTCTCTGGTTGGGACTATAATAGGTATAGGGTTGTCAATCGGTAAGATCTATCGTTGTCTGCGAAACTTATCTTTATCCAAGCATTTTACCCCGCAGCATATTAAAATGCAAATAGCCTAATCAATAATTATGCCGATCATAACGTATGGGTGTGAAATTTTTTGTGGTCATAATTCTGAAACAAAACGAAATTTACATGTAGCATTTAATAATGGCATCCGATACGTATATAATCTTAAACGCTTCGATCACATATCAAAGTACTCGAAAAGCATTTTTGGATGTAGTTTGTGTACGTATCTTAAAACATTTTAATAAACAAGGAACCCTCGTATCTTTATGAAAAAATAAATGTTGGCACCTCGTCAAGATCGTTAATATTTGTACAGTCAAAGTTCACATGCACAAATTCCGAAGTTAAATTTTTTGTTTGTGTTAGCAGACAGTGGAATGCCTTACCCCTAGATATGCGAAGACATCGCGGTACCAAAAATTTCGAAAACGTTTTATTCAGACATCTAGTCAATAATTCATAATTATTATTATTTGTTAATTAACTTATTATTTTTTTGTTAATAATGTTGAATTTTTTTTTTCATCGTTTCAATTGAAAATGTTTACTATTTGGCTGATCTTATTTTGGTTAATGTAATTCATATTTATTTAGCTTAATTAATTAGTTAAAATTGTATTCACTTTTGCTATAAATGGACTTCAAGTCTAATGTAAAAGATATTTTCTGAGGCAATAAATGTAAAAAAAAAGTATTAATTTGGTACCGACAGACTACTGAAGCACAATAAAGTGTGACAGAAGCCCGAAGGGACTAATCATAAATAAGAGCGAACTGCGAACAAGCGAATATTCGTAGATTTCTGACATTTCATTCACATGAAAACTATTTTCGTACGCAGATACCTATCCTCGATTCAGTTTCATTTTTAAAAGTTAATGGAGTATTCACATGAGAGCGAGCGAACGTAATTGCTGAGATGCGAACAAACCACTTTTGATGCATTTATGAACAGAAAATAGCATATTTTACTATTCCAAGAGGAGGATAATTAATTATTCCATCACAATGTATTAAAACAAGTTAATAAACAGTTTAAATAACGAAATTTAAAATTCTAAACTTTTTGCCGCGAATTGTCAAAGTTTATTCACAATCCACATCATTCAATTCGCGTTCCACAAACTAGCGAATAAAACATTCGTCCGAACTTAACCTCAAACTTGAAATATCATTGGCATTTTTTTTTGTACCTATTTCAATTTGTGGTGTTGTTTTGTTTTGGTCCGAATGGAAAATAAAAGAAATATGACTGAATCAACAGATAAGCATGTTTATCAAAGTAAAATATTCTCCTTTTTCTTTTCGTGTTCGGTTAAGCGGATGTACATGCATTAATTGCTCTGTATTAAACTGTTTCGCCAACAATATTCTTTTTTTCCTTAATAGAATGCGGCTACCTCCCATTTTTAAGTTTTTTTCTATTCAAAAAAATAGAGACAAATGACAGCGACTGTCATTGGATTCGCCGGTATCTGCGACCACATAAAATGTTTCATGTGAATGGACTGTCAAAATTTGCAAATATTCATTCGTTCGTAAGTAGTTGGTCGCTCTCATGTGAATGGTCCTTAAGTTCCAATGCATGAATCTGTGGGTCTGTGGAACGCGACTGTATTTTGTGGATTGTGAATAAAGTGTAACAGTTCGCGGCAAGAATTTTCGATTCGCGGAAAAATTGACGTAGTTGTCATATCGCTCATACCACTCAGGTTGTAAATAAGGTTTAAGTTAAATTATTTACACCGAGTCATTTAATCCGCATTTTTTAAGCCCGACAATTTAAATCTATATCAATAATATTCACTCAAAAACATGCATAAAACCAGCTGGATGGATGGATTTAATGCTCTTAAACGCGGATTTAAAACAGTTTAAACCGATTTGAACCCGTTTTAAGCATACGTAATGTCACATTTCAGAAAAAATTACATTTGTTTTTTGTTGTTTGTCTCTTGGAAATTGATTTGTGCCCAGTTCCATTTTTCCTGTCGAATCATCGAATGTAGCCTCCAAAATGTCTCTTTCTCAACCAGAAATGTTTGTTGGGCTTTCGATATATTCGACGACGAGGACGACGTTGATTTTCCATCAGCAGCTGTTTCATCAACTCTTCGACAAATTCGTCTTCGACGACGAAGACATCAACATTTTATCCATTTCACGAATGAAATCCATTTTTTCAGCTTCTTGCTTATTTTGATTTTCTGTTCCACTTTCCTATTTTTCCTATTTCCTGCCCCTGCAAGCGAAGAAATGTCAATATTATGAAATTGTGTTTTAACCCAAGTTAAAGTACTTTAACCGGTATCCGGGTGCAGTTTCAAAAACTGGGTCTAGTTTTTTGTGGTTAAACTCACTTAAATCCGGGTGTAAACTTTAACCCGAATTAAAGTGAGTGAATAATATGGCCGTAAGACTCCGTTTTTTTTAGATTATATGTTAGATTAATTAAATATAATGTTTTTGTGGTAGAAAAAATGGCAATGTTAACAGTTCTTAAGTTTTTCAAAAGAGTTTGAAGAGGAACTGGTCGACCTTTAAACTAAATTCTTACCGCCTTATTTATAAACTCACCGTAGAGTCTGATTTATAAACAAAAAACACTTTGCGTAAAGCTTGCGTAACTTTAAACGCAAAAATTTGCGTTTAGAGGTTGCGTAAAGCTTGCGTTTTTTCGTTTTTGAAATGTCATTTTGTTTAAATTTTTTTCGGGGTAGATTTGAAAATTGAAAAAGAAACTAAAAATTGAATTAAAAATGCCATTCAGCTTCGCGAATTTTGTTAACGACATTGATATGTATGATCGACTTCATAAATGAAAGTTCAATTCCAAAAAGGCGAAAATTATATAAAACCAGGTTCAACCCCAATTTTCCGACCGTTTTCTTTTTATTTTTTGCTGCTCCAATTTTGTTTAAAAACAAAATAAATCTCACAAGAGAGATGTCAGTTTCTATTCATAGAAACACCTGATATCATCCCGCAGGGAAATAGTAAGAGATTTAGGTTTTTTGTAATAGTTTCGTGCTTATTTAGACACCAACCTTGCGTAGTAAACAGTCAGGGGACATTTTTTTATAAATAATAATTTCAGCAAAGCCACATAGAGGCTGCGTAAATTTTTACGCGATGTTTAACTAAACAACATCGTAGGAATCTAATAAATACGGCTGCATGTTTATAAGAGAAATCAAAGCATTTCTGTCAATAGCTGGAGAAAGCCATAGCAGAAACAAAAAAGTTTCTCGGCGCAAAGTGGAGCTCCAGACCAACATACAAAATAAAGCAGGAGTAGGTGAAGGAATTAGAGATTTATCAACTCCAAATCTCGTTGGAAGCTCTGCGTCTAAAACGAGCCGAAAATCTCACAAAAAACACGTCAAAAACATTAGTCCCGAAAAATATACTTACCATGTCAAGAATGCTAAAATGACAGGCTCAAGGCAACCCTGTCGGATAAATTATTGACTTATCTATACGGTTTTCGATCAGGGCTGCCACTTTATTGCAATTGCTTTAGATCTTCTGCCACAAAGTCAAATAATCCGTTTTTTTTTTATAACTCTCGAATCATTATTCGCAACCTTAGACCGCTGTAAATGTATTTTTTTTAACGCAGCCACTTTTCTCTAAGCACACCCATCAAAAGAAATAACAAATGAAATCTTCCTATAACACAAAATGTTGTTTCCACTAAATAAATACTTTTCTTGTTATGGAAAAATAATAGCTTCCTCTACAAAGTCCCAACTATTGCACTGTATTTAAGGGCTCACTGTACAATTTTTTGTTGAGACGGTAGCACTGTTCGTCATTGCCTTAAGATCTATAAAAAATTCAGTTGGGACACTTAAGCCCATATGACACTACATTTTTGCCGTATTTTTATAGTCCTGAAAAGTCAGCGGTGTGTAAAAGAGACTAAAAGTGTATTGAGAAAGGGGTAGCAATTGTTTGCAAAGCAACCGCAAATTTTCAATCGAATTTATTTTCAAATAATCTTGAAATGTCAAAAAAAAAAAAAAGCTGCCAGCAGCTGAAAAATGTGATTTGAATACATTTTTAATGCATTTTTTTTGACGTGTCTACATTTATAAAGTTGGTGTGTACGCACTCACTCCTAATTTTTATAATTTTTCGTACTGCTCTAGTTTCATTTTAAAAGCAGAAAAAATGCAAAAAAAATGTAGTGTCCTACGGGCTTTAGTAGAACATTTTAGGAAATTCATTGGGTTCCGATGCCACTTTGTTATGACTAGCTAGATCTGTTCGTTTAAATATTTGGTTTGCATTCGTGTTCGTTTTTCATCGTTTCGACACATTTTCGAATGCAGTTATTAAAAATAAGGGCTTCTCTACAAAATATTAATATGAATAGTCGGAGATTTTTCATGAAATGTTAACTTATCGTTTCTGTTTCTAATTGTGTGTCAAGGTGCAATTTGGATTAAATAATTTCGCATTTCTTTGTAATATTATTGTCACGCTTATATTTTGTACAAATGTTCAAAAGTGTACTTTAGATCATGGGATAAGAATCACTAATCAACCTCAACAGATTTCTTATAAAAAAATTTATGGAATGTAACATTTCTATAAAATTGTCGTTTCTAATTGAGTGGCCACCACGGTATATACTGTGATGCTTTTTTAAGAGTTATTTCTGCGTTTTCAACCATTTTTTGTCGAAATTTAAAACGTGTCGGCGAAGCATTCTAAATTCTACTTGTTTTAATAACTTTACTCTTAGTTGGATGGTTTTTTAGAGATATTTTTAAAACTACTTACTATTGCAATATATTGTTAATTGTTGTTTATTGGTTAATTTTTGTCGAAAATTTAGAAAGCTTTCATTTTTACTAATATTATTTAGGGTAGAAAATATGGATGTGTTTGGCAGGACAATTCAAACAAAACTTTGAAAACAAGTTCGGAAATTTTCAAATGTAATGGAAGTAAATGTTTGTTATCAAAAAAGTTAAGTCCTTATTATAGAGGATGACGTAGGAATAGTGTACACAGCAGCAAAGCAACCGGACACAATTACCATAAATACAATCCCGGTCTTTTAATGTTCACTATTGTGGAACTTGTGTACGAAAATGGAGTATTTTTTCCCAAAGTGAAAACCCATGCTGACCACTCCATTGGCTAGTTTGGTAAACCAATTTATTCACAGTCCACCGTCCTGAATTTAATGACAACTTAAGTTTTCTGTCAGCACAAAACCCTCAAAAAATGCTTATGGCCACCTACCTAACAAGCGTTATCATCAGCTTGCTAATTGCCTTAACCGCAACTCATAAAAATCCTCAAAGAAGTTAAGCCAAAAGAACTAATTTGTAAATTTTTGCCATATTTCCCTCCAATATTTCACTTTGACACAGTTTTTGTCACTGAATAGAATATACTACTTATTCCAACTAAAATTAAACAAAAATCGGTGAATCGATTTTACTTACCGTCATCTTTGTTGATGATTTGAAAATCGAACTGCTCGCCGTTTCCTTCACTCGCATAAACAACCGAACACATTTGCTTAGTCCGCTTAATGCAGATCGCATAGTTTAAGTTGTTCTTTACAGAAGACAGATAAAAAACATATTTAAAATAAATTTACAAGTTCTCTCCATTTTTTCAAACTTACATAATATGTGACTTCTCCTGATTCGACAATTGTGCCGACCGGATCGTAGTTAAACGATTTTACAAAACCCTCAGGCTCCGTGTAATATTGTAGGCAGCCTTCTGGAGCCAAGTCTCTCACCAACTAAAGGAATAAATTTAACAAACTAAAATGTGATATCGACATAATAGGACTTTTCTTAAAAAAATGATTATAGTGTATTTACAACATTTTTGCACGAGACGGGACAGAGGAATCCGTTTGTCCTAAATCAATGCTAAATAAAGCGTAAGAATGAGATCACAAATCAGACGCCTAAAACGGAAATCAACACAAGTTCCGGCGAACAACATTTCTGCAATCACTTGAAAACATTTTCTTTTCTGATTTAAGAATTGTCAAATGAGAATGGCAAATACTGGCAGTATATTAGACAAACAATTCATTGATCAATTATATGAAGCAAATACATAATTTTCCGTTCATCATCATGGAAATTTCGTAGGCCATTGCTATAAAAATATAAACTTTCCCATAATCCCTTTCAAGTAAACAAGATGGTCGACCAAAATGTGTGTCACGTATTTTTGCGTGTTAGGTAATGCTGTCCCTTTCAGTCAGGCGGCTGTTTAGTATTGAAAATCTCTTTATTCTCCCGTGTTAGGAATGTGGGATGTTGTAAATGCAGTATTATGTTCACATATTGCCGCAAAACAAAAATATTTTTTTTTAAATCTCTTATATCTTTGGGTTAGCATAAAAACGGTTACTTGGAATATATTTCAAAATTGCGTTTTTTTACGAATAAAACAAACCTGCATAACTTTGATGTTAAACGAGCGCGGACTGTTTCCCTTCGCAAATATGGATAGAAATATTTTATTCTCAATTGCACTGTCAACGTCAATGTAAACTGAAATGAGGACAAATAAAGAACAAGGTTTTAGGATGCTTTTGAAAATGTTTTGAAAAGATAAATAAATTTTAATAATGCGAACATTTTTCGAGTAATTGCTTTATTTAGCATACAAATTTCACAGCTTTCATAAATATAAAGTCTGGACCAGAGACAATACTGAGACCACCAACTCCGGCCGATTTCCCGTTACTTAGCCTACAAGCTATATTTTTATGGAGTGTTCACGTTTGGTGCGCTAGAATTCTTACATAGAAAATCGTATTGACAAATGTCACGAAACTTCAAAAATTCTGTCCACCAACACACTCCCAGGAGATATGAGACACTTCCGCTGTGGGCAAAGTTGCTGGCAGAGTTCATAGAATTTTATCCGTTTAATTTGAAATTGTTCGTTACGTGTGGATAATATTTTTTTTTAGGAATAAGTGCACATTTGCTTAAAATGTTCATGAAAAATTAACAATGTAGATTGGTTGAGGGAAAATGAAAACATTTTAAGCAAATTTTCTTCATTATTTAAGAAAAATTTACACACGAAATCGAAGTTAATGATATCCAAAAGCGGAAAATACACAACCATGTCTGTCCTAATATGTTTCTAGTATATAGAACATCAACTTTAGATAGTTTTACTTACCAAACAAATCTAATTATTCGCCTTTTAACAATTTATAATAACTAACCAATGGCGTTCAGTAATGAAAAAATGTGGTATTCCCGAACTCTTTCACATTTCCCCACGGTTGCCGAGGTTGGCAGCATTTATTTTTGCATTTTTTGTATGTTTTTGCATGTCACACGGATTCTTTTTTGACATAACACCGATAACAAAATGGCGAATTTAAAAAAAAAAACTGAGGTGGCCAGCGGTAAGAGGGTGTGAGTTGGGGGTCTCAGTATGGTTTGTCTATGGTCTGGACTAACAACAAATTCGAGCTCATAACTGCTATTTTGAAATGAAATTATTTTATATGAATTTTTAAATGGAGACAAAAATGGTTAGAGTCATTTTCAAAAAATTACCAATAAACATTCACAGTGTTCACAGTGGCGAATTCCATGCGAATATTGCAATTGTGAGCTTCCGTAAATTTAAAGTCGAGACTAAAATTTGTTATTGTACGGCGCTAAGGGTCAAAAAGTTGTTCTCACTTATAATAAAATTCAACAAAAGCTTCCCTTAGAAGTAATCATAGACTTACAGCGTTTTTGTTACTCCTGCTTTATTTATTTATTGCCCAGGCTAGATTTTAGGAACCCACGTTAGCGATTTTTTCCAAATGAAATTACACATTTTGAACTACAAAATATTTAGTGTGAAGATTAAAAATGATTATTAGCAAGGCCCATAGTCAATGAGCTGCACCACCAACAGGTTCAAGTCTCGAAATTAAATTTACGAAAGCTCCACCCAAAAAAAAATTCCATGTGGCAGTAAAATTTACAAAAAGTTGCATATTTGTGTATTTGACAGCAAATGCGTTCATATTCACAATTAATTGTAACTTTTACAGCGTTTGCTTTCATTTCAGCAATAAAATTGTTAAATTGATCGCAATTTCTTGTTGTAAAATTGTCAATTTTTGTTGTTAAATGTACATGTATGAATTGGTCAAATCTACAACCAAAATGCAAAATGCACCTACAAAATGCTGTAGAAAGTGCATACAAGTATATGCATTCAAATCTACAACCATTTTCAGTTGATACTACCTACATTGAGTTGTGAATATGACAGCTGCATTTACCGTGTCCCACTCGCCCAGCCAGAACATTTATTTTCATGGTTTATGTACATTCCTTTGTTCATTTAGTCATCAAGTCTGGAACCAACAAGACGAATAAATTATTAGAGTGCAAAGTTGTGTGGTTTTTTTTCCAAATGATTTCTGATTTGTTTTTTTTTTTTTGTCTGAAAATGCTGAGGATGTGGAAGCCAGCAATTTAAATAAGGATACAGTTCAGAATAATCCCGTCATAGGAAACGCTGCAACCGAAAACCCATTACTATTAGACGTGGAAGTTTTTGAAGTGGTGGGCAATTTCACATTGTCAAAAAGTATTGTGCCGTTTGAATATAAAATTTTGTATTTTAAATTTCATTATAGTTGCTATGTGGTTGATTTAACAAAAATACTTCATGACTATATTATTTTAAACGTTAATAAGTTTACAAGTTCACTTAAATAAATTAATGGATGGGACAAAAGTTTTTCGAAATAAGTGTATTTAAATTTGTTGTTTTTTTTTTTGTATAACCAAACATAATGTAGCTATGCCGTTTATGGATTCATTAATATTATTTACTTCAATAAAAAGAATTTCAAATTATTTGGTGTACATATTATGTTTTTTATTTTGGAGCATAGATTTTAATGAAAAAATTGTGTATATGAGGCCAAAGAGCTATAAAAATGAAAGCAAAGGGTAATCGTTTCTAGAAATCGAGTTGTAGATTTTGCGACAGAAATTGCATTTTGACCGCAAGGTGTTGTGTATAATACAAACAAAATCCGTAGTTTATACACATAAGTATTGTGTATTTTACAAAATTTGCTGTACATTCAACAACGAATGCTGTTTTATTTACAATTTTTCTAGTTGTAAAATCTACAACAAATGCTCTCATTTTCATAAATTGGTTTTGGAAAGTAATAACCATGTCGCTGTTAAATTGAAAGCATTGGATGTCGGGTCGATTATGACAATGAATGCAGTCGATCTAACAGCAGTTTTCAACATTTCTACGACAAATTTTTTTGGGTGACACATTTGTATGAAAAATACAGCTACATATTGGGCCTTACCAACAACCAAACCGCAAGCTCGAGTTTAACTAATTTCGAAACTAACTATAGTTTCGACTTTTAATTTCTGACTTTCTGACTTTAAAGCAAAATTATAACAGTATAACTCAAAAGCGTTATAATTTTTTTCTGAGCTTTCAAATAATTTGCTGAAATTGGCAGTTGGTCGTATTTTGAGTGAAATATAAAAGATGGTTGCTTGGTTTTTTGACTGTATCATTGCAGCATTGTTAATACTATCAATGATATCAGCCAATGGTTTGACGCAGTCAACTAGGTAATAGTTCTCGCATTGCCTGCGTCCAATTTAAGCCGCGGCTTCTCTTTATTTGCTGTCCATTGCATATTTCATATTTATTTCATATTTATTTATTACAAAGACTGACGTTTACTTTAATAATGGGTTAGAATCGACTTTCTCCGGATCGAAAGTTACAGTCTCGATTATCTTAAAGTCGAAGATAACTTGATTGTTGGTACACAGTTTATTTTAATTTCGACTATTGCCCTAAAGTCGAGTCTAAATTTGGTTGTTAGTAAGGCCGATTGTGAACTACTTACATAGATAAGTCGAAACTAAAAATGTTTAAAACCTAAAAAGGACCACATATTTTATTTCTATCTCTAGATTTCTCGAAAGCACCGCAACGCCGATGTATAAATGGTATGTGTTTTTCTGGGAACTTTATTTGAGACTTGAGAATAGTTTAACGGTAACCCCGCCTACAAGATTTCATAGCGTGAAGTCGAAATTCAGCGTAAGCGAATGTTCAGATACCTGGAAAGGTTTTTTTTTTTCAAATATAATTCAGAGCATTATAAAAACCCCTTCGCAATGTTTCAGATAAGTACGCGAATGCGGCCCTTTTTAATTTTTTTCATCATATTTTGTCATCTCTGTCACTCGTGTTTATATGGATACAAATGTTACAAATAAAATTGAATTATTCGTTTTTCTCAGTGCATCAATGTAATAGAGGACTTTCTACTTAGCACTTCTCTTATTCACACTAAGCATTTATCCAAGACTCCCAAGTAGAAGTTAGTACAAAGCTGCTATGTTTGCGCCATTAATCCAGTAAAAGGATACCAATAGAACGCTGAATTCAACCATACTACATCCACTAAAATAACCAGTAAACCCAGATAGTACTCTACTTATTCGCAATTTAATTTGCTTTGCTATTCATAAAGACAAACCTTAAGTCCTTATGACATTTTTTTGCATTTTTCATGTTTTAAAAATGAAATTAGAGCAGTACGAAAAATGAGAATGAAAATTCCCCGCATTCCTTTCGTAATACAATTTTTGTCTCTTTTGCACGCAGCTGACTTTTTAGCATGACTTCAAGTGATACAAATGAAGAAAATATGAGAGAAAAAAAAGTGTCGTACGACAGAACACAGTGACAGAAAACAAATTGCAAATATGCCGCGATCGGCTGTCAAAGCTATATAAATACTAGCATAGCTGCGAAATAAACCTTCATAAGTAATCTCAGAGGGCGACTAACTCTACAAACAAATCCAAGAGCAATGGAAGCTATTCTATTTGTTTCCTCTGATTCATCAATTTTCATAATTTTATTGCTTGATATTTACTGAAAAACGTTCGAGTGCTTTTCTTAAAATTACAAGACTCCATTCGATTTTTAAGTTTCAATATTTTTGTGTTCCTATATTCTTTTTCTAGACTTGAATGCATATCTGAAAATAAATCCAGTCCATAACCGAGTGACACAGTTTCAAATGTCACAACATGCTCCATCTATCATGAATTTAAGTAAGTAACACACTGCCAATTGTCATGCTTAGCACTTGAATGTATTTGTAAGCGGGTATTTAAAAGCCTACCAGTTTGAGGCCACTGCAAACGAAATGTGTTATCAACATAAATAGGCCATCAAATTCGACCTGAATACGTATCGATGACTGACTGATTACCATTTGTTAATTCAATAAATGTCCGACAGTAAATCGTGTGCAATAAGGGAGACTTAATTTTGACATTCGAAGAGCATTCTATAATCGATCGATTAACCAACATTCCTATGTATCATTTTCTCTGATAAGGTTTATTTTTGAGTGAAAATAGAACGACCGGATATTTCGAAATGTTTACTGAAATTGAGCAAATCTATTGACAGTTGTAACCGCCTGTCAAATTGCAGGTTTACGTTTAAAATGGAATGATGAATGGGAGAAGCGTGGCGGTACTTATTCATAAGCTGTCAATAGTAACGCTAATATTATGTTTTAAAGAGTGTTGATGCAAAGGGGGTGGGGGTGGGCATAACTATAATTAGGTTGCAGCACCAAATAGTGGCACTCATTGTAATAGTGGTGTTTCTATGTTTTTATTTTTGTTTGCAGAGATGACATTGCCTTGTGAATAATGAGTTTCAAATACCTACGAACGAATGAATAAATATTCACTAGTTTTGACAGTCCATTCACATGAAATTTCGATTGGTTGCAGGTTTAGTAAGTCTGACAGCTGACTGACTTGATGTATATAAGAGTTTGTTTTCCTAGAGTGGTCACATGAATAGTTTTTCCAGTTGACTTTTATGGAGGGATAGCCGACAAATCTAGTCAAGGAAATTCGCCTGCACATTCAGTTGACAATTCGAATAGTCAAATTCAAAATAAACAGTGTGGCCGCTGTAGAATTGCGAAAAGTAAAAAAGGGCCGGTGAGAGAAAAAGGTGTCATTTTTGAAGCTACTCTGCAAATTTTGAATTGTCGCACGATATTTAGTAAGCATTGGCTCGCATAACACTATAATAGTGTTGTGATAGGCAAACGTGTTACATTTTAAACGTATTTATTTGGTGTTAGAATTTGTTAAGGGCCTTTTCCAAATAAAAAAGGGCCAAATAGCAAAAAATTTGACAGGCTCTCGAGAAAAGTGCCAAATTTCGACTTTAGTCGAACAACGGCAACGCTGACAGCGAGAATACAAAAACAATTCAAGCTGCCTAGTCGGACAAATGTTGGTTTTATGCGATGTAGGTTTTGACTTTTGATAGGTATTTGTTTTCACTCATATTTAAATCAAGTTGATATGATGCAGCTTTTTATGATTCTGATCGCTATTGAATCAAAAAAAAAAGTGCTAACGAACAGGCCCAATTCCTGATTAGATCGTGACTTCGGGTTCGAGTTATTTGAATTCGATTTTACCCTAAAGTTAAAGGAACTCGGTAGCAAACTCCTGTGCGAATTCTGCTAGACGTATCGGGAATGTCTCTACTTCAGCGTCGCCATTTTGACTGCTTTCTTGTCAGATCTGACTGGATTGATACACATTTAGCTGAAAGATTTTTTACAATCCAGCCGACTGGTTTTTTGGCTGGGCACGATTTTTATTTGACTGTCTTTAAATGATTCGTGTCATTTCTTTTCAATCAGTTGCACTCATACTATAAATTTTAAAATTCAAGGTGAATTGCTGCTTCAACTTTGAAGTTACAAAATGAAGTTGGTATTACCATTACTTACAAAAGCAGCAATACAATGTCCGACATGGATGCAAATAATGAAGATGATGAGGAGACAACTGAAGCACTCGAGAAATTACTATGTAACGTTTATTTATGAGTTCAACTTATTTAATGAATTTACTCTAATTGTTAATAATTTCCTTTTATATATTTACAGCCTTATTTATTAGAATTTTCTATACGCGCCTAAGCACCTGTATAGTTATGCAGTTTATATTATAAGTACATATTTATACAGCCTTATTTTTAAAAACATTTTCCCATGCATGCTAGTTATACAGGGCTTGCGTCAGAAAAGGTACTGAAAAGGAGAAATCTATTACATTTATCTGTCCGAAAGAGAAATGTAAATTAAAATACAAATAGAAATTAAAAAAAATGGAAAAGTTAAAAGAAAAAATTGGGATATTAAGGACTCTTATGAAACGGGCAGTCTCATGCAAATTAAAACAAATATATAAACGATTTAAAATATCTCATATCTCCATATATCGAGAATAGGTACTTGTAAAATCTTGAAAATTGAAATTTAAAACGTCGATACCAATCTAGGTATCCAGTTTATTTTTGATTTCATTTAAAATAACACAAATACAAATTTCTGAAGTCAAAATGAAATTTCGATATTATTACACGTTACACCTCTATACAGGCACTAAACAACCTCCACACGCGTTTAGCCTATACAAGCTGTATACACAGTTGTAAAATTTGTATAAATAAGGTTTCTGCGTTTAGAGTTATTTTAAAGAGCGCATAACTTTATACACTCCCTAGAATACGTTTATAAGTAAGGCTGTAAGTTTTTAAAATATACTTCACTTTAATACCTGAGTAAATGGATTCAGTGGTATTTTTATATTTTTATTTATATTTTCGAACTCGAGATGTTAATCAATTATGATATTACGATGATAGGCGAACTCAAAAAAGTAGGTCGCAAAATTCTGTCCGTCTGTCTGTCTGTCTGTCTGTATGTCCCGAGGCCTACAGCCTAAGCTGCTGAACAGATTTCGTTCAAACTTCGGATTTAAAGTTTGGGGGCTTACAGTTCGGGGCCGTTTTTTTCAATATTAATGGTACTTCCCGTACAAAATTTTCATACCAGTTTGATTTGTAAGAAAACGACTCTAACGATTTCAACAAAAATTGATATTTAAGCTTAAGTAAGTGAGGTAAACATAACTGCATACTCAGTTTTTCAGAGTTTCCGAAAAATCGAGTAACGGTATACTTTTGAAATTTGGACAAATCTCGAAAACAGTCAGGTTACAATGGTATATAAAGGGTGATTTTTTAAGAGGTTTAGAACTTTTTTTAAAAAAAAAACACAAAAAATTCGAAAAAATTAATGAAATATTTATTTGAATCGATAGTTTGAACCTTGCAATTTAATGTTTAAAGATAATTTCATGCAAATGTTGACCGCGGCTGCGTCTCAGGTAGCCCATCCGCTGAGTCCAATTTTGGCATACTCTTTCACACATATCGGCCGGTATCTCACGAATGAATGCATGGATGTTGGCTTCCAGTGCGTCAATCGAAGCGGGCTTGTCCCTATACACATTAGCCTTGGCATACCCCTACAAAAAATAATCTAATGGTGTCAAATCGCACGATCTAGGCGGCCAATTGACCGGCCCGAAACGTGAAATTAACTGTTCACCAAACTCGCCTCGCAATTGCGCCATTGTTTCGCGTGCTGTGTGGCATGTGGCACCGTCTTGTTGAAACCACATATCATGCAAGTCAAGAACTTCCATTTCGGGCAAAAAAAAGTTTGTTATCATCGCTCGGTAGCGTTCACCATTGACAGTAACGCTGCGATTCGCATCATCTTTGAAGAAATATTGCCCAATAATGCCGCCGGCCCATAAACCGCACCAAACAGTGGCTTTTTCGGGATGCATTGGTAGCTGTTGCAATGTGCCTCATCGCTGAACACAATTTTTCGATAAAAAAGCGGATCCTCGGCCAGCTTTCCAAGAGCCCATTCACCAAAAATTCGGCGTTGTGGTAGGTCGGCTGGCTTTAGTTCTTGCACCAGCTGTATCTTAAAAGGCTTTACGCCTAAATCCTTCCGCAAAATTTTCCACGTAGTGCTGTAACAAAGGCCTAACTGCTGGGAACGGCGCCGAATCGACATTTCGCGGTCTTCTGTCACACTAGCTGATACGGCCGCAATATTTTCTTCACTACGCACAGTACGTAAACGTGTTGGTGGTTTAATGTCCAACAAAGTAAATTTGGTGCGAAATTTGGTCACAATCTTCCGAATAGACTGCTCAGAAGGTCGAGAATGCCGATCATAAAATGGAAGCAGCGAGCGATGAACATTTCGAGCCGAGCACGAATTTTGATAGTAAAATTCAATAATTTGCAAGCGTTGTTCATTTGTAAGACGATCCATGGTTAAATTGCAAACCAAACTGAACCTGTTTGACAGTGACACAAGGTACTAAACACACGTCAGCTGTCAAAACCAGTGCTGCCAAAACCAAACCAGCTAAAAAATCACCCTTTATAATCATAATTTAGTTTTATTTAGTTTACTTGAAAACTGCAGTAACGATTTTGACCAAAATGCAAAGTTAGAGTGAAATTAATGTTTTCAAAGTGATTGCATCCTTAAATTTCAATTCGAATCACCGAGAACGCTAATTCTAAAAACTGTTCATATCTCGAAAATCCCATTTTCGATTTCGATAAAACCCTAAAAACCAAGTAATGCTTACATCCCGAAGAATGACTTGTACTCGGTTTTCAGCTAAATAGTTAAGCAATAGTATCTTTCAAACTAAACATTGCAATATTTGGTACTATTTTGTCTGCCAAATTTTAGAAAACCGCTCTAACGATTTTGATCGAAATACATATTAAAGATAATGTAAGTAAACTTAATAAGATCCAGTACTTAGTCTTTCCCAAAAAATTCTAATATTGAAATATTTCTCAAAAATGAGTACCCAAATCTCGATCTGTGTTCACATTTCTACGGTATATTTTTGAAATAATTACAATGGGCCACTTGCAATGAAAGTAAAATAAAAGCTACGCAAAACTTATTTTTAGCTAATATTTAATAGTATTGAATATGGACCCTAAAAATAAATCCAACAACTTGAAATTAATACAATCAGGCAACTCCCAATTCATTTGAACCGAAAATTTTGATAAACGAGAAAGTTACGTTCGACCCAGTCGTGCAATTTATTTTCTCTGTCGCAGCGAATTTTTTTTTTTAAAGATAAAAATGTTCAATTGTAAATCTAAGAATCTACTTCAAAAAATTTAGTTCTACTTCGCTTTTTCTTTACATCTACTTCGAAATACGATTTCAAAAGTCCGAACCCTGCTACAACTTACAAGAAGTAGGTCTAGAAATAACACATAATGAACTAGAATCTTAGGTTGAACGTTCCGACGAGTTTTATTTAAATAAAAGGCCTTTTGAAGGTCTAATGCATTCAAACAGTGCCGGCGATATCTGTTTCCTGAGAAAAAAAATCAGCAAACTATCCACAATTATCAACAAATTAAGTCGAACAGTTTAATCACTATCAAGCTCGCACTACCTTTGTTAGACTGTCTCCAACCGTCCAACCAGTGTTATTAGCACTCTCTCTTCATTTATCACACGAAGCGTGGTCAATTTTCCCTTTTTTCCGTTTTCACCATTCTCAAATTCCCTTTTAAAATCCAACAATACTTTTTTGCGTCAAAATTCAGTTTTTAAAAGTAAAATTTGTATTACACGGAAAGAAAATCACGTTAAATTAACCTTTAGTATAAAAACCGCAGTTTGTAACACTGCTATAATTATTTTTTGGTACTGAGCTGTTTTTATGGACATTCAGTGTGTTGATAATCGTGGTGAAATACAGGTGTTTTGATAGAATTTCACCAAAAAATTCATAGTTTGATGTTTTTTGTCAGACTTCTGAAATTCCCATGATTTGGTGCTTTATCCCTTTATTCCACGGAAGCCTTTACGGACATCGAAATTCCCACAAAAAGGGATAAATCCCCAGATATAACAACACTGCTTCGAACTTACCATGTTGTCCGGTATTAACTCCGCACAGTATGGGCACGATAAAGTTCATGCTTTGTCCGGACACAATGAATTGATCCTGCAGGCAGTCCCCATTCGTCGGACGATTGAGCTGGGCACAAAAAGAGGAAAAAAATGTTACCTCAAACCTCAATAAAAACCGCCCTCTCTCTCCAACCTCAAACATGGGAAAATCCAACCGAACTTGTCGCACGTTCGCTCTGATATTCACAATCAATACACATATCATCGGTTCCCTTACCGGTGCCGGGTAATTTGGGCTCTCCAAGTAAACAATCGGCTGGTTTGACACATCTCCACATCCGACGAGGACTAGAATTAAATCACATTAACACCTGCCGAGCAAAACAACTCAGAAAAGCATTTTACAAACACAGCAAACTCCGGCACCGCCCGCACACGGACCCATGGCAACGCCACCCATGCTCTTGCACTCAAACGCGTGATAGCAAGTTCCTTGCAACTCGCGGATGTCATTGACCGAAACGGAGCAAATCGAATTTTCGAACTTGAAAACCTCAAACAAACTAAGAAATCCTTTGCCTTTGGAATGGGGCGCGCGGTATATTGTCGCACCCGACGCGGATCCGTAGAGCAAGCTCTTCAAGCCCTCGCCAATCAGTTGGGCGGTCCTAGTTGTCGACGCGCCATTTGGCTTCATTATACTCGAGGATATCGCAGGGACAACCACTGCAGCTGTGGGAATTTCAGTTGCAGGAGATGCAGTCGTTGCTTGCGCTGTCGTTGCTTCTACGAACTCAATTGGATCCTCGCCAATATCGTCTTTTACGATCTCATTTAGATGCGAGTTGGAAGTGATCTCCCGCGATTTGTCCGACGGCTCGTAGCGTAAGTTGTAGGCACGCCTATAGTTGATGGGATGATAGACCGGCTCGTGGTGCGAAATCAAATCGTCGGGATCGTGTCGGGTGATAAATTTCGCCGCGAATGATACACTTTTACCGCACAGAAGTGCCACAATGAACGCAGACCTGAGAACGGATTCCAACATTGTGGTGAGTTCTTCACGAGCGCCGACGTCTGACTGGTGCCAAAGTGAGTGCGCGGTGATTGTGATCTGTCGCCAAGTATTCCATCTTGCGCTGTTGACAATGACAGTGACAGTGACGCTGCCGAGACGACTATGGGTGGCGAGGCGGTATTTATGCCCGCTACTGGAGCATTAATTGTCACAGTGACCCTTATACTTGTTCACGGTATACGCTTTCGTTATACCTACCACAGTGGGTGTGGAAGGAAAACGTTGTGTTGTTGTTGTGTTAATTGATTCGTTTTCACTGGATGCCATTTTGCTGAGGAGCATGTGCAAGGTCTTTGGCCTAATTAGAGATGATTGTGAAAGAGTTGGTACAACGTACAAGACTGGAGGTAGTTGGAGTAGGTATAGTTCTCGCGGATGAAGTGTCACGGTTGACTGCGGTAACGCATGGTCTCTAAGGGTGTATTGATTCGATAAGTAAAAAGAATGCGGAGAAGTCAAAGGGACACATATATGGTGCGTTGCGATGTTGACAAAAATTCGTCGACCACTCAGTGCGAAAATTTCCGTCTGCGTCTGTTGCGTTGCGATGCAATGCGCAGCGTTTATGTGCTGAAAATCATCGTCGGCACCATTTTAGTACGGAAGTGTTCTTCTGCTTCCGTTGTGTTGCGTTGCCGCGCTGGAAAACATCTTTAGAGCCAGTTTAGTTCGAAAAGTTCCGTTTCCACATCTGTTGCATTGCGTTGTGTTAGGTTGAGCTGCGTTGTTGCTCGGGAAAATATCATTAACGCTATCTTAGTAGGAAAAGGTTTTTCTGCGTCTGTTGCTTTACATTGTGATGCGTTGCGCTGCGTTAATGTGCTGTCAAACATCAACAAAGTCATTGTAGAGTGCAAAGGTCCGCCTGCTTCAGTTGTGTTGCGTTGCCGCGCTGGAAAACATCACCAGCGGCCTTAAGTGCGAAATGGTCCATCTATAAGCGTGTTGCGTGGCGCTGCGTTAATGTGCTGGGAAACATCATTAGCGCCAGTAAGTGAAGGTCCGTCTCCATCTGTTGCGTTGCGAATTTAGTCAGGCTTATCAATTTATTGCATATTTCATTCTTTGGGGTCAGACGCCTGAATGATGGCAGTTTACAAGGTTGGAGAGCGGTCTCCCGACAACGTCTTCGACTTGGGTTAAGCGCATGAAAAATCTTTTTGCTGGCAGGAGAAGACTTTGGGCCTGTTGCACAAGATAGACATAGTTGGCGCCTCGGCTAAACAATAAATGGGCTTTAAAACTGTGGACTGGTATGAATGTACAGAGATGGTCCGAAAGGTTTTTATATCTCAAGACTAATTGAAGGAACAATGCTGGCTAAGATTTGGTCAGACTGTTGTAATTTTGTGGGACTTAGATCATTATGTTAACAGTAGGAATAACTTGCCTCAGAGGAATACTGACTGCTGTAGAGATTACAATATTCAAGCTCAGACACTGAAGCAACTTGAGTGCTCCTTGAAAACTACATCGAAACATTTTATTTTTGTTTTATTTTTGTTTTGTTTTCGCATCTGTTTTCAGTAGGCACGACCTTTTAGAAAACTACTCCTCGACAATAAGAATGGCTGCAAATAACATTCAAGCTGCACTTACTGAAATTCCATTGTCCCCCGAGCAGGCAGATGGTCCCGAAATCAAGGCCGCGAAGATAAAATCCAACTCGTTGAAGCGCTTTTTCAAAATTTCAAAAGGCAGCAGTATGCCTGCCAGCAAAAGTGACATGGCGACGAATAGCACTTCACAGGCCAAGAAAACGCCGTTTCTTTTTAGATTTGCAAGCTTTAGCAAAAGTGAGGGTAAGTCAGACATTCAAATACAGCCACAGTTACTCCCGACGGAGTTCTCTTCCAGGATTGGACACTCCAATCGACGACAAAGAGCCAGGTCCTTCCACATCTAAACCGGGAGCCACCAGAAGCTACTGGAGCTTGTCCAATTATTGGACACTTCCCTTTAGGAAATCTTCGAAAAAATCTCCAACCAAAGAAGAAGACTCTGTCGACGTTGTCCCTCAATCCGATGTCACAGAAGTCCACCACCAGAACTGATCGAAATTCCTTGAATATTATGAAATAAAAAAAAAAAAAAGCACCCCGTGCAAATCCTTTAAATCCAAGCCAAAAATTACACACAGCCTGAAGGGCCCCCAATGCAAACATCAATAGGTCAAAGTTGCAACGTGTAGTCGTATTGTGTTGTCCTGTTGTTTGATATGGATATACGCAATGTCCCCTTTAACCGGTCTTTAGCTTAGCACATGTGTGCCAGACTGTTCTGCCAATGTGCTGGCCAAATTTCGGCGAAGTCCTAGTAGTGAATTATTTTATTGTGAAAGTGAGCTGGTGCAGCGTGGAATGGGATCCGCTTTGTGCAAACGGTGTTAAATAACCTATGCGCTGCTTGAAATCAGTGTAGAGTGCAGGAATCCGAATCGGGGTCTAAATGACGGTAGGCGGAGGGAGTGGTGTATTGTTATTGCCTGGGATTCAATTTTTTTATGTGTAATGGTCGAGTAAATGTGTCGAATTATTTACCCAATTGCTGCCAAGAGGGAATGGAATGGAATATTATCGGGTGCAGGTGTTCTGTTGACCGCAGGGAGTTTCCTCTTCAAAATTGTGGTGATATATTTGTGTCTGTATCTGTATAACTAGAGGACAGGGAGGCGGTTAGTCAATCTTTCTCTGATGATCATAGGGAAAGGCATTCCTTCTGCAATATTCTTCTTGACACAGACAGCTCGTACAAGTTTGCTAATCTCCACATGATTGTCGGTCAGCAGTGGTACCAGATAATGCTCCCTTTAGACGCAATTTGGGAGCATTTAACCCTATTTCACAAAACATCGGACACTTAAATACGGAATTTTAAAGTAGACCAGACAACCTTTTTAAAAAGAAAATTTATTAGTGTATACCCGGTAAGGTAATGCTTGCCTATTGCGAGAACATTCGATTTTAAATGTTTTTTTTTTGTACAAAAGGTGTCACGCCCCTTTGTCATAAGACGACATGTGCTTAAATCAAAAATTAGTATCATTTATATCATTTATTGTAGCATTTTTGCACGAGACGGGACAGAGAGATCCTTTTTTCCGCAGTCAATGCTAATAAAGGCGTAAGAATGAGATCACGAATCAGACACCTAAAGTGTCATGGATGTTCTACCCATAACCATAGATACGTAAAACTGAAATAAAGTTCCGGCGACCAACATTTCTGTATTCACTTGAAAACATTTCTATTTCTGATTTTAAACATGTGAAATGAGAGCGGTTTTAAGTTTCAGTAAATTAAACCAAAAATTCATCAATCAGTTACACGAAATAAATAAATAATTGTCCGTTCATCACTTCCGGAAGGCAGTTTGTTTTATAGGAAAGCGAAATTTCGTAAGCCACCGCTATAAAAATATCAACATGCATAGCTTTCTCACAATTCCTACCACGTAAACAAGATGGCCGACCAAAAATCGTGTCACGTTTTATTGCGTGTTAGGTAATGCCGTCCCTTTCAGTCACACTGCTATTTAGTATTTAGCATCCTTTTAATCTTAGTGGACGATCTCACCATGCATAAAACCGCTTCCTACAGGCGATCGATGTCCATTCAACAAACTTCAAAGCAAAAGCTGCCATAAACATCAATCATATCAGAGTCTGAAGAAATGTATGCACTTCCGATAATTTTTTCTCTCTTTTTGATATTTTCTATGGCATATAAAAGATTTAATGAGCAGTCCCTGTCACTCGCAAGAGGAGCTTAAGTAATACGTCAGGACATTGATTGGCAGCCATCACTTTCGTGGACAATTCAAGTTCACAAGTCGAGTTCACGTTAACCTAGTCCAGATAAATCAGCTTGACGTAGGTACTATATCAACTTAGTAATCAAACGCACCCATTTGTAAACAGCCATGCTTTCGGCTTTCCAACCATGGTCTTGTATTCCATTCCTTTCTTGAAGTAACCATAAACCTGACTTTAAATTTATGCGAAGGAAGTGCTATTTTAATTTTGACTGACTTGTGCGGTCAAAATGAGAGACGAGACGTCAGTTGCTATAATAATAACCATGGCTGAGAAACCGAACGCGCTACAGCTGCGGGCTTCTGAATTCCGAACAGACGTAGCCAGCTTAAAGAATCCGATTTTTTTTTTCTCAACGTTTACTATTTTTTTTATGCAGAAAAATATTGAAATGGGAGTTCCTAACATTTTCCTGTTGTTATTAATTAGAATTTATGTCCAGAAAGTCGACAATTCGAATTTAGTAAAAACCGAAAAAAAAACTTGAGACACTTATACTGAATAAATGAATCAGTATGCGAGAACTTGTTTCTTCCAACTTTTGTAATAGGAAAAAAAATTAATTTATTTACTAATGCCTACTAGGCATTGTCCAGGAAAGCTAAAGCTAAGCGTTTCTCCAATGTTTCTCTCCTCCGCGCCGCTTAATGAATGGATCTGCTTACTAATTTCTGGTAACAAAAATTGTATTTTATTTATTTACGATTTTTGTTTGAGGTCGGCATTCTGTAAGGCGAAATGTTCAAACGTTTTCGTGCGCACGAATGAGTTGCAGAAGTAAATCCTTCGTGCACACGAACAAATTTGAACGTCTCGCCTTACGGAATACCGAACATGCATTTTCCAGATTTTCAACCTAGCTGCAGACTTTTAACAACCAGAAATCTCCAGAAATCAGCGTTTCAGATTTTGTTCGCATTTGCAAAAATAATTTTTTTTCTTTTTAAAAAATAATTTCAACGTTTTTTGCACACTTGCTTTTACTGTACGCTATCATTTTCGTATTCAGCTCTTCTTTTTTTTTGGTTACTGTTACTTAAATAAAAAAAAAAATGTTGAAGTAAGACTTTCCCATAATTTTTTTGTCATAATTGCAGATTTGTCCAAATATATTTATGGCAACACTGCGTCTAGAACATGATTTCCGAGTAGAAACGACCGCTAGAGTTCTCTTCTAGCGCCAGCGGAACAAAATGTATTTTTATTAAATATATACAGTCAAACCCGCTCAACTGAAACCCGTTTAATTGAAAAACCCGCTTGTTTAAAATCTATATTTAATCCCCTTGTATTTTTTAAAAAAAAATCATACAAATAACTCCGCTTTATTGAAACCCGCTTAAGTGAAAAGCTCGGATATCTGAAAACACAATTCCTTTAAAAAATTATAACTTTTCATAGAAAAAACTCCGCTTAAATAAAACAAATGAAAATGTAAACACACCTACATGAATCGAAAAAAGGGAAAAAGAAACGAGCCTGGTTGAATGCATCCATTTTTTGCATTGTTCACCACATGCAATGACAGATGTAAATTCTGGCGACATATGCATAGTATTTTTTGTTTATTTGAATAGTTTTGTTTTACTTTTACCTACATAAGTTCAGCTCCTCACAAATTGTTAGTCTTCAAATTTTTTTAATAAATACTGAAATGTGAATGTTTTCAATATTTTTTGTTATTGTTTTGTTTATAAATAAATAGATTAATTTTGTTTCGTTAACTTAATAATTTATTATAAATCTATTCATAATTATCAGCATTTCGTTTTGATGAAAAATTTGTCCAGGGTCCGCATTACTGAAACTATTTTTCAGTTATCCGAGGTCGGCTTAACTGAAAAACCCGGTTTATTGAAACTGAAGTTAATTTTTTTTGTCAATATAATTTCACTCTTAAATTTTTTTTTTTTCTCAATTTTACTGACGAACTCTACCACCACTTTTGTTTGATTTTCCAAATTTGTTTTCCCTTAATTTTTTTTCTCCCTTTTTGTCAATTTTGCTTGATTAAAAAATTTCGCTGATAGGGAATTTCACAATCTGTGCTAGAGGCCCAGCGCTAAAATTAAAATCTATTTTGTTTATATGGAGTTTGACATGACGTTAGTCGTATAGCGGTCAATGGAACGCGGCCATACAGTCTGTCAGATGGGTTGTTAAAATTAAATCTGTAAGATGTTTTTTTTATATTATTTAAGGCTCTGTCTTATACTTGTTACGTTAAATATACTTTCTTATTTTTGGAAATAATTTGTTTAATAAACTGTTAATTGGTTGCCGTAATTATGAGATCGATAACTCGTTACTCGATATTTATTCTCTTTTTCGTTATTTTTTACTAAAAAGTTGTGGCTGCTCACAGAAATTTTACACAATTGCAATGATACTTCTTCCATCTCAGTTTTTTTTAAAGGCAACAGGGAGATAATCGGTTTTCTCGTTTCGATTCTTTTGAGGCACTTGTCAAGGGTCTAAGACCGGCGTTGGTTTATATACGTAAGAGGCAATCTTTGCATTTCTATACAATCATAAAAACAATTGTAACAGTTTGTAGTTTAAATCGATTACATTCGGTTTTGTACTTTCCATAAGTATGCGGTCAGTTTAAGATTATGTTTAATTTTTAATGTTTAAATAGGTACCTATTATATTCAAATTAATTATTTATGCAAATTGAACCCAATTTTTTTTAGAACTTAGTGTAGCTAATATAACACAAGATAAAAAAAAAAAACTGCGGTGAAATTTCTATACAGCCCGAGAAGAATGTTGCTAAAAATTAGCTGAAAATGCATACTGCTTGGTTAAAACGCTTTGCTTTATTTTATTCCTTGAGTCATTTTAAGCACCCCATTTCATATTGGTATTTCTTTTGGAGCCAAAGTTTACTTACAAACTGAAGTTCGGCCAACGTTGAAGCACTAGAGCAGCTGGGAAAAGACACGAGCTAATTATCTACGCTACTATCCTAATTCGTTGCTCAAGGCGACGCTGCTTCATCCTAAACATTTATATATAAATTAATGTATACCCAGTTCCCTGCCCAGTTTTGCTTGAGTTGGGTTTTATCAGTATTCACAGGTCCATCATAAGCAAAAGGTAAACACGCCCTTAAAGGTGTTGGTGAAAGGTAAAAAGAAAAGAATTAGGGCCAAGTACTTAGTCTTGCGGATCACCAATTTCATTTCTGTATCTATAGACTACAGTCTGTAATCTTTGGAAGTTGTTTTCGTTTGTTGATATCAGAAAGAAACCAATTTAACATAAAGTCCTTCTTCTTCTATTTTTGCTAAGCACAATTTGATAGATCTTAAGGTTTTTTTTTCACTGCGACACCTATTGCGAACGTCTGACAAGCAGTCAAAAGTATAAAAGTCATGAAAGAGCTTCTCAATTAGTTGTCAAATTGTAGGTTTCTTCCATTCCATAAATCTCATGCAAACAAATAATTGTGAGACGAAAGGCATCATGCCTGACTTGCTACTCCAAATATTTATTTTCATTTATTTTTCTAATAAAAAAGACAATGATCTACTTTATCTCTTTATCTTTATTATGGGAAGGCCATAATTCCTTTTTAAGGTTCCGTACCCAAAGGGAAAAATCGTAACCTAATTAGTTTCGCTTTTGTCCTTCAGAACCCACTAGACTAATTGTGTTCCTAAGTCTATTTTAGAAACTAATTGACGTAGAAGTCTGATATTTTCCCAAAACGTCCGGAATAACCTATAGTTAAACAACAAATACCAATGGTAGCGATACATCGATTGGTTTTACAGTAATAAGTAATTTGGTGAACAAAATATTTTCATTCGCACATAAAGCTGTTTATTTCTTGTATGTATACTGTTTTTGTAGATCATGCTCGTAGCTAATAATATTTTAAAAGATATTTACAAAAAACTGTAAATCACTATATAAAGTACGCCCCTTTTAACCATTTTTCATTCGTTATTGGTGTGTTCTCTTAATCGATTCCAATTGGAATTTTCAATGCATACTGAACTCTACTCACGCTCATTTACACACCGACACCACAGTCACACACTAGTGTTTGTGCTTTCGGTCATCTCCATTCTCCAATTCTCCATTCCTTAACAATCGTACATCGATAGGAAAACAAAATGGCGAATTTGAAAAAAAAAATTGAGGAGGTCAGCGGCAAGAGGATTGTGAGTTGGGGGCCTCAGTATGGTTTGTCTATGCTACCCACCTTCTTACAAAAAGAAAAAAATCTTCGTAATTTTTAACGAAGTACGGAACCTTCGGTGCGCCAGTTACACTCGCACTTGGCCGGTTTTTTTTCCTGTTAAAGCCGAGCTCTATATTTTTTAAAAGTAAAACTGCAAAACTTCAGTGGAGCATCTTCAGTCGATTTAATGTTAGTTGGCCTTGCAATTTCAAATCCCAATTATTTTGCGCTAAGATTAGTCCAAAAGAGATAGTTTAATTCATTTTACAATCTATTTCAAACCTTTTAAAGAACCTTTCTTGTTGCGTTTCTTAAAAAAAAAATCGACTATCTCTGCAGTCTTCAGGGAATAAAACAAACCAAACATCGGCAACGTTCAGAGAAATTTTAATTTTAAGCAAATGAATTATTCAAATGACAGTATTGAATCGACAAAAACTCTAGCCTCTTAACTCCTTTCATTAATAATCAGTTATGTAACTGCATAGCTAGCTCTTAACTTTATTATTTCAAGTAACATTCATTTCATACCACATGCAATCGAAAAATATTTATTTGAAACTAATTCATGTTCCCCGTCGCATATTGCCTGTTTCAACAAGTTCGACAAACAAATGAGATGAAAATATTTCAACGCATCCTTCCAGCAGACGTCTTTATAGCGGTAATTTCAAACAATAAGTGCTAACATTCATCACTTGCGAGACACAATTCTAGCATTGAAAAGAGCATCCTTGCTGCACAGTTCACAATTCTGCGAATGCAGCCCCCACTCAACCACACATAGAAATAAATTTAACATTTTATTAAAACAAAAATAATATTAACGACACTAAAATACAAACAACATCAAACTCGCGCAGCAGAGTCATTAAAATGCAAGCCATTCAACTTGTGGCCCGACTTCGTGTTGGCGTTCATTCATCTTTTTTATTTCCACTTCTTTTGTTTTATTGCTGCTGTTGTTGTTGTTGTTTTTGTTCCGATTATTTCAATTCTAGACAACTTTTCGCAAGAGGATAACAATGAACTGCACCTTCATCCTTGCGGTGGCTTGGTTGATGGGGCGTCTCCCATGCGGAGGAAGACGAAGTCAGTGTGCTAAGTTTTGCCCGAAGGAAGGACGGAAGGAAGGCGCTTGCCTGATTCAATTCTGGTCTTTTGTTGTGGAGTTGTGAGAGCAAAACAAACAAAAACAACGTAAAACGAACGCAAAAGATTTACACAAACATTTATGTGCGTTTTGTTATTTTTATGAATGGGGCAGCTTCGGCTTCAGCACCCGTCTACAAATACAAATCATTTCATTGTGAGTTGTAGAAAAATGTGTAAAACTTTTTCATTGTTGGGTGATTCTTCTTCATTTTTTTTATTCAGCTGCTGTCGGTATCTGTAGTTCTGTTGCTTCCAGTCTTTTGAATGAATGGGTGTTTCAGAAAATTAAATTCGGGAGAACAAAAAAAAAGAAACGAAGAAGCTGAATTTTAAATTTTGTTCTCAGATTTTTACTCCCATCCTTACGTGCAAATGATTACGCATGCGATAAGGCAATATTCCGCCGGAGGTGGCTAATTTCATTCAAACACGAGGAGTTATCAACGTTATAACTGCCAAGTTGTATTATTTTTTTTGTATATCGGTTTAATTCAGTTGATGTTAAGAGCTCTGCACGATTTGAAAGTAGGTACCTATGAGAACAGGTTCGGATTGTCTGTTTGACACACCCCTACAATACACTCGCGGCGATCGCACTTTTAACTTCGGTGCGGTCAATAGAGGGGACGGTTCCATCAACGTTTGGCAGCTGTGTTATCGAACTTCGTTACTTTTATTCCGAGTTCACAAAATCGATTGCATAGTTTTCTATAGTCTAGTGTAATGGCCTACAGGTATATATAGTCATATTATTTCAAGGATGAAAATAGTCTCATTAAAAACCTAAAAAATGCTGTCATATCTATCAACTTTTTATTATTTCAGACAAAACTCTGTCAGATAGCCCAGTTGATTAAAGTTATCAAAGCGAATGTGGTTTTGGTGGACAACAAAATTTTATTCTGAATACTTTTCCGTGGTTAGGTAACCATTAAAAAATCTGTCAGTTAGCGGAAAATGTTTTCAAAATCACACTTTTACTATTTCTTGACACTTTCAGTTAGGCACTTATTTATTGTTCAAAGTGAATATATTTGAACGTTTTTTTGATTTATTATAAAGTAATAACATTCAATTTAACTTTATTTATTTTCCCTTTTTCTTTTGATTTTTTGAAAACGTGAATTATAAATGCATTGAGAATCTGACAGCTGGGCATTTGACGCCTGTAAGAAGCAGCGAATTTATTGTGTTTTTTATTTATTACAATCCGAGCTGCAGCCAGTGCTGCCAGATTGGGCTCTTTTTTCGTATTTTAGGCTATCTTTTTTTTTAAAACAATTGAAATTTCTTCCATGAGCGCCACATAATTTTGGGCTACTACAAAAAAATATATTTTCGAACAAACCCGCACTTGTGCAGCACTCTTGCAATAAATCGAACAGTTGTTCAACTTGCAGGCGCTCCAATTTATTTTGCACGCCTTTTGACACAAGCCACAAATTAAAATTGCAAGATAGAAATCAGATAAAATTCGTGGTGGGCACAAGTGAGATTGGTAAGTGGAAGAAATACCACGAAAAAGTACTTGAAGAATTGGAAAGTTTCCAACGACTTTTGGGCTTCTTTCTGTGCGACGATTTTGGGCTACTTTTTTTAAGGTTAAGGCGCTTAAAGCAAACGTAATTCTGGCAACTCTCGCTGTAGCCAGTTTTAAAACATTGGATGAAAAAAAGATCTACCTGAAAGACATTATTTTTGTCATCTTGCACGTGGACGTAATTAGAAACGGCAAAGATCCTCAAAAACTCTTTCGTAACCTAGGGCCAGGGCCGAACCAACCAATATGTACCAATATGTACAAGATGTGGGAAAGCACAGGGCGCCAAATTCTGGGGGCGCATTGCTAGAAAAGAAAAATTAATTTTATCTTCCGCGAACAAATACTGCCATTTGCATTTAAACAAAAAGCTTGTTCAAATAAGCCCAAAATAACAACATCCATCACACCTGTGCTGAATTATTTCTTGCACATTAACTCACATCACTTGCAATGTTGCAACTTCAAGGAGAATCTAACTCAAAATATCGCAAAATTAAAAAGTCCCACTAGACCTATGCAAGTTCACTTCTTACCTACTAATCTCAAAATATTCCACAATATTCGTGTAGGTATATTTCTTGCACATCTACTTACATTTAACAAAAGAATATAGTTAAAAAATCTCAAAACAAAAAATACCTTAATAAAAAATACGCATTGAAAGTCTACCTCCTGGGTGATCCGGAAAAGACTTATGCATGTGTGCATATATGAAAAACGGGCGCTTTCTGTAAATCTTGCACAGGGCGCTAGTTTGGCTAGAGCCGGCACCGACTATGGCCCATAAGTGTTCGGCTTTTGCGGAATGAAATTTTAGTTCTTACTGGACATATTAATCAACAATATTAGATTAATAATATGGCATATAGTACCGTTATATGTTATCTGTGAATAAACTGAGTAAGAAGTGTAAAACCGGTTGTTGCCTTTTCTAATTACGTGCACGCCGCTGTACATTTTTTTCGGAGAATCGCCAAAGCAAACAAATTTTAGTTCTTGTTAAAATCTAATCATGGGACTTGTATTTTGAAGCCAATGTGGAAGAAAATGCACAAGTACTACTTTAGGGTAATCCTATTAATGTTATGTCATGAATACCTTCTCCCAAAGTGATAGCTTTACATTTAAAATTGCTGCTTAAAAAGTTCGCCAATATTGAGTTTGAGTTTATCCTTTTTTGGTTCAGCTCCAGCGTAGACAGTAGAATATTGTACGAGCACTTCAAGCATACTCCAATCCAAGCATATTCAGCGCTATTTAATTTATTTATGGCAGACATTTGAACACCAGCTGTCATACGGTTGCTAAAATACGCCATGTAAACTGTATTTGAATTATTTTGTAAGTCTGCTCTACTTTTTTATAGTCAATTGTCTTTTTCTGCGCCAACATTAGTATTTCTGATCAGCAATCACAAGGTTAGTTGTCAAAATATGCTGTGTTCAGATTTATGATTATGGTCTGATCGAAAACCAAACGCAAATATAAAGCTCTTATGTGTCTGAGCTAAGAGAGACAGACAAACATCTTTTTGACAGTCCAGGTTCTGCACTCAACTAAAAAAGAAATGTGCTTTATGACTAATTTCTTATGTAGTGTTACCACCTTCATAAAATAAATAAAACTGAATTAAAGTTGAAATGGGGTAATACATTTAACGGTACAGGTACGAAATTTAAAAAATCGCTTATCTCAATCAACTTGAACCGCCATTTTCATATTTTTCGTCTTCAACTTTGAATATAATTCACCACTCTTTTCGAACACACTTTTAATGGAATTTCTAAATAACGTTCTCTTCAAGAAGAGAAACTTTTCCCCAAAGATTCACCGATGAACATTTGTACAATTCTCCACCTTTCAGGGTGGAAAAAAAAAAACTCAACATACCAATGACATTCTACTACCCCTAGAAAAGCCTTTGTTTACATATTACCGGCAAAGTGTTAACAGGTAAATTTCCATATAGCAACAAGTGTGTTTTGAAATCGTAGCAAAACAAATTTTACCACAAACTTCTACGCATGTCCTATCCCCATACATATGCTACAGAGGAGAAGTAAATCGATTTTTTTAAACAGACTTCTTATCAGTTGAGATGTCGTACGCATATTCCGCAATTTGTCTCTTCGCGAGTGAACTCGTGCTGTACATTGCAGTTGAACTTTATTTAGTAGGAACAAGATATATAGTCAAAAAGTAGCTGTCAAAATAATCGTGGATATTATGACGCAAATCGCCTGAATGATGTCGTTTCATAAACTATGGAATGCATAGCACTACTCAGGAGATGTATGTCTTTTTGTATCTGCCCAACAAACTATCACATTTCTTACAAATAGTCATCTGTCATTTAAATGCAACCACCTCTGCGCTAAACCTTGCATTACTCATAGAGACTTGCCATTAAATGTCTTTTATTAGAGAACAGAAACCGTTACCATTTTCCTTTCATTTCGAATAGTCACTTTTATTTTATATTTGACAGTTGTGTAGTCAAATTAGTTCCATTCATGTGCTTGGTTTAAGCAATAGATTGGGTTCTACATGTCTCCGAAAATGATAAAAAGCTAGAGATTCAGTTAAGTAACGAGTAACGAATTGGCCCTGTGCTAAAAATGTTTAACGAGCTTTGTACCTTCTGAAAATTATTGTTAGTAGGTTAATGCTTTTTATTAATGAACCAAATGAACAGTTACACTTTTCTTTACTTCTGACAGTTGTGCAGTTAAATTAGTTACGTTTACATTCACGTACTCGCTTAAACGAAACAAGATTGCGCAGAAACTGTAGACATTGAAAAAGCACATCAATCGTTTGACAGATTGATCTTTTAGTAATCATAAATATTTCTGTCAACTTTTCGGTTTGCACGTTTCTGTTTTCTTTTAGACTTTGAAATGTTACTTGTTTCTAAGTTGAATTTACTTTCTTACAAAACCAAAAGTAAAAGTTATTTTATTTAAATAGTCTTTTTAAAGCTTTAATTTAAGAGATTTGACAGTGATTTGACATTAGAAATTACTTGAAAGAAATTTCTCTGCCTACCGCTTTCAGCAATCTACCTACTTTAATGGAAGCGAAATGTTGTGATCGTTTTTTACTGTAACATTGACCAAATTTACTGTCAAAAGTGTCTTTGAAAAAAAAGAAAATGACAGATAGTTCCTGAAAGGTAATATACACATCCACTTTTTTATAATTTTGCCTCTCAAAATAGTCAAAAGAGGAACCTTTTCACAGCTTAGTACAGCTTTTCCAATATAAAAAGTCCACCTCTTTAAAACGTCACCCTTGCACCATCTGTCATTCATAGCGTCTAAAATTCTAAAGCAATTCATTCATAACTTTAAATTCGATAATTTCTTAGTGCTTGGCTAAGAAAGGAGTGTGCAACATGAAAGAAAATATTTGCTACCTATTTCAAGAGTTTAATTTACTTGTCAGTTAAAAATAAATGTAATTTTCCAAAAAATAAAAACATCTCTACTATACATGACTGTCAACCACCTACAATTGACAAGTTTAGTTCTGATACACATCTGAATATTTTTATTCAATACTGTTGAGAGATTTTTTCACAAAGGATGCACAGAAGTATCCAAGTTTTGTAGCAGTGAAAATCGACTTTTTTTACATCCAATAGTTACAAAATTCATTTATTATTAAATTTCATATTCCACTGGTTGCAGAGACCAGTGGAGAAGTGCGCGAAGGAAAGCGTTTAAAACAACAATTCCAGTAGAGTTCTAGGAACGCCCATTTGGTGGATTTGTATTGAATGTTGTAGGAGGACATCGTTTTACTCGCATCAATGACGGGCAGTTTCAAAGTTCAGCTCATCAATATGGGCACGCGAGCAGCAGCCTGTAAGGACTTATATAATTATAATCAAAAGATTTTGGTAAAAACCAAATTATATGTTTTGCGGCAATTTCAGTTCAGGCGAAGCTCCGATGTCTCCATGAGTATCATGTCCGGTTGCTGCACAATGTTCTTCCAGCACCATCTGGGGTGGATATAGCAAACACCATCAAATATTTTTCACAAACTTTACTGAGTAAGTATTCACTTTTGGAAATCTATCGTTTATTTGGGCCTAGAATTATAACTCTTATAAGTTGTTGGAAATAGTATTGAAAAAGAAGGTGTTCGCAAGATTCATTTCAATTGCGTCGTGAGACAGTTTTACAGGTAAAAATTGTGTTATGTAATCGTGAAAGGGCGTCACAGGAGCACTCCCTAAATGTGAAGAGGTGACAGCTTGTTTAATCGTTTACTTAGTTAATGTAAGTGCAGCAGGTTTTCCAATTTATTTTTGATTGACAGGGAACGCGATAATGAAACTTATTGATTAATAGAACTGTTTATTTGGTAATTTTTCACAGAGCGCGTAAATAAAAAGCATATATCAATTTAGTGACTCATTATACAAAAATTTACGAGCTCAAAATGACGATTTTTTTTAAATAAAATGCCGATATATTTAAAAGTGAAGTTTAAAAATGATTAACAAAAAGTCCCAGATTTAAGTCCATACTTGTCTCTTGAAAATAAACAATAGAAAAGTGAAAATGAAAAATTAATGGCGTCCACCTTAATTTTATTTTAGGTCACGATAGCTGATGAACTGTTTACGTTGTTCACCATTGTAGCCTAGCACAATACTAATAATTATTTTAAATGTTCAGCTAAAGTTTTAGAACCCCAAAATGGTGAAGTTTACCATTAACCATTTTGTTTACCATTAAGCTATTGTGACCTACAATACAATTGTGGTAAATGTTAAAAACTAATTTTAGTACGTTGCATTATTTTGCGTTCTAAAATTACAACCATTGCGCACAGTAGGCTCATATTAGATAATAGTTAATACATATAGCAGTTATTTGCATTTCATAATTTAGCTTTTGACGCAAATGGATGGGATTTGTCATTTTACGGCGCATGCTGTTGCTGTGTTCACCAGATTTTTTTGGTAAACATTTGGTGTAGATGGGACAGTGGTACTTAATTTTATAGCATTTTGTGGTTATTTGTCAAAATACCTTTCTCTGTAACTAAAGAAGGGTTGGAGAAACAGTTTTTAGATCAACATCATCTAATTTACTGCAATTGTCCCGCTATACAAAGTCGATAAACCCAAAAATGTGCACATAGGTGGCAGCTCGTAGTCCAGAGGTCTGTTCCTTTACTTTTAAATCTTACGAATTTTTACTTGTTCTTACGAATTTTTACTCAATGCCGTTTCTTAACTCGTAAAAGAGAGCGTCATCAAGAGAGAGTAGAATAGGAAAAGCTGTCAGTCACCACAACAATTAACAGATGATTTGAAATTTGTTGTCCTATTTGGCATTCGAGTCAGTGATACCAGATCGTGGGTTATTACCCATTTCATGGGCATTTTGCCTTACAAAATGAGTTAAAAGGGCGAAAAAGGGCATTTTTTACACACAAGAAAAAATTGTGTATTTGACGTGTATCGTGGGCAATTCAGTCCGAAAAGTCTGGCATCACTGATTCGAGTGCATATGTTTTCTTTTCCTGCGTATTAAAGGGTATATCAACAGGCGGCAAAGTAGAATTAAATGTTCTCCTCGAGATTCTTTTCGAAAGTGATGACGAAATTCTTCCTCGATGTAAAGGGGCAGAATCTCCACGACCTTATTTTTAATGCTAGTGTCGTTTTTTCCTCTTCTTGGATTCTTGTAGTTCAATCAGTAGGTACAAACACTTCCCCATCACCAAAAAGAAGTTTGATTAATTCCGAATCACTTTCATCACTACATAAATAGATAAATCAACTAATTTTGTTAGTTAACTAGAAAATTCTTCAAGTTCATCAGATATTTTAACGACTTTTCGTAACACTTTTTTGAATTTTCGAATTATGTATCTGACATTTACATACATTATACATTACATTACTACAAAAGCGTTCCCTTACTTTTTCGTAAGTTATTTCCACCACTGCCATTTTGACAGTCCTTTACACAATTCTTACTACACAAGTAAAGGAGCAAACCTCATATCTTTAAGTGTGCTACCCAAATTTGCACTCTCCTGATGTTGACGTTTAAATCCCCAAAGTCTAAAAATCTGAATTTTAGATTCGTTCATATGTCTTTTAGACAAGTTAATAAAAGCGTTTCTTTATGGTATTGCCTGAGAAGATAAGAAGAATATTAAGCACTAAAAGGAGACAAAAATAATGACGAGTAACTGATAAACTGACGTTTTATGGTTCGACTGTAAAGGACTATTCAAATGAGCGCGAATTGCGAACAAATAAATTTAATTATATTATTTAATAATTGCTATTTGTTCTACCAAAAAAAGAATTATATTTAATTAACATCTAATCTAAAAAAAAAAAACGGGTCGTAATTGATTTAAAAAGCGGTTTTCCCGCGAATTAAAAATTCTTGCCGCGAACTGTCACACTTTATTCACAATCCACATAAAACAGTCGCGCTCCACAAAGACACGAAAATGAGTCGGGGGTATCTGCGGTTAAGAAAAGTTGTCTGCCAAAAACTGAGTTTTCGCGAAAACACTCGAAAACTTCATCAAAAACATAAGTTTTCATATACTTGAAAATCTGTTCAGCTGTCAGACTTTATAAATTAGTATTTTGAATGTAACCATTAGGTTCGTTCGTGTACTTTAAGCATAGAAAAATGAAAAACGTCAAATATCAAAAATCGTGAGAGAAATCTCTCAATTTCAATTGAAGTACGTGACCGGTTTTCTTACAAAAAGTTTAAGAAATGCCATTTTGACATTATCGTAAAATGCATCAGCATCTACAAAATAGGTTGGAATTGCATTTTTTATAAGCTAAATACCTATTAAACTTACCATTTCGAATGCGCTGATATGTTCTAGGATAACGTTCAATTACAACTTCTTCCTCCGACATCGTTGAAGACGAGAATAAATAGAGTTGTACTTGTCAAACTTTTGAGCTGTCACTTAGTTGTCAGTTTTCATTTTTCATTTTTCAGTAATGCCTAGTGTGCTGCTCCAGGAAAGCTAAAATTAAGCGCCTCGCCAATGTTTCTCTCCACCGCTTCGCTTAATGTTCGCTTAATTTTGACAGAGTAGGTTCGGTCAAAAAAACACACTGTGTTGGATTTATTTTTTCGTTTTTTTATTTGTACTTCCTCAAAAACCTCTTCCAGGTACTCCTCGGTAAAAAATTCCATTTCTAAATGAAATTAAATTAACAACAACGAATTTTTTTTGTGTTGAACTTACCATTCTCCATCCTGTTTTTTAGCTTTCGTTTGAAATACCGATATTTTACCTGATCTGTCAAAATTTAGCTGTGCAAAAATGTATTTTGCATTAATACGCCTACTTAAATTCTGTAGAGATTTTTCGCACAGCGGCTAACAAATTTAGCTTGAACTGCGTACTGCTTTGCTTAATTTTATCTTTGGAGACATTTTTGTATGGGGGCTTAACTTTGGCGCGAACAGCATACTAGGCTTAAGTCGAAATTCGGCGAGTTGAAAATTACGAAAAGAATTAAAAGAGGGGAAATGGATTTCTCTCTCATTTTTTTTTTCAATTTTCTCATATTTTTTTATAATTTTACGTTTGCAAAAAAGTACCCGAACGAACCTATTATTTTATCAGTGCGAACAAAGTCCGGGCTGAACGCTTTCAATCATTTGCATAGTCCTCCAGGCTAAGGTTTAAAAAGGTAAGTTTGATCTAGCGATTTAATTTGTCTTGCATTTCGACTGACACTTTGTTAAAGTACGCCAAATAAGTCCTGATTTACAAAGGCCGATTATGCAGACCCAGGTGTCAAAAAAAATCTTACAAAACAATTGATTATGGTAAAAAATGCTCTTAAAAAATTCTCTTGTTCACTTCTTAAAGCTCATGCAAGAATACTCTAATCGCTGGCAACTTTACATGAGAACTCTTAGCTATATTTCGTACAAAATAGTAGATATTTGCGGCGTATGCAGGCCTAAGAATCGGCTGCGATTCCCCCAAAACCATTGCAGAAGAACAAAATGCGAGCATCTAAAGCAAGACTTTCAAATGCAGACAACACAATTTTCCAAAACTTCTTAGAGAATGATATCAAAATTTACGTGGTGGATAAGAAAGCGCACACAAGAGGAATATAAGCATGACAGCTTTGTAATTTTAAATTTTAAAATGACCTGTTCACAGCAGGGAATATTTCTCCACACTGAAACTCTTTATTACAAAAATTATTTACACAATCAGAAAGATTTTTTTTTTACCTTTCTCTCTCTCTCTCTGTTCCCTTAACGTCTGTTTTAGTTTTCGCTTCGTACATTGAAAGGTACAAACCAGACCTCCTCAAAACACTCAATGTATCACATTTATTTCGTGTTTATGTAATTTTTGAGTCCCAAATAATTTAAAGTTATTGTTCCTCTATGAAATCTGCCTGTATCCCGTTTAAGGCATACTCTAGAGTTGTGAAATTGCTGTCGTCACTCAGCCAAGTCTGGCTACATCTGATGAGATAAACAATTCGTGTTTGTGAATGAGTTTAAAACCTTGCTATTTTGTATATTATAATATTTCCTTGGCTTTCTTTTCAATTTTACTTAATTTCTATTCAGCCGTTCTCAAAGATGTCCGAACATCACCGCATCAACTCATCAACGATCCACTTGAGGATCCCACACGAATGGCAGCTTACCCCAACTTGGAATATGGCAATTTATATAATGCTCTGACTATGCTACTAGATGTCGCGCCATGCATCTCATACGGACAAATAAGTATGAAACAGTTCAATTCAGTTGAGAATCATCAAAACGCTGAATCTTGGAAGCCTCTACCACCAGTCTTGATCAGATACTTACTTTTACTTCCATTTCAGTTTTTGGCAGAGCATTGTTGCAGTGTCTTTGCTGTATTTTGCCCTTTCTGGATAAGGACCTAATTGATAATCTCCCCTATTTGGCAAGCTCAACAATATCAGTACTTCCACCAGCCTTACACCAGGACATTGTCAACGCCTTGTGCTATTACATTCTTCCATTTACCATTAGTGAGTGTTTTCTGTAAATAAAAATGTGCACCAATTCCCAACTTACTTATCTGCAGCTCGTCGCAGTCCGGAAGAGCAGGAATGCCAGGCATGTCAATCTGTGTCGTCGGTGATAATGATGATTCTGCAGTATTCTCAGAATCCAGGTAAGTTTCAGTATTTTTTTTTTTTGACAAGCCAGAATAATTGCGACTCTTATTTTTAACAGCGCATCACTGTCAATTGCTAGAGTGTTTAATGACACTTAAACACAACGTGGTGAAGGATATTCTATGCGTGATTGCATATGGAACATCAGTTTCTCGATCATCTGCTGCAAAACTACTGTTCTACTACTGGCCAGCTTTTGATCCAAATCTGTTTGACAGGAAGGTGCTGCTCTCCAAAATGACGAGTAAGTTTAAAGATGTGAATTCGAAATGTTGAATGGTAAAAGTGGGGACGTTCAAGTATCTAGTTTAGTTAGTCTGACAGCTGTCTGAGTAGCCGATGAAAATTAGTCAAGGAATTCGTGACTGAGTACTAAGTTGACAGTTCGCATATTTGGATGACGTAGAAAATGTGACGTTCCCGGCCAATCTAGTCTTTGCTTTCAGGTTAAATCTTATTCAGACCAATCTACTCGACTTCAGATAACCAGATTCATGAATGTACCCAGTGATTTTATGATTTGACTGTCAAATGTCATGGCAAATGTTTACATAAAGAAAATATGGAAATGAATTGAAATTGAAGAAGCGAGCAATCAGAAATGTCGCTGTAATTCCCATCTGCCTGCATGTTGGAAAAAAGTTCCAAGTGTAGGCACAACCTCAGTCTGGCACAGATCTAGTATTAAACTGAAAGGTGATGCTTTTTTAGAATAAAATTGTTAAACTTTTTAAAATGTTCCAGTAACTAACAATTTCCCTAAAGAAATTTCGATTGGTAGGTTGTTTCCATCTGTCACAAGAATCAAATGAACCGAAATATATTATGTTTTCCGTCTTTCAAAATTGAAGATACTGTCCATCCCGTTTGAGTACTTCTTATTAAATTTGTCACTCTGAGACAATTTTTGACAGATTATCTACAAATTTTAATGAGAAAATTACTTGAACATTATACAAGAAATGACTTTTTGCAGATAGCCCGTATGATATTAAATTTTTTTTGCATTTTTTCAGCTTTTAAAATGAAACTAGAGCAGTACGAAAAATTAGAACGAAAATTCCCGATAGGAGTGAGTGCGTACACACCAACTTTATTAATAGGTGTGTTTTTTTGAGCTTCGATCTTTGCTGAGATGCAAAGTAAAGTAGGATTTTCAGCACGCGATTACAACAACTACAACTGAGTCTCGAAGTGTCAAGTAGAGCGAAGTTGTTGTAATTGCATGATAAAAATCCTACTTTACTTTGCTTTGATGAGATCGAAGCTCAAAAAAGACGGCTAATGTAGAAACATAAAAAAAATGCATTAAAAATGTATTCAAATCACATTTTTCAGCTGCTGGCAGTTTTTTTTTGACGTTTCAAGATTATATGAATATAGATTCGATTGAAAATTTGGGGTTGCTTTGCAAACAATTGCTACCCCTTTCGGAATACAGTTTTAGTCTCTTTTGCACACCGCTGACCTTTAAACATTATAAAAACAAAGAAAAAATGTAGTGTCATACGGGCTTAACGGTTGCTTTGTAATTTCGTCTACAATTATTACTAAAGCTATAAGTTACTCTTGTGGCAACTAAAAACTATTCTTATTCCTTACGATCAATTCTTGCGGCAAATAGATATTTCTTAACTTCACTATTGTGATCTAAAAAAAAATGCAATTTAGATTAGAATTCCATAGAAATTTGTAAAAGATTTGACAGTTCAATTGACAGATAGCACATTATGTTTCCTTATTCACATGGCTATAGCCTTTTCTGTTTGCCAACATTTGACAGAAAAGTGTCATTTCCGAAAAAGCGACGATGATAGATATCTACACTATTTAAACATGATTTCGAATAATGCAAAAAAGTCATAAATATTCTGTAAAAGCATATGGATGCGTTCAGTTCATCATAAGAAAAGTCACCTGCACTTCCAAATATTATCGCCTAAAGTGAGCTTAGAAGCAGAAACATAAAAATGTTTTTTATTGATTCTGACAGCTAAATAAAATACTTCCCTTTCAGATGATCTCGTGCCATTTGTCTGTCAGCGGGAGCAGTGTCCGAATGCTGGCAACGCAGAAGCGGCAAAAGTCTGCTACGATCACGGCATCAGCATCACCTATGCCCCCGATTGTCCGCCACCACTATACCTATGCATTGAGTGTGCTAACGAAATTCATCGCGAGCATGCCAATCTGACATTTGGTGACATTCTGCATCCCATGCAACAGGTGTCTATGGTTTGTGAGAATAAGAACTGCCGATCCTCAGAGAAGTCGGCCTTTTCAATCTGTTTCTCCACCGAATGCGCCAGCTACAATGGCAACCATCCGATTCGATATTGTGCTCAGTGTCACGGAAATCGTCACAATACACGACGCGGTGGTGATCATGTCGTCCATCGAAGCTTGCCACCCGCGTGGCAGATGGACGCTGAAATGCAAATGAACATGGTCGAATCGGTGATAAGTCTTTTGCGGGAAGCTAAACCTTTGAATTTCGAGCCGGGTAAGGAGAGTTCCCCGTCTTCGGATGGAAAGAAGGCGGGAAACGGACAGCAAGATAATATTTCTCTGGAGGAGCGTCAAATGTTGGGACGATATGGAATTTGGCTTCTAGTCGGCAGATGTACACCGACCGCTGATACACCGGTAGAGATATTGGGAAGGATTCTTAGCATGCTGTTTCATTGGTTCCATGTGACGGCGTATTCATACGACGGTAAGTTGTATGAACTTAGTAAATTTGTGTGTGCATAAACGGATTAACTGCTTTGTGATTTCAGCTGCTGGACAAGTCGAGAGCACAATTGAAAAACTTAAAATGGAGCATGTGTGTCAGTGGTTGAAGGAAATCTGTCGCATCCATTACAATGTAAGTACGAGTATGTAGAATGGTCTAGAAACTTGATGTAGCTAGTGCTACGGAAACTTCCGAATATTAATCAAATTTATCTCTGCCATAATATTATAGGTCGATGGGTGTTCCAACTGTATAGTGCTCGCAATGTCTCCACTAAATTTGATTAGATTTATGTCTTTTTCAGCCTAGTACGCTGCTCGCGCTTAAATAAAGCTCTTATTCAATAGTTCCCTAAAGATAAAATCAAGGAAATCACATTTAAGGCCGTCAATGAGCTCTTCGGCCTGAACTGTAGCCATGTTTAAATAATTGGTGTGACAACGAGAAACTGACAGCCACTGATTTTTAGAAACTTGAAACCCATCCGGTCCCAAATGTATTTGCTAAATTCGTTAACGGAAACAAGTTTTAAGGTTTTTTGCTTTAATGATAGCGAATTTTTACAAAAATTTACAGCAATCTACTAAAAAAATTGACTGTCACAACAAAGAAATATATGTTTTTTTTATTTTTTCATACGACTTGTGTTTACTGTCAAAGTTGCAATTGATATAAGGTCTGTTCGTTTACTTTTAAATCTTACGAATTTTTACTATAACTCTTAATGATTTTTACGAGTTTGTACTCAATGCCGTTCCTTAACTTGTAAAAAATTCCTTAAAGAGAGTGTCACCGAGAGAGCAAGATATTACCCCTCCACTAAGAATCTTATGAATTTTTACTCAACAAATTTCTTAGTGTAAGAATTGGAAAAACTGTCAGTCACCTGACTATTGACAGATGATTTAAAATTTGTGGAGGTATTTGTTTTGATTTCTGGCGTATTAAAATGGTAGCAAAGGGCTTGAATGTTCTCAAGATTATTTTCGAAAGTGCAGATGAAATTCTTCCTCAATTATTTCCGAATCACTTTTATCGCCTGATGAATCAACTAATACTGTCAATAAAACAAAATTAGCCAACTCTTTGAGTTAATTAGACATTTTAACGACTTTTCATACCACTTTTTTGAATTTTTGAGAATTTTTTTTGAATTTTTGAGAACAAAACAGTTTCCCTCTACAAAAAAAACCTGTAAATATTAGCCCAAGAAATCTCTTTTGGGCCAGTTAGTTATAGCTGACACTGACAGATGTTCAAATGCTATTTTGTAACTAACTTTTTATTTGATTTCATTCATATTTTGTGCTTGTATAGCAGTAAAATAGATGTAAGAAGCGAACTTTTTAATTTTTCCAATAGAATCAATTAAAATCGCTCTTAAATATAAATTTGTACTTTGTTCTACTGATTTTTGAATATTCCCGTCTAGGAAAAATTCACTTTTTTTTTAAATTTGTGGTTCAACGCGTTCCATTCTTCCTTTTGGTTATTTTTCATTTCGCTGAGCGAATTCTCTCACATTAGGCGTTTTTCTTTTTTTGTTCAGAGCACAACCTGAACTGTTATACAAAAAGTTCTTGTTTCTTGTTTAGCTCAGATCAGAATTTGTGTTTCTTTTTTCGTGCAGAGCGCGCTCTATGACCTCAGAATAAATTGACTGAGCAGGCTGAGTGAATAGCTGATTGCACACTTTCAGTCACATTTGACAGAAAAGAAAACGTTGAAATGGCGGACAAACCTTATTTTTCTGTAACTGAAGGTTCACCAATTTAATAAATAAAAATTAATAAATATTCAATTTATATAATATACTTACAACAAATGACAGATATGTGCTCAAGTGTGTTTCATAAATACTTCAGAACATTATGCTCGATTTAAAAAAGGAAAACGCCTATTGAGAGAAATGTGGCATATTGTTCATATTGAACCAGAAAGTAAGGGAACAGACCTATTTATATCTACTTATTTGTATTGTTTTGACGTCCAAACCATAGACAAACCATACTGGGACCACCAACTCTGGTCGATTTCCCGTTACTAGCCTGCCTACAAGCTATATTTTTATGGAGTGGTCACGATTTGGTGCGCTAGTATTGTTCGTATTGACAAATGTCACGTAACTTCAAAAATTCTGAGTCCCCAACACACTCGCAAAAAATATGAGCCACTTCCGCTGTGGACAAAGTTACTGGCAGTGTAGAATTTTAGTAGAGTTTTATCCGTTAAATTTGAAAATTATTCGTTACTCTTGGATAGTATTTTTTTTTTAGGAATAAGTGTACATTTGCTTTAAATATTTATGCAAAATAAACAATGTAGATTGGTTGAAGGAAAATAAAAGCATCCTGAACAAATTTTCTTCAGTTATTTAAGAAATATTTACACATGAAATCGATGCTAATGATATTCAAAAGCGGAAAATACAAAACCATGTTTGTCCTAATATATTTCTAGAAAATAAAACATCTCCTTTTGGTAGATCGTTTTATTAACCACACAAATCAAATGATTCGCCTTTAAGAAATATATTATAGAAACTAACGAATAGCATTCAGTAATGTTAAAATATGGTATTCCCGAATCACATTTCCCCACCGTTGGCATTTATTTTTGTATTTTTTTTTATGTTTTTGCATGTCACACGGATTCTTAATTGACATAACACCGATAGGAAAACAAAATGGCGGAATTTGAAAAAAATAATTGAGGGGGCCAGCGTCAAGACGATTGCAAGTTGGAGGTCTCGGTATGATTTGTCTATGCTACAAACCATCTAATCGAACAATATCTCCGATTGGAAGTGACATGTAGCCTCTAATTCGAAGCACTCTCAACGTAATCTATCGGCGTACTTTTGATTATAATAAATATAGATAACAATCACCCTTATTGCAAAGATTTTTTTTTTTTTTTTGTGTTGGGAATTCGCTGGAAGTAAAAAATCATCGAAAGACATTGCAGAGCTATACGCGAGGGATGCTTCTGCAATAGTGATGGACTTTAACTCATCTAAAAAAAACTCCCGGGGGACTGACATTCGCCATCCCGAATAGGATTGCACCTAGTCGTACGACTAATCAGCAATTTATTTTTGAATTATTCAATGAATTTAAAGAGATAAATCCGCCGTTTGTCGGATTTTTAAATTTGTTTTGTTTGAAATCAATACCTAATTTCTTAGCCCTAGCCAAATCTTACAGATCAAGAGGTTTTATCCGTCTCAATCTCCTGATTACATTGTCATTAATTAAAAGTTCTGTTATTTCTGTGTTTACGTGGTTGAGAAGCCAATTTCTATGCCTCCGAGCAACCTTCTTAACCTCATCTTCAACCATTTCAACATTAAGATCTCTATGCAGATCGGCGTTGCGTATGTACCAAAGTGCATTAACTATGTTCCTTAGTACTTTATTTTGGAAAACCTGAATTTTTTGTAAGTTTGTTTGGCATGTGCATGCCCACAATTGGAGCCCGTAGGTCCATACTGGTTTTAGAACTTGCTTGTATAGCAATAGCTTATTGTAGTTGGACAGGGATGAGTATCTCCCAATAAGCCAATACATTTTACTGTATCGCATGTTCAACTCATCTTTTTTTTTCTTAACGTGCGCTTTCCAACGCAGTTTAGCGTCTAGAGTCATGCCTAGATATTTAGCTGTGTTAGAAAATTCTACTACATTGTTGTTAATGTAGACTGGAATGTGTGGTACGTTTTTATACGTAAAATTAATATGGACTGACTTAAGGTCATTTAATCTAATCTGCCATTTCTCAGTCCATTCTGAAATATTGTTTATTGCCGTCTGAAGCTTTTTTGTTGCTATTTCGACATTTGCTCCCACAGCAAGGACAGCTGTGTCATCTGCAAAAGTAGCTATGGTGGTTTCTTCACTTTCAGGCAAATCGCTAGTGAAGAGTAGGTATAAAACTGGACCTAGCACACTGCCTTGCGGTACACCAGCTTTAATCTCTCTTAATGTTGAGCATTCTGTATCTTGCTTAATTCTAAAGAATCGATCTGATATATAAGACTCCAGAATGGTTGAATACTGCTTCGGCAGTTGCTTTTGTAGTTTGTGTATCAGTCCTTTAGACTTTATCGAAAGCTTGTGCTATATCAAGAAATACTGTAGAGCACACATTTTTCTCTTCAAATGCTTTTTCGATTTTATTTGTGATTCTATGCACCTGATCAATTGTAGAGTGCTTGTTTCTAAACCCAAATTAATGATTTGGAAGTAGCGATTTTTCATCAATAATTTTTTGCAGACGTTTTGCCAGCATTTTTTCGAATAGCTTGGACAACATTGGTAGTATCGATATTGGGCGATATGAGGTTACTTCGCTAGGTGGTTTACCTGGTTTTGGTATCATTATTTCCTCCGCGACCTTCCACATGCTTGGCACATATCTTAATTTAAATCCAGCATTTATAATCTGCGCTAGTTTTTTTTAAACCTTTTCGAGGAAATTGTTTTAAAATTTCCCCTGTGATTAAATCGAACCCTGGGGCTTTTTTTATGTTTATGCCTTCTTTGATTTCTTTGGCAAGTTCTTTAGCTGTTACCGGCCGAATAGGTCTGTCTTCTTCGCACGTTTCTTCGTTTCCTTGATAATCTTTATCTTCATGAGGTTTGAAAACGGTCTCAAGGTGCTCTGCAAAAATATTTGCTTTTTCTTCTATGCTTTTTGCCCAGTTACCTTCTCTGGTTTTTACTGGCGGAATGTGAGCTATTGGCCTGTTCATTTTCTTTGTTGCCTTCCAGAGCGAGTAGTCGGTACTAGCATCATTTGTAAGACTGGTAAGATACGTTTTTAAAGACTCGTTATTAAATTCTCTTATAGATTTTCTGAGCTTATTATTTAAGTTGTTCAGTGTGGTTTTGTCGCTCGGCGCCCTTGTCTGTTGCCAGCGTTTTCTAGCTTTCCTCTTTTCTGTAATAATTTCACATATTTCATGAGGATAAGAGTTTTGTTTAATCTTGTTTGTTCTTTGGGGAGTTGCAGCCCATGCAGCTTTTTGTATATCCAGTGTAAATATTTGCACTGCTTCTTCTAGTTGATCTTCTGTTTGAATAGCTGACGATAGTTGGATACATTCTTCCAACTTCTGCCTAAAGTGGTTCCAATCAGTCAGTCTATTAACTAGTTTAGGGCTATGTTCTTTTATTATTATTCTATCGCCAAGTGTAAGAAGTATTGAGGAATGATCTGATTGAAGATCAGGGCCTTCTTCTATACTTATTTTATTTGATGATATATTTTTGGATATAAAGAAGTCTACAAGATCTGGGGTTTTGTTCCTAACTGTAGGCCAGTAGGTGGGTTTCCCCGTTGAGTGATATTTGCCGCCGACTTCTTTAATAGTTTCATATAATTCTCTGCCTCTAGTATTTGTTAATCTAGATCCCCAATATTTATTCTTGGCATTAAAATCCCCTCCCGCGATTAATCGATTGTGAAATATGCGGAAAAGACTTTTAAAATCAGTTTTCTTTAGTCTATAGCTAGGAGAGCAGTATACTGCTGCAACAGATATTTGCCCACTACTCGTTTCTACACTTATGGAAATTCCTTGGATGGCACATGATTGGAATTTTGTTTGCAGTTTGTTAGTTATCAATTTAAAGTGTGTCTCTGAAATGAGACATATATCTATCTGGTGTAAGTCAAGAGCCACTTTCATCTCGTCCTTGCGAGTCTCGATGCCATTAGCATTCCATTCAAGAATTTTTATTCTATTCATCATGTTTGTCTTTTTGGCACAGCTTTTTTGTTGCTGTTCTGTCTCTCTAACAACGATATTCTATCTAATATCGTTTTATTCGATTTTTCCAAGGAACCAATCCTGTTTAGGATTTGTTTCATGAGGTTTTCCATTCCAGTGTTTGGCTCTACTTTGCGTCTTATCGTTTTATCTGCTTGGTTATTTATTGATGCTGCCTCAGCATATGTCATTTTTGGACCCGCTGTATTTTGTTTCGGGACCTTTTTGATTATCTTTTCGTCTTTAGGCTTTTCTTTTAGTGGGCTCTTTTGTAAGTCCTTTTTGACTTTTTGCTCTTCCTTATTTGAGCTTTTTTTTTGTTTCTTTAGCTTTTTGACCCTTGCAAGTTGGATTTCTTTTGCAACTAAACAACCTCTGTAGCTAGCAGGATGGTTTTCATTGCAGTTTACACATTTAGGGTGTTCATTTTCTTTCTTCCTACATTCCTTGGTGTGGTGACTTCCTGCACATTTCACACATCTTGGATTTGAGCTGCAGTATCTATGTGTATGCCCATATCTTTGACAATTTTTGCATTGGGGTACTTGTTTCGATTTACGTAGGGTATGAATCTCAACTTGCATTCCAAGTATATTTTTAATTTCATATACTTTTTTCTTATCTTCGTCATGCTCAAAACTGAGTGTAAATATTGGTAGTGGTACTATTGCAAAGATCAACTATCAACCGATTGACGTTTGATAGAATTTATCAATTCAAAAACAAATCGGTATTCTATTATTGTGAATGGGAATGTGCGTCTGACAGATGTTTTTTTTTTTTTTTTTGAGGAACGTACAAAAAAAATCAGAAAAATTAATAACAGAATATAATAAAGCGACTAGGTACCTGAACTATATTTTGATGAAGATGAGGAGTTGTATGATCCTACTATGCTGATAAAATTTATCACTTATTTTATTCGAAAATCGCATTTTTTAGTTATTTCTTTACGGTAGCACAAACTCATCAACTGCAAATTTACGATTGAAAGAAAAATTGACAGCTGAAAACAAAATCGATGAAAATTGTTGTTCGCAATACCGATTTTTTCATTCACAATAGATTTTAAAAAAAAACTCACAATGTAACAACAATATTGACAGTTGACAGTCACAATGCCATTTAACAAAATTGATTGATAAATTTCAATTATTAATTGATAGTTGATCTTCGCAATAAGGGTGAATAGGTCCATTCGCGTACTTTCACGAGCCAAGCACTAAAAATCTGTCAAACTCGAAAAATTAAGCGAAACTCTCAGAAAGCTGAAAATATACTCCAAAGTACGTGGATACACTTCGAGCTACTTTGAGCCCCTTACATCTTTGAAATTTAATCCATATCACGAAAAAAATCTATAACTTACCTTTTTTGCAACATATGAAACGTTCTAGGAGAACATTCGACCACCACCGAATTTACTTATTTTCAGATATTTTATTTTTGTGTACAATTGAGTTTTAAAACGGATTTTGAATTTGTTTCCTGTCAATTTTGCGCATTTGACATTTTTGTCAGTACTTGCCGGCTGAAATTCTCTGAGCTGTTTCGAGCCAAGAGAGGAACTGCTCGTTACTCGTTATTTTGCTCATTTTCTCTTTTTCTGTCATTCTTGATGAGTACGTGTATAGACTTTGTGCGTTGCGATCGATTTATATCGATTGCGTTCGATTCAAACCGCGTACGCAAATGAACCTAATAAATTGTTAGTACTAACGTGGATAGATTTACATATACCCCATTGGTAGTTCCTTTAATGCAAATGTTCGCTGAGAAATCTATACCTTCATTCCCAAATTTGTTTAAACAAACAGACCTTATTTACATGGACTGCAAAAACAACAGTATATCGGTTGTAGAGGGACGTTCCCGCGGGTAATAAGTTTTTAATATGCTACAAATTTATGGATATTTGAATAAATCACTTCTAATACAAAAAAAAAAAAACAAAGCTGGTTAACGTCTATTTTAGTCCTAGGTTAAATGGTTTGTGTAAGTGGTTTATATTTTGTCGAACTGATTTATGATTGAGAATACATTGCGGAGTTGGTTTTATCACAGGTACCATGAGTTCTTAGAAGTCAGTCACAGCTTTTTCATTTAAATGTTATGAATAATTTAAAGTATTATATAATTTTTGTGTACACTTTTCGAAGATCAGAACAAGTGTAGAAATTAAAAACTGCTTTATTTTCCTTGTATTTGCGAATAATATATCAAAATATTTTCCTCCACTTCCTCCACTGTTTCTCGAGGAATCTCTGGCAAATGGGCAACTTTTAGTAAGATTTTGTCGTAATTCTTCAATCTGTCATCTATATCCAACTTATACTCGAGTAACCTCCTCAGGCACCTTACATAAATATTGATCCGTTATCACTTCAAATATATGTACATCTGATTTTTCCATCTTACAGACATCCGCGAACAAATTCTTAAATCATACTTTCTCAAGTTTTGAGGACATTGCGATAGTTAAAGTAAGATTCCACTGAAGCTTAAATTTAATTTTTGTTTACTTTATTGTTTTCTTTTATTGCAATCAACCTTTTTACAAATACTCAAGTTATTTTGAATTTTACACAGCAAATATTTTTCTTTAACAATTTACCTGATAGTTTTTGCACACAAATGTAGTTACAAAACTTTGTTTCTTCTTTTTTAACAGTAGATATACATTTTTCTCTAATAAATTCTGTTCAGTATTCAGTATAATTTAGTTTGTAATTTTGAAAAACACAATTAAAAAATTTTATTTTTACAACATGTCTACAGTTTGCCATAGCGCAGGCGAATTAGAAATGTGCTTGTGTCGAACTAGAAATTTTATTACCCTAAAGTTTGGTCTCGCTTAAGTTTAATCTTCCGCCCTCTATACCTTGACATCTTGAAGATCCATTTTTGCGCCGTCTCTCTGTCGCTACTATGATCTCCGTAAAAAGAACTGTTTATTCGGTTTGCCAACGAGCAACGACTTTACTGAATGCGGTTCTCTCGTTTACCAAAATTTCAATGATATTGATGTTAATTTATTACTGTCAAATTAAACTTAACAAATCTGTGATAGATTTGACGTAATTTTATTAATCTGCACAATGATCTGTGACCACAACATTTCATTAAAAAATTGCAGCGTAAACCCACTTTTAGTGATATTTCCAAGCCTCTTTATATTGCAGGATGTTATGTATCAATTTTTGATTGATCTGTCAATTTCACTTCCAAATCTAAAACTTTATTTATCAGTCGTAATCTCTTTCGAGCAGACATCAGACGTACTATTTAAAAGCGTACCAAATACCCACGTATAGCAAAGAAACTGCTTTTGTTAACGACTGCACCTCGTACAAAATTATTTAATAAAAAAATAAGTTCGTTCTGGTACTTTTTTGCAAAAGTAAAATTATTAAAAATTTGCTAAAAAACCGCGTACTAAGAAAATTGAGAAAATGAGAGAGAAGTCCATTTCCCCTCATTTCATTTTTTCGTAATTTTCTACTCGCCGAATTTCGGCTTACTGAAAAACGAAAAATGAAAACTGACAACTAAGTGACAGCTCAAAAATTTGACAAATAAATCTCTATTTATTTTCGTCTTCAACGTTGTCGGAGGAAGAAGTTATAATTGAATGTTCTACTGCAACATATCAGCGCATTCAAAATGGTAAGTTTAATAGGTATTTAGCTTATACAAAATTCAACTCCAACTTATTTTGTAGATGCTGCATTTCACGATAATGTCAAAATGACATTTCTTAAACGTACTTCTCTTGAAATTGATAGATATCTCTCCCGATTTTTGATATTCGACGTTTTTCATTTTTCTATGCGGAAAGTACACGAACGAACCTATAACTTCACTGTAAAATTAAAACAAAATTTGAAAAACGATGTGGTTAATGTCGAAGCTTTATGGGGTCGTTCGGATACCTAGTCCATGTAAAACGTCAAGTAGATTTGTCTGCCCTACGTCTAACGTTGACTAGTCAACTTGAACTGCTGTTTATTTTGGGTTTTGACACTTCGAAATGTCAACTGAGTACTCAAGCAGAATTTTTCTTGACTTGATTTGTCGGCTGCACCTCCATAAACTTCAACTGAAAAAAACTTTTGACGTACCGTTCCGGACCAATAAGAACTGAAATACATCAAGTCAGCTGTCAGATTTTCTGAAATCCGAACATACAGAATAAAATTGTCTTTTATTGAAATAAAAAAACAGACCACTGCCCATAGCCATACTCCAAAAAATGAACGAAGGGACTTTAACAAAAGCGACAAGCAACAATTTCACTTTCAGATTTACTTCATTACCGGTATTGTGTGGAGCTTTTTGAATGAAGTAAATGGCGCAGCACTAGCAACTTTATAGAAAGCAAACGGATTATTCCATATTTTCGAACGAATCACTAGAATTTGAGTGCTTTGAAAAACGTTCGCAATAAATGTCCCCTTCATGACATTGGGCAAAAACGAAGACTATGACTGTCCTATTCTTGTATAAGCTTCACCACATAGATTGAAGTGTCAGGTAAATGTATTTTTGACAGATGATAAAAGGTATTCTTTGTATACCAACCATCTACTCTACTTTAGAAAGACAGCTGGCTGACTTGATGGGTCTTAGTTTTGATTGGCCTAGATCGATCAAATGAACAGCTGTTTTCTAGTCAAGAAAAATCTTGACTGAGTACTAATTTGACAGTTCGCGTGCGTTCCTGACGTAGAAAAAGTGACGTTACCACCAAACTAATTTCTGGCGTTCAGGTTATTAGGTTATATCTAGTCCAGAACAATTTATTCGACTTAAGATAACTAGATTTTTGAACGTGGCCAATGTTTAGTATTTTTTGTCATTCCGATATATACCGAAGTGCGTTCGGTTTCTCAACTATGGTTAATATTGTTAAGATTGATGTGTTGTCTTGAATTCCATTCCTACCTAATAAAACTGCTCTCTCAGGTGTTATTTTTGTTACTTGTTTGTTGTCAAATTGAAAACCAGCAGGCTGCATTAATTTAATTTTTTAACATTTTTTGTTTATCACAAAATATTACAAAAAAATATGTAATTCAAACGGTTTCCGCCGGCTTTTTTAAATAAATAACTTTAAACTTTTGTGAAGTGGCGATTAAATTTTGATAGCCAAACGTATATTTTCTGTGTGTGCAGTGAGCGTGGTGACAATAAAAAGTCAAGTCGGAGAGTGAGCAATGATGCGGTCACAACGGGAATGGAACAGGGATGGAAAATGTCATTTTCGATTTGTACTAAAAATGAAAAAATTTAAGATTGTACTGAAATGGAGCCAATCGTATTGAAAACGTATTGAATTCAAATATTGTATTTTCAAAAACATAAACAAAAATAAATTTACAAAACATTAACATAAATAAACATTTATTACTACAATATACAGATAGATTAATTGTATCGAAATAAAGCAAATTGTACTTTTGTACTAGAGCTAATTCATTTGTATCGACTTTTCCATCCCTGGAATGGAATACCTACCAAACGTCAATCGTTACGATATTAACATTTGTTAAGAAACCGTATGCCATGCAGGCCTCTCATTTGGCTTTTACTTTTACTTCATATTTACCACTTTAAAAGCATAAACATCGAAATGACAACTGAGTTCTCAGTCAAAATAAGCACAATCGAATTGTTAAATGAGTGAAATTCTTGACTATGGCATTACCAATAAACATTTTTAGTTTTGGCTTTAAATTTAATTTAAGTAGTTCACAATTGGTTATAGTTCCATACAAATTTTGCAACTTTGAGCTTCTGTACATTTAAAGTCGATACTAAAATTTTTTTATTAGTACTGCGCTATTAGTCGCATCTGTCAGAAATTATTTTCACATGATCACTTTAGGTCAATTAAATCTGTGACAATTCCCAATTTCTCGAAAATGCATTATTTCCTCCTCACCCCACCACATTCACCAGTGATTGTGGTAGTAGATCATTCACCTTGCTGTAATGCTGTCGGTAATGAAGTACATCTGGTTTGCCATTTTTTCATTGAATTTGGTTGCGCATTGAGTTCAGCAATACAAATGATGTAGGTAATGCACAACCTGCACAACTCCGTTAACGCTGCAAATGAGAAGGTGAAATTACCCCGTATACGATTAATACGTATGACAAAAACAGTTCCCACCAACCGCCATTTTTCCAATATGGCCGGCTGAACAGAGACAGAACTAACCGCAAACATTTTTTGGTTCGAAATTTCAATTCGCCTGAGCTATCTTTTTATTTTGCTTGGTTACGCTTTTCTTTGAAAAAATTGAACAATACCAACAGTTAGTAGATAGTCTGAATCTTCAAGCTTACCACAGTATATCGTTCCTTTTCCTTTCTAAATCTCTCCAATTAAGCGGCTTTTCTTTCCTAAAGCCCAGCAAAAAAAAAATACAATTAGAGCCTCTCTTCACCGTGGGGTTTTTCAGTCGTTACTAAGAACAAGCGACACTAAAACTGCATGGTGAAAGCAGGCCCTTACACCCACTATTCGTATCATTTCAGGCACGTCCCAGTAATGGTGGCCAAGAGGCAGACGAAATCAACAACATTCAAATCAGCGAGACAGTTTGCCGAGTACGTAGGTCAACAAGTGTACATAATATGATTGAAAACAAATTCCTTTAAATGTCCTTTCGACTTGGAGTTGTAGTCCCTTCGAGGCTTTTTTATCTTTATTCATATTTTTGTAAATAGGTTGGCTTTGCTCTGAAGCCTTCTTCTTCTTGAATTTCTGTTTCCTTTTCATAGACGTGTTGGACCTGCATGTTTCTAATCTTTATTATTGTACTTGTAAGATCTTTAGCCTGGCTAATTGTATTCACTCGAATATCTAGAAGGTCTATCTTGCTTTTTGACAAATAAATTTTTCATATTTAGTAGAAGTGCTGTTATCCTAGCTATGGACTGACCTACAAATATAACCTGGTCGACTCTCTACTAATCTGCGCGTCTTGTCTCCTCATCTGTCTTCTAACAATTTAATCTGATACTTCTAGGTGTTTATATCGTGTCTTCTGCCACACCCGCCAGAGTACGCTCGGGTCGGTGGTCACTGGGAGACGTTAGCTTCGCGAACCAGCCACCTTAAGGAAGGACTTCAACGACTTATCTGCTTGGTTCCCTATGAGGTGATCACGTCAGAAATTTGGGACTACGTGATGCCACATTGGATGGAGGCCATCACCAATGATGTTGCGGAGAAGGAGCTGCACGAATTGAAGATTGTTCTTAGCAAGATCCTTGATCCGGAAATGTCTCCGCTGGGTTTCGATGCCAAGACTATGTACAACTTTGTGGCGATTCGATTCGAGAAGACCACAGCCAAAGTGCAACAGCAGGCCCTGCATTGGTTGCAGATTTTGACAAAGTTGGAAATATTGATTCCATTGGTACAACTGTTCGCCATGTTTGGCGATGGTGTTCGCATCATGAAGTATGGCGTGCAACATGAAATTCTGAAGGAAAAGGAAGTTAAAGGGCAGAAGCCGCCACTAAAAGGCGAAAAAGATTTAGTGAATCCACCGAGAAGGAGTTCGATTTGTAAGTGGTTGCAAGTGTGCTGTAAATATTCTGCTTATTGTGCTTCTGTTGCAGCACCAGTTGTTGAGGATGACTCTGGAAATACATCGGCTATTTCGGATGATGAGGCGCCTACAAACCGGCACACAGAGTTCTCCACCGACGCTGAACACAATCTGACTTGTTGCATCCTTATGTTGGATATTCTGCTGAAGCAAATGGAATTGCAAGATGTTGAGCAGCACACTGGCATCCATACACATGTCTGCGAAAATACATCAAGGCTTCTGAAGTGCATGGTGACAGCGGCACGAGTTGGTCTCAGCAGCCATATTTGTTCTTTGAAGGTAAGACTGACTGTCAGTCAATATTATAGATGATTTTTGCACGCGATAGATCTGTTTTCAAATCATTTGCAATTTTAACTGTCAAAATAAGTTGATAATTTAAATTTTAGATTTTTAGGCTTACATCACGGAAGTCTAATACTTCTTCATTAAGTCTAAATAATAATCACAAATCGTATTTCAAATAAACGCTGTCCTTGGTATTGGTAGCACTGGTTGTCACACAATATTTTGATGGCAGCTATATTATGTTCGTTCGTGTACTTTCAGCATAGACAAATGAAACGTCAAATATAAAAAATCGAGAGAGAAATCTCTCAATTTTACGAGAATTTATTATTATTATTACGTACGTGGCCGGTTTTCTCACAAAAAGTTTAAAAAATGTCATTTTGACATTTTCGTAAAATGCAGCATCTAAAAAATAAGTTGGAATTGCATTTTTTATTAGCTTAATACCTATTAAACTTACCATTTTGAATGCGCTGATATGTTTTAGGGGAATATTCCATTACAACTTCTTTCTCCGACATCGTTAAAGACGAAAATAAATACAGTTTTACTTGTCAAACTCTTGAGCTGTCACTTAGTTGTCAGTTTTAATTTTTCATTTTTCACTAAGTCGAAATTCGGCGAGTAGAAAATTACGAAAAAATTAAAAGAGGGGAAATGGATTTCTCTCGCATTTTTTTCAATTTTCTCAGTACGTGGTCGCATTCGCACAGTTTCTTAGCAAATTTTTAATAATTTTACTTTTGCAAAAAAGTACCCGAACGAACCTGTTGTGTAGATAACGATAGCTTAAACAAATTCAATATCCGTGAGAACATTTCTCTATACTATTTTCTTAATTTCCCTAGGTTGCTGAATGCGCCTACTGTGAGGCGTCGATAATGTGGCACCAGCTATCAACCAAACTAGTACAATTTATGGCACCACTAAACCCCGTTCGTCCACCAGATGTAAGTGCAACTTTTCGCTTCTATTTCGGCAAAAAGCCATTAACAAATCACGTAAAAACAGGCCCCAATCGAAGAGATCTTCGAAGAGGAAAAATCATCTCGTAAGAGCCCACCGGAAAGCGATAAAGAGAAAACACGAGACCGTGACGTATCCCTATCGATGGCTCCGTTACCAATACCACTTGGGCCACTGGGTGGTTTTGCAGGTGCATTTTTTGAACTAATTTATTTTAAAATTTAGGTTTCGCTAGACAATGGAGAACTTTCTAACAAAACAATGCTGACAACGCCCCCTATAATTGCACTTTAGATGCACTAAATGTTAAACCAGTAATTTAGTACATAACTACGCCCTACCTATTACCTGTATCTCTCTCTCTCTCTCTTTCTTCATTAATTCACTGCGAATTTTATAGAATCATTGTACAAGTATTCCCTTTTCATATTTTTCTTTTTGTCTCTTCCTATTTCTCTGTGTTTCTTTTCCCCGACTAATTCTCCTCCACTGTTCTACGTCGTAAATCATTAAACAATAAAATAAAAATTACTCGGACTATGCATTTTGAAACTAAATATAAAAAAATTAACTAAACAAACCATAACAACATTCCTTCTGAAATGTGGCAAATCTTACAGATGATGGAAAAATAATAATTATGGCAGGTGAAGAAGATAAAGAGATTAACAATGCTATAAGAAAATATTTTAAAAGAGACCATTCAATTTAAAAAAAAAAATATTTGCACTAGTTTTATTTTAGCGGAATGTTTGTTTGGCCAATTTGTAAAATTCAAAACTCACACATTCACAGAAAAATGCCTTCTCAGCACTGAACAGTACACACTTCCGTTAATCACCAGTCCACACTCCACACAAAGAATGACATATTTTAAAGCGAACCATTTTCTCTTTCAATTATTTTCAGTTCGTATACGCATGCTTAGTTAGCTCTTTTCTTTTAAATCAAATTAGTTTCGATCATGAACAGTGGGTTAGCAGTTAGAAAAAAAAATATATTGACAGGTCTACCTTCAAAGGCAACCGGTAATTTTGAATTCAGATTCAGATTCAGATTCATTCAAGAATCTAGTTATCTTAGTCGACTAGATTGGTCTGGATGAGATGTAACCTGAACGCAAAAACTAGATTGGTCGGGAACGTCACTTTTTCTACGTCAGCCACATATGAGAACTGTCAACTTAGTACTTAGTCACGAATTTCTCGACTAGATTCGTCGGCTACCCCTCCATAAACGTCAACTGAAACATCTGCTCTCACGACCGATTTCCCCCAATCAGAGCCGAGTTTCATCTAGTGAGAGAGCTGTCAGACTTACTAAACTAGATACCTGAACGTCCCCAATGCATTTGGATTTGTTCTACTCATGACAAAATGACAAAGGTGCGTCTACTCACGGTCAAATAGCAAACCAAAATCATCAGAAACTGACCCTCACTCGTCAAATTGGTTATCACTGCGAACAGTGCTGCCAGTTCTAAAAACAAACCTCTAAAAAACCCGAATTAGAAGTCACCTATAGCAATTTGCTAAATCATGTCCATTGATCATTGAAGTGAGTGTTTTCTAAGATATTACACTGTTTGCAAATCAGCGCATACATCGTAATTTCAAAGCAAACTCATTGACGATATTGCACAGAGTGACTTAAATTTATCTGCTTGTCAAAGTCGACTTATCTATCTGACAGATCCCAATACACTGTTCATCATTGAACTACCTTTAGCACGCTGCTCATGATTGAAAACTCTAACCAATTTGCACATTACTTCAGCTTTATAATGCATTCAATACAGTACGCTTTTTTAAACTATATTCCCCCATTTATTTAACACCTAGTAACATAATACTAATTTTTTTAATTCGCAATTAGGTCCAGTTCCCGTAGCAGTCCCACAACCAGAGCCCCATTCAGTTGGTGGGGTTTTGGTGCACATGCCACATGTTTGTTCGGTAAGTACAAATAGAAACCAAACTTATTCTTGTTCGAATCAAACAGATTATAATAAAATAATTTTACAGGGAACTTGCGTTTGAATAGTATTACTTTCAGTGGTTCTTTGCATAATTACATTTACACATTTCAAATTAAATCAAATATTCAACTAAATAAATAAGAAAAGTAATAGTTTTTGCATTATGTTCTTGATTTAGTGAATTGATGTGATTTTCGCAAAAATTTTGACATAAACAACCAACAAATTTTTACCAAAACAAAAGAGAAATATTATTTGACATATTCGTTCTTTTTTTATTTTTATTATTTTCTTTCGTTTTTTTTTATAGAGCAACGATCGTGGTTCTGATAATATTGAATTGCAAAGAAATGTTCACGCCACAGACGAGGTACTTTGCGAAATGTTCAAATTAAATCAACTTCGATTGTATTCATTTTTTTTAAATATATATTCGTATAAATATACTATGTACCTAGATATTGTGTTAAGGTGTACAAAAACAAAATCTGTAATCTTGATGTACATAAAACCATATCATATATATTTGTAAATGTTGTAAATATCGCTACTTCCTATACTACGTTTTTAACAGGCTAAATGAGATGATTTTTTTGAGTCGACAATATACTTTCATACTTCCACGAATGTCATTACCGCAAAATGAATACGAAAAGAAAAACGTTTTTGATCAAACACACCCCTTTTAAAAATGGACTGAATGCTTTCATTTATGCGACATTTTCAATTGTTCAAGCAATATTTTCTTCAATTCCTTCATAGTTGGTGCGGAAATCGAAACTAATACACTTACTTATATAAAATTAGGTTATGAAAATTTCTGAATTAAAAAAAAGCAACTGTCAAACTAAATGCGAGCTAACAAATAAAACAAAATAACAAGAAAGGGCTTTTAAACATCTCATTTGGTACTAATGAAAACTTAGTTTTACACAAACTTAAATTTAGTCGTGTTAAGAGTATAGGTTAGGTACATATGTGTATGTCATCGCAATGTGTTAACGGTGTGTAGACATTTAAGAAGAATACTTGGTCAGTAAGAGCTTCCATTGCTCTAGTTTAGAACTAAGCGTCTTCATAGCCGATATAACATATTTTACACGGTACAGTAAAAGTGGAAACATATTCTAGAATCCACGACTTACATAGATTCTACTTTAATTGACCCATAGGGCCATAGGTGTAGCTTAGTATACTTACTTATTCCACTGAACAGAGCTCGAGATCTGAGTCGAGCTTGTTTAAATCGTTTTCATTTGTTTATTGAATACACTTGAGCACTTACTTGTCAAATAATTAGCAATCAAATTGTTAGCAGTTGTCAAAATATGTTGTGTCTAAATGTTTGCTCTGTTCATAGAACGCGCTGTACAGAAAAAAACAATAGTGATCATCGAAAGGTATGTAGCCACGGACACAGAAACATTGGTACTGTTAAAAACCTGTGAAGTCCAAATAATCTGTCAAATTGAATAACTGAGCCCAAAACTCTGAGAGAGTAAAAAGTGTTCTCTAAAACATTTTTGTTTTTTAAGTCAATCCCAGGTTCCTGTGGGGACGTTCAAGTATCTAGTTTAGTAAGTCTGACAGCTGTATCTCGGTTTTGATTGGTCGGAATCGGTCATGTGAGCAGCTGTTTCAGTTGGCGTTTATTGAGGGGTAGCCGACGAATCTAGTCAAGAAATTTGTGACTGAGTACTAAGTTGACACTTCGCATATGTGGCTGACGTCCACAAAGTTACGTTCCCGACCAATCTAGTTTTTGCGTTCAGGTTACATCTCATGCAGATGAATCTATTCGATTTAAGATAACTAGATTCTTGAATGGGCCCAGTTAAACATCAATTTGTCAAAAACAAAACTGCATTTTGCAAATTGAAGTGATATTGTTCACTTAAATCACTTTTTCACTCTTTTAATATCCTTCTTCCTTTTTACCCAAAAACTTTGGAAAGGATTTCATATCTGTACCGTACATAAAAAATTCTATAAGTTCGACGTGCCTTGGCAATTTTTTGATCAATTCAATGCAGAAATTAAATTTGGATGCGAGGTTTTACTGTCTTCGAACAGTGTTTCTTTTCTAGCTGTGTAAACGATTTAGAAAACAACTGATCAGTGTAGTTTAAACGTATAATAATTTAATATTATTGTCCATATTTAGAAAATAGATTGTTCAATAATAGCCACAGTATTTGCACAAAAAAGTAAAATAATAGGGGTATTGCGAACAGGGAATACCGATTCAGCGGAGTGTGTTCACAAATACGCACCCTTGCAGTGACAGTACGCATATACAGGAAGGTTACTCGTACTTAAACACTTCAGTTAATCGGTAGGTAAATATTACAGTGTCAAAGCAATCCATTAAAATCACGACACAAACGAGCATATTCCGAGATTTAACTGAACCAGGGATGTGAAAATGTAGTTTATACTTAATTTCTTCATAGTTTGTCATTTACTAATATTTAACTTTTTTTTTACTTATAAATTTACATTTTGTATGAGGAAAATAATACACTACTACAATGCTTTTGATAAGTGCTATTATTTAAAGTTTGTCAAATTTGTCTGTACTTGATTGTCTCGGAGCGTTTGTTTCTTGAATAAACTGATTTCAATTTCTTATCAGAAACCGTATTTAAAGTAAGGAAATGACAGGACATAGTATGGAATTCATTGCTACAAATTATTTCGACATAGGGGAGTGCACAATTAACGGATAAATACTTAAACAAGGTTTTCGGTTACATTAGCGTTTATGCTACGTCATCTCTCACTTGTAGAATTTTTTACTTATGAAACTGCTGCAGATTACTATATAAAGCAGTTTCAACATCTTTTAACCGCCTTTAAGAAAAAGTACATCGACATAGTTTAAAAAATAAAAATAGAAATCTAGATCTAAAGAAATATTAGAATTCTTTCGTTTTAGTACATAGAGTACTTAGGTATAAATAAGAAAATTGTTATCTCGTCCCAAAGTATCTTGTATGTGTGTGAATATAAACTTTTAATGAATTTTATATATGTTTTTCTTAATCATCAAAAAATTGCATGTGTTCTTTATGAACAACAAAAAATGTATTATTCATTGTAACATATTTTTATAATTTATTCAAATCAAATCAGCACTGTCATAGTTAGATCACTGCACGATGGAGTTTTGAATTCACCCCAATCGATCATATTTTAAAGTGCTTAAATGCCAACAGTATTTATTTATAGTGGTTAGAAACATAATTTTTGTGTACATTCTGCTGCAGCCAGTTCGTTCCGATTATTGTGACAGAGATCCCTTCAAACAATCAATTGTATTTTTGTCTCGCAAAAGCGGCGCTGTTATTGAGAACAAAGAACTAAATTGTAATAGAACAGCACAGCACTTTATGAATAGAGCAAGCAAACTTCAGTCGAGTAAAAATTATGCATTCATGCAAATTTCGCAAAAAGAACATCATTATCATTGAAAGAAGTTTGGCAGTAGGTGCTTGCGTTCATAAAAAAACATTTAAAAAGTCAGCAAGCTGTTAATACTGCATGTGTTTTTGTTTTGTTGCCGCGCTGCAGAAAACCTTTTCAAATATTTATGCCATCTGAAGACAGATGTGCAAACATAAGACTTGCCTGACATTCATAAGAGTACTCTTCTTCGAGACGTCACTGATGTTTACAAAAACTAGAGGACACAAATATATGAAAATAAGGCATTTCAATGGGTCCAATCTGAGCACAGCTTGCATTTCTGTCATTTTGCTAAATAAGAGAAGTGCCACTTTTCAATTGTGAAGAATAGACGACATTATTTTTATCCAAAGCGATATTAATAGAAAGAAAATAGCGGCCAACTAGGTTAAAACACTGTTTTATCGAACGAATATGACTAAATCCATTTTTGACGTTTAAAAAACGAATAGCAAAACCTTCCTCCAGAGGTAGTTTATAGCATAGACAAACCATACTGAGACCACCAACTCACAATATTCTTGCCGCTGGCCCCCTCAGTTTTTTTTCAAATTCGCCATTTTGCTTTCCTATTGGTGTTATGTCAAAAAAGAATCCGTGTGACATGCAAAAACATACAAAAAATGCAAAAATAAATGCTGCCAACCTCGGCAACCGTGGGGAAATGTGAAAGAGTTCGGGAATACCACAATTTTTCATTGCTGAACGCCATTGGTTAGTTATTATAAATTGTTAAAAGGCGAATAATTTGATTTGTTTGGTAAGTAAAACTATCTAAAGTTGATGTTCTATATACTAGAAACATATTAGGACAAACATGGTTGTGTAATTTCCGCTTTTAGATATCATTAACTTCGATTTCGTGTGTAAATTTTTCTTAAATAATGAAGAAAATTTGCTCAAAATGTTTTCATTTTCCCTCAACCAATCTACATTGTTAATTTTTCATGAACATTTTAGGCAAATGTGCACTTATTCCTAAAAAAAATATTATCCACACGTAACGAACAATTTCAAATTAAACGGATAAAATTCTATGAACTCTGCCAGCAACTTTGCCACAGCGGAAGTGTCTCATATCTCCTGGGAGTGTGTTGGTGAGCAGAATTTTTGAAGTTTCGTGACATTTGTCAATACGATTTTCTATGTAAGAATACTAGCGCACCAAACGTGAACACTCCATAGAAATATAGCTCGTAGGCTAAGTACCTAACGGGAAATCGGCCGGAGTTGTTGGTCTCAATATTGTCTCTGGTTTATAGCGTGAGTAACGAATAACAGTAAAAAAATTTCAGCGGGCACTACTACACGATTTATTGCACTAAAACGTCAAACAACTGCAAATAAAATAAAAAAATTTATTAATAAGAAAACGAAACTGTGAACTAAGTCCCTTACTGAACGAATAATAAAATATATATATTAATATGGCTGATAGTATATAAACAGTCGTTACAATACACTGTTCAATAAATGGCAGGTGTTAATTTTTCGGTAAAAGTCTAATTTTGGGTTTTTGACACCTAATGTAATAAATAAACTTTAATGTCTTTATTTGGCATGCGCATGACAGTGTGGCATATTATCCATGACAAAAGAAATGAAGCTTAAAATTGACAGAGAAAAGGAACAGTTTTGAAGTCTAGTTGTCGTTAATTTGAATAGATTTTTGTGCTGAAAATTTCGTAGGAATGCGTTAGACTGACCTGTCATTTAAAAAATTGAATAATTCAAGATAAATATGATACGGCAAATAATTTGCAATTTCTTATCGAAAATAGTGTAAAAATAAACAAATCGTTTCACACGTTATTATTAGAATGTAAGTTTTGCATATTATTCGGTATGAAAAGTTACTAAGGGTTTTACTAAACTGAATGCCAACTGAGGAGTGAGGACTCAATTTTAGCCAAGAAACGACTGCTGACTTTGTAAATAAAAGAGTAAAACAGCTCTGAACACACCCTCTATTCCTGGTTAAGAGTTATTAATGTCGTCTTCGATTTGGCAAAAAGATCAATTTTTTTGAGAAAAAATTAATTTTTTTTTTGATTGAGATTGCTTTTCATGTTCGATTTGCCAAACAAATCAATCTTTTTTTTGATCTGACTCTCTTTAGAGAAATCTCGATATTTTCTCAGATTTCACACATACTTTCACTAATACCAATGTGTATGACACACAGCTGGCGGATACGAACTGTTTATCGTTGGAAGGATTGCTTTTTTAACTGAATTATTAATTTTTCGAGTATGAAAACGATTCTTTATATTAAATTATTTTGAAATGCGTTGTTATAAATGTGTAAAAATCAATTGAAATGGATTTCCTGTACAAGCGAAAAAAAAAAATTGTTTGCGGGCAACTCAATACAAACAAGAACCAATACAATTCCGATTTCATGTTCGATTTGGCAGCAGAAATCTGAAATCTCAGATCAAAATCTGAAAAGCCAAATCGAAAACGACATAAGTAATACAACAACCAAAATAAATAAATCGTGCTATGGCTACGGTGACCATTCGTCCTCTTTTTGAGAGGACAGTCCTCTTTTTCTCTGCTATGTCCTCTCTGATTTTTTACTAAAAAAAAAATTCATTGTCCTCTTTTTTCTAAAATGTAGTCTTTTTCCCAAAAAGACCATATTTCTTCCATAAGAAATATGCGAGGTTACGGTTACCTTCTCAGCTTTTATAAAGTGAGAGTTAGACGGTAATCCTGTGTTGATTCTCTAAGATCAAGTCAATTCCTCTTATCAAACCTACAAAAACCTAAAAATGTTGATAGTAAAAATGTGCTATAACCATTTTTGACTGCATATTTTTTTTTACTTTAAAAAATGTCCTCTTTTATGTGATTGAAAAAAATGGTCACCGTAGCTATGGCACACATACGTAAACGAAGAAATGACATTAGTCACAAAAAGTGTTCCCCAACTTAATTATCGTTTAGTAGCCGTAAGCCGAACAGCTACTGGGCAGGGGTGCTACTTTGCTGCAATAGCAGTAGATCTACTGCACTTTTCGCAAAAAAATAAATCTGCTGCCACTAAATCCATTCTACTACCCTTTTCTTGCGTGATAAGCCTTCTCTTGGACAGCTGTACAAATTTAAATTTAATTGATGGAGCGTTTATAAAAAAAATATTAAAGTAATTATTAATACAGTTTTAAGAAATTGAATTGAATTGGAAAATCTACTGCGGAAATATCCAATCTGCTGCTTTCTTTTTTAATGATCTAATGCGCTCCTCTTTTTTTGAAGTGGCAACTCTGCTACTGGGAACAATGCCCTCTTTTTGTCCACAATTTTTGAATGGTATACTAAAGCTGTAACAGTTATTTTATTCACTTAAGCTCTTTTTTTATTTCAAACGTCAAATAAAAGGTTGCTTGTTTAGAACCAAGTTACTGGCCATAAACTAAGTATTAAATAGACCTCCAGCTCCCGTGCACCTACCCAATTGCCGCTGAAAATTTTGAAAACAAAATTCTCTCTTTAATTTAATATCTGTGAATACACATGTGAAGTAGCAAAAAAAATCATAGTGGCAGGATTTGTAATAGAAGAAAAACACTGAATGTGCTGTCAGTTTACTATGTGCTAGCGTATGCGTGCGTCCATTTTTTTTTTCTGCCAAAACCTTTTGCAGATAAATTGGAAGGTTTTTATAAATGTCGCGAACATAACCCGCCATACCTTCAACCTTATTAAAAATGACTTTTTCCCAATCCAAATGTGTCAAAGTCCTCATGTTATTTAAACCTTGGTTACACTTAACTTTATTTATTTTTTGTATTCGTTTTTATTTATCGCACAATCTAAACCTAATTTCAAATTTAATCGTTGCACTAAATGTCAATATAAATATTGTACCATGTAATAAATGTAAATGTTGTGCCGCTGTATTATTTGTGCTTGTACACACTCGTTACACTTATATCACCGCATTCCTACATTCATGTCCGTATATTAAATCTTCCATAAATGGTAAAATTAAATTAAAAGAGTGTGACTAAATGTGGATCAAATCAACTGTCTGTTCGTTACTGCGGTATAAATACTTATCCAGTTCGCTTAATTTATCTAAGTGATCCTTGTGTTGTCTTTTTTTTTGTTTTTATTTTCTTTGGCCTGTTTGTTTTTTCTCTTTCTCTGTATACTTCTTTCGAAAAATCACGTTAACTTCACAGATAATGACGGCAACCGTTGAGACCGTCTCAGAGCAATTGGATTTGGCCGCCATAATGCCATCGGAAAAAGTCGTTACCGCCGTTGCAAGATCGGTGACATTGTCAGATGCTGATGTCGGTATGCATAATATCGTTTACCAATCGCAAATATTCATGTTTATCTCTGCTGGAGCGCTGCATAGACAATGGCATATCGTTAATTTAATTTTTTTTTTCTGTGGGTTTTTTTCTCTGTGCTTCCCTATTACACGCGATACTGTTTAGCTACTGCTACTGTTCAGGTGGCAAAGGCAGCAATTGTAGGCAGCAGCGAAGATGTCGATCTAAATGGCAGTGTCACAGATGAAAATGGCGATGACATCGAGGATGGTGATGATTTTTGGCACACCTCGGTTGGGAAATTTAAATTTTCCCTAGATACACTGCCACAAACATTGCAGTATATTCATCAATTGTTGACGGTAAGTGGGTGCGCAAATGTTTGACATAATTAACGAGTGGGCTGGTGATATGGGGAAAGTGAAACTCCTGTCAATTACGTTTCGTTTTAGGAAATCCCGATGATCAAGAAACCGGAGCTGTTGTATTACATTTTGCAGTGTCTGAATGTGATGGCGCTGCATGGAGATGCGCTTGCTAAATCCGCCCGAGAGCATAGGGGCTTCTTTATTTGGTGCCAGGAAAATTTGCTAATAAAAAAGTGGGTTTCTCTTTGATTTTATTTTCTAATTCTGAGTTTGGCAGATAATTATTTTATTTACAGTTTATGGGAGTTATGCAATGCTGAACATTCGCATATATGTCAAGCGACAGTGCCACTTTTATTGCACTGTATTACCCTGCCGCTGGGGTCTGACGTTTTTTGGCGCGTAGTTCAGGAAGATTTCCACGACTCCGATTGGCGTATTCGCTTCACAGCAGTTGAGCGGGTGACTGTAATCACTCGATTTATGGATTCGACTCCGCTTCGATCTGAAGTGGGTCTGCAGACAGCCATGGCAACCGCTTTCTGTCATCTCATTGCAAGCATGGATGACATCAATGTGTATGTAGCACAACGTTCCACGCTCTACATTGGAACAATTCACGATACAGCTGTGCGGTCATTGTTATTCTGTCTGGAGTCCCAGTTCGACCTCTTTATCGTCGATAGACCAGTGGTCCTTCAGTCACTTTACCAGTTGCACAACTCTCTGTCCGATCGGAGGGTCCTCACGTGGGAGTTCTTTCTCAATCGCTTCGACACACTCTTTGTTGAGGCGCAAATTAGTCTGGAAAAATGCGGTGATTTATCCTACCTGCGCGACCTGAGAAACTCCGAAAATGGCAGCGAAGTACTGTCTACCAAGATCCTCAAGGCGAGAGAAGCACTAAGCCAATCTGACACCAGCGGCAGTATGGCAAAAACTCTGAGTGCATCCTTCGGCACAAAGTGGCCGTACAAAAGGACAATGTCAGCACCAGCAAGTATGGTACCGCGACAGGACTCCAAGTTCAATTGTAAGAGTATGTGTTTGACAGTTCTCATAACCTCACTGACATATTTCGATGAACTGTCAATATGAAATTTTGTTCTTTCTTGCAGCGGAAAAAGAGAAAATCTACAGTCGACAAGTGTCAGCACCGATACTTAAACGGAAGACATCACGCTTTGGATTGGGTCAGTTTTTAAGCTCTAGTGGAACTAATCATAGTTGTACAACAAATTTAGCCAATCAACCATTGCACAGTTGTTCACGTCATGGTCAAAATGTAGCTCATTTGAATGCCTCACAACTGCCACCACCTTCACCGTCACCATTAGTCTCGTTGCCTATAACATCTCAGTCCTGTCATGCACAAGCACCTAGAACCCCCCTTGCCCCGCAGTCGGCGATTTTAGAGAATCCGAGTTCCCAATCGGCTCCTTCAACGTCCCAGTTTCACTATAACCATCCATCACATCATCACCCGTATCATTCTCATCATCATTCTAATCAGCCCCCGACTACCACATCAAAACCTAACACGTCTGCTGCTGCTGCTGCTTGCGAAGGCTGCGGTAGCACTTATATTCAAGCTAACCTTCCAGGTAGGTGATAGAGCATGGGTGTACTTCTTTCTTATTTCTTTTGTCCAATGTAACTCTTTGTTTTTCAAAATCTGAGTGGATCGCCCCCTATCCCCTGTCGTGCAACAAGTGGAATTCGCATATTTTGTTTGTCGTATTGTTTTCAGGTGCTTCCGGTGTCTTACCTATCATGTGTGTTTGCGTGTCATATGTCTATTTGGTTTTTATTTTTAACTATACATGTATCCTCTCCATCTGACATGTCCTTACGCAATTTCTTTCTTAGTGTCTGTGCCCTTTGTGTACGTGACTGAGCGGAAGGTTTATTTTGGATCAGCAGGTCAATTTTTCATGAAAATTGATCTCGATTTGCGGGAATAGGAATATAAGTACCTATTTGACAGTTAACATCGTAATTTGATTTCGCAAAATAGGGGGAAAGTCTGTCACTCTCATGATTGATATAAAAGGTTCCTTCGTGTACTTTCAGCATAGAAAAATGAAAAATGTAAAATATCAAAAATCGGGAGAGAAATGAGAAAAATCGTGACAAAAAGTTTAAGAAATGTCATTTTCACATTATCGTTAGCAAAATAAGTCGGAATTTATTTTTTTATAAGCTAAATACCTATTAAACTTACCACTTTGAATGCGTTGATATGTCCTAGGAGAATATTCAATTACAACTTCTTCCTCCGACATCGTTGAAGACGAAAATAAATAGAGTTTTACTTGTCAAACGTTCATTTCATTTTTCATTTTTCAGTAAGCCGAAATTCGACGGGTAGAAAATTACAAAAAAATGAATTGAGGGGAAATGCACAGTTTCTTAGCAAATTTGTTGTAATTGTACGTTTGCAAAAAAGTACCCGAACGAACCTAAAATATATTACATGCCAGTTTTTGAGTTGAAGTTTATGAAACAGACGAACATTTTTCACCAATTATGTGACAGTATTTTTAATGTTTTTAAGTCTTACAAATGTCAAATGTAACAAGATTCTCACACATCTCACGAGAATTTAAAATTTGTTCCAGAAAAGAACGATTTACATGACTGTCAAGTTTTGCTGAATACAGCTGGCTTAACTCTTTTAGAAACGTCAGCATTTTTTGTGTTTGACAATTGAAAAAAGACTTGAATATTGTTACCACGCTAATCCAAAATATGCCTTCTAACCAAAAAAAATATTGTTCTGAATACGGTTTGACTTCAGTGTCAGTTTAATTTAACATATATTCATAGTTGTTTTGAGTTGTTCATGAGCTCAGATTATTGTTTCTGTTTACATGTACCCAAGTATTGTAAGTGTTCGTCGAACAGTACGAACACTTTTTCGCTGTCAGTCAAAATATAAGCTATGTTTAAAGTTAAATTTGTGTTAAAGCTCATGATTGATAGAAGCATATGATTTGATGGGTTTAAGTTGGGCTTTCACTTGCCGCTTCGCAATCGACAATTCAAAATAAAATAAGTGGGTCATTTAGAAAAATAGCAGCGGAAATTGTGGATAATTTAGTGTGTCACTAAATCGACTTACATCGCTTGTTGAAGACTGTCTCAATCTACTTGCATAAGAAGTATACATTTTCGAATTGAAATGTCTGGACGTTTATCTGGCACAATCTCCGATGCGATGCGAAAAATTTTAATTTGAAATGCTGGAACTGCCCATATGAGAATGTTACTCGACTCGTGTAGTCCATGCGGATTTGCATCTCGTATACGGAATTCTTAGTTTGACATTTCAAAGGAGGATTTAATGGTTGCACTTATTGAGTGATATCCCTTCTTATTGACATATATCCGGGCTCTCGGTTGGTCGATATATTTCGATTTCATTTAACTGCTTCATTGCCAATAGAACAAATGCTGAGTGGCCATTTCGAAAACACATAAATGTTCATTAAACATACATTTATATTTTTTTTTTCAATCGCAAACAACAATTCAATTGCATATTTTCGGACCATAGCGCAATATGTGTTTCTAACAACACAACACACATTATCTGACAGTTTGCTAGGATGTGTTGGTGACTTCAGGGAAAAATATTGCGGACACATCCGGACCTGAAAGTGCACTTTCTCCTTCAATGGAACATAGAGAACTAATGTGGTATTCGATTGGGCGCTCTCAGAGCACTTTTTTTGCTTTCTGAGCACTTTTTATGTTTGTTTGGTACAAAAAAAAACAATCTTTTTCAGATTTAAGAGCACTTTTGCGAATCGTATGAACAGAAATTACGTGATTCGTCATACGAACGAACGTATTGAGATTGTGTTGCACGAATGCTCACGGAAGGTAAATTTTTGATTTGACATAATAGTTGTAATAGATTAAAATCAAAATGGTAATAGTTTAAACGTCAAATAAATGTCATTCTGAAGTAAAACTCCGGAAAAATAAGTTTTTATATTTCAAAGAAATAATTTTAGAGGCTTCAATGGACCGGACGTTGTTATTTTACGTAAGTTCTTCGGACGAAAGTAGTGACACACAATGCTTTGTCTTGGCAAATGTGTGGAAGTATGGTTTTGTCCAAATTCGGGTAATCTCTCACATATTCTGCCAAGACGATTTTCTGTGTGGAGTTTATTTTGTTCCAATTTGTCCTAAGAATATGTTTTTTTTAAGTGCATATTTATGAACTAAAATTAAAATAGATTTATTGTTATCAAACTTACATTTTACTATTACTATTTTTCCCACAACACAAATTACGAACACTAAAAACCAATCGAATGACATTAGGTATCCGTTCAGCCAAGTGGTGATGCCAAATTACGTTTACGGATATACGTTCACGTATGCGATAATGCCAAATAAACATTTTACGAAAACGAGTTACTCATTCACGTAGGTCGCGATTCCACCCTTAGCTTTTTGAGATTAATAAAAGTTCAGTTCACTTCATTTACATAGAATACTTCTTAAATGAATGCAATCAGTTCTTAGCAATGTTTCGGGTAATGCAAACTTATTTTTACCCGACTACAGGGAGGGTTATGTGTTTCGCGCGTATCCTTTGTACGTTCCTACGGGACGCCCTGTAGCCTAAATGGCTTGACCGATTTTGAAGAGTGAGGTATCACAATATTCGTATTCTTCCCCGGAGTGTCAAAGAAAGATAATAGGTAGTTATAGGTACTTAAATGCGAATTGTTCATATATTTTTAATTCATTTTTTTTACAGCCAGTCGGGTTTTTTGTGTTATTTTTTACAGTTGAATAAAATTTGGAAACCTTCAGTGCTATTGTATTTCAAAAGCTGAATCGCCACAATTATCTGACTGTCACTGTAGGTACCTTCACCAATTTCTCCACAGTTTTTAAGTTTGCGTAATTAATGCGAACCATTTTAACTTTTGTAAACTTCCTACATAGAAGATAGAACATATAGACAAAGTTCTGTCTGAATTCCCATTGTTTTGTGTACCTTCTTTTGGACAAAATATACACATCACAAATTTCTGACTAAACTCATTTTTGCCACTTTCCCGCCAGTGACAGCTTCCTCTGTTTTGCCAATGTCATGTCAACAGCGTTCGAAATAGTATTCGACACTTTTTCGATACAACTGTCAATTGACACAAAAAACGCAATCTTTTTTGAATCGACAGCACTTTTCACGAATCTTGATTTTTTTCCAAAGTTGCTGGATATTTACCAATAGAAATATTGACAGCTATGAGTTTGTTTACAATTTCGTGCAATTTTTCAACAACATCGAAAGACTTTGTATTAGATATATTTTTGTTTCTGAGTTAGATTGATAAAATAACAAAACCTATACCCCCGTATTAATAAACACTGCGTAAAAGTTATCAACTCGTTACTCAGCAGTTACGTCAAATTTTTGTATGCTATCTGACGTCTACTAGCTAACTTACTTGTGCACATTTGTTTCTTAATACGGGGCTAATAGATTACACAGCTTTTTCGATCAGCAAGATTTTGCAAAATGTACCCTATCAATATTTGGAGCTCTGGACTTTTTATGCTTAAGTCGTTAAATTATTATTTTTCGTTGATTTTTTTTTGGTTTTTTTTTTTTCATAATTTTTTTTGTAAGTTTCATTGTGTATAATTATTATAAAACTGTAAGCCCTGGTAATAAATTTTATTTTATTTTGAAACATTGAGAGACTACTACTTACCCATTGACTTATTATATATGGACTGCTAGTAGACAACTTCGGGTTGGTTCCAACATAAGCGCTAGCTCTCGTGGTTCGAAGCGGAATAAATTGGAAACTCACATCTGACGTTTCCATTTCGTTGCAGATGTAAGCACTTTAAGATAGATAGATAAGATAATAGATGAAAGCAATTTATATGATGAATTAAATTCTCATGTACCTACTTAAAAGTGATACCTATTCTTGACAATCATAAGTATTTATTGATCAGAAATGTGATTGAAATATACGCAAGTGTTATTACATCATATTTCTAAAATTAATAATGAAAAACAACATAAAAAACTAATTTGCAATAAATATACGAAAATTGTGGAATTTATGGAACAATGAAAAACGATTTTTTATTCAAATTTTGTTGGTTCCACCTATTATTAATTATTTAAACTAGCACAATTTCGAGATGACATCTATTGTATACAATGCCGCAACTATTTGAAGTTCAACCGTTTCACTTGGCAAATCCACTCACGCCCAATAGGTGGCTCTAGCATTCTATGGAGAAATCCAAGATGGTTGTCATTTTGTTTCACTTATTTTTCGCATAGAACCACGAGCGCTAGTTATGTTGGTGTCATTTCCTGGGCAGAGATTGTATGGAAGTGACATTTCACTAGCAGTCCATATATAATAAGTCAATGTTCTTACCAAACTGCAGTCAAACCGCATTTGGTATGCTGCGGAATGTTTGATAAATGTTGAATGTGTCACTTTTATTCCCCAGTGTGGTATATTTTACATTAAACATAACTCACAGTAAGTGTAGTATTCGTAGTGTTGCCATATTTTGCATGATTTCATAATAAATGTAAAAAAAAAATTGATGTCTCTTAGCAGCGCACTGGTCTTAATTGGAAAGACTTAGACTGGTGTCAAAAATGGACGAAAATTCATTTTAGCTTATATTTACAAGCAATTGCAATAGGCCAGTAACATCCCTCTGAACAGGACACACAATTTCTACCAATTTTTCCACCTTGTTGAAATGGCTGAAGCTCGATTACAGCTTTGAACAGCTATATCGACAAATTTAGCTTCGTTTTTTCGGACAGCCTAATCTCGTTGTATTCGTCTACTTGGTAACCCTTTTTCGTATTCAAATCCACTGTTGGAAGATCAAATTCGATCAAAATGACAGCTCTGACAAAGTTGGGATTGTTAAATTCATAGACAAATCATACTGAGAGGGGAAAAGTGTGAGAGTTCGGGAATACCACATTTTGACATTACTGAATGCCATTGGTTAGTTATTATAAATTGCTAAAAGGCGAATAATTTGATTTGTTTGGTTAATAAAACTACTTAAAGGAGATGTTCCATATACTAGAAACATATTAGGACAAACATGGTTGTGTATTTTCCGCTTTTGGAAATCATTAACTTCGATTTAGTGTGTAAATTCTTCTTAAATAATAAAAAAAAATTGTTCAAAATGTTTTTATTTTCCCTCCACCAATCTACATTGCTAATTTTTGATGAATATTTTAAGCAAATGTGTACTTATTCCTATAAAAAAATTCTCTCATGTAACGAATAATTTCAAATTTAACGGATAAAATTCTATGAACGCTGGTAGCAACTTTGCCCAAAGGGGAAGTGGCTCATATTTTTTGGGAGTGTGTTGGTGAGCTGGAATTTTTGAAGTTTCGTGACATTTGTCAATACGAATTTCTATGTAACAATACTAGCGCACTTAGCATTTACCACCCCATAAAAAAATATAGCTTGTAGACAAGTAACGGGAAATCGGCCGGAGTTGGTGGTCTCAATATTGTCTCTGATTAAAGTACTTAGCTTCACTTATTGGTAAGGCAACCAATGTCTATGACTGGGTACGCGCCTGGCTTAAGGATTCTCTGTTGGTGGCTTTTAACTCCATACAAGAAGGACTTGATATCGGACACCCCCAAAGATTTTTTGAACAATTTCCATTAATTCAAAGTGCGCTGCTAACTAAACGACCCAACAAAATAGCATTGAATAACAAATTCTTCACTTTTGCCAATCACAGAAGGTCACATTCACTCTATCGGTGGATTGGGAGACGAAAACCTCGCAGGACTAATAAACCGCATAACCGAACTGGAGGAGTCAGACAAGGAAACAATTCACTTACTAGTGTTTCTCCTGATGCAATTCATGTCCCGGACGGATCAGGCATTCCCCTCTGAAGACAAGCCAATGACAAAGACTCAAAACATTGTTCTGAAGCATTTATTCCTCCTTTTGGGGCACAACCAGATTGACAAGACGTTCCACACTACACCCGGAATTCTGAGGTAAGGTCTAAACTATTCTAAACGTTTTTGTGTTATCTAAATTGAATGACCACAGATCCTCGGCCGTCTTCAATGCGTTTCTGGCCAATCTACCGCAGGTTTTGGATCAGAATCACCTGATCGGTGGTCTCATTCTCTCATCAGTGATGCAAGTCATCCTATTTGCACCGAATCCATCCAACGTTGGTGCCGACTGCTATCAGAACTTAATTTTCAACTATTCCCTGTGGTACTTGGAGCCGCATTCACGACGCAACTGGCTTATGACAATACTCGTGGTATTATACAAGTACACCTACACCCAGCCGCCGTACAGCGCGTACATCAACAGTGCGATGCGGATAGTCATCAACAGCTTGAAGGCGCAGTTTCATCAGTGTAAGCGGATCCCGACAACCACCATTTTGGACATACAGCCATCGTCCCGGTCAAGGGACGCAAGCCAGCCATCGCTGGGCACCGATCCAGATGATAAGGATCATAGCCCGCCGCCGAGTCCGATGTTTCCGTCAGAAGGAACAAGTGGCGCGTCCAAGGGGAAGGTGCAAAATGTCGGCTTTTCTCAGAAGTCCTCTTTCCGCAAGTACCCCGATTCAAGCTTAGAGGCAGACGACACTGAATCCGAGCTAGTGGCCATTCCTGAGAGCGATTTTTCGGATAGCACCCTGCATGGATCCAGTGCACCCGGATCTTTCGATGACGCCATTCATTATGAGGACGTGTCGTGTTCTGGCTTCAAGTTCGATGGCTTACGCCAGCGGGCCATTGTAAGAAGCACGGATTTCTCTGAAGACAAAAAGGAAACCACAACATCAACGACAAAGCTCCAGCGTTCATCGATAGTCAGCTCTAAAGGCAGCGAAGTCGTAGCGCACACCAAGTCGAAAACTGCCGAGGGCGCAACTATTGTCACTCAAACGAAGTGCAGTCTCCAGGAGGGTGTACGCATGATAGTGACCCCACTAGTCGGTCCGGAAACCCAAGAAACCGCAGTTCTTAGTCCACCAGTCGATGTGCAGCGTGCCATCATTGTTACGCAGAGCACGCAGCCGGTGAGAGGCGGCAAAACCTCTGACATGTCCCACACGTCCAAGATGTTCGCTTCGATTGCTTCGAACCACTTAAAGGCCATGGGGGCTATACAGGGTATTGACACAAAGCCTGCAACGTCCTCGAAATCTGCAAAGACAACACCAGAGGCTGTAGCCGTAAAACCCACTCTTCCACCCTCAAGCGGCAGTCGATCATCGAACGGCAGCATCAACAGCATTGACAAGAAAACGCTCGCCAAGACTCTTGGACGGCACAAGACTATCGTCGAATCTTCTGGTATTGCTGGCACCTCATCCTCGTCACCATGTACTGAAGATTCTCGGCCCAGTTCAAAGCCAGGCGGCAATGGTAGTAGCAATGGTAAGCCAGTCCTACCAAAGATCGACAAAAAGTGCTACGGCTCGCCCGATTCCCCGCTTTCGAAAATGAGCGTTATGCCAAATCCCAGCGAATCGGAAGCCGAAATTGCCAGTCTTCCACCGCCGAAGAAGATAACTCAGCTGGAGATCCCAACACCGGAGCGTCTATTGCCGATTGGTCCACAGGAAGGAGTAACAGCTATCGTTGATCGTATACGCGAGGGTTTGAAGCTGCCCGACATAAGTCATCTCAAACAAGACAGTCTGGATGCTTCCGAGAGCACAAAGGACGACATAACGCCAAGCAGCCGTGGCAACTCTCCCCGACGTCTCATCAAGCAGACTGCTTTAGATTCGCCACAAGATTTGCACACTTCAATCCTCAAAACAGTCAGTCATGATCCGAAGTTGGGAAAGCCCCAACAACGCGAGCGAGGATCACAAAGAGAGCGTGGACCCCGAAAGGTGCCATTTGTCGTCGACACTCACGCTGTGTCTGATATTCGATCAAGATACGCTGGGTATTGGCCGCCGCCAAGCCAAAAAGAAGAGTCTGACTTCGATGACGAAGGCGTCACTAATGGCAGTCAATCTGATCACAAGCCGGTAAGGGAATATGTTTTATCTATATCCGTATTTTGGATTGGTCGCTTATACTTTCTGTGCATGACTGAAGCACTAAGTGTCAAACTCTATATAAAAAACAAAGATAAGCATTTGAATTATTTTTATATAGATTTTGACATGAGTTTGATGTTCAGCTTGACAATAAAACGAGTTCATTATTGGCCGCATTCCAATGACCGCTAGATGACTAACAGAATTTCAGACTCACTCAATTAAAAATGTCAAACAAAATGTCGAAAATAAAGTAATAGAGCTCGATACCAAAATCAGCTTTTGACGAAGGATTCCTGAATAGAGTGTTTCGCGAAGCCCATCCTTTCACAAATGGGCTATCTTTTTAGTTCAAACGTCAAAAAAACTTGTAGCATAACAAAGCCGTTTTGTAATGGCCAGAGTAGTGTTTTGTTCAAATATTTCCAAAAAGCGCACAATTCCCATTACTTTAACCTCTCTTCTTTTACCTAATACATGTGATAAACATCAGTTTTAAATTCTAAAATGTTTTTATTCTCTTTTTATAACTTTATTACAATTTTTCCGTAATTTTTTAACAAAATTATGCTACAGCCATTGGCCGCATTCAAGAATCTAGTCATCTTAAGTCGACTAGATTGGTCTGGATGAGATGTAACCTGAACGCAAAAACTAGATTGGTCGGGAACGTCACGTTTTCTACGTCAGCCACATATGAGAACTGTCAACTTAGTACTGGCCGCATTCAAGAATCTAGTCATCTTAAGTCGACTAGATTGGTCTGGATGAGATGTAACCTGAACGCAAAAACTAGATTGGTCGGGAACGCCACGTTTTCTACGTCAGCCACATATGAGAACTGTCAACTTAGTACTCAGTCACAAATTTCTCGACTAGATTCGTCGGCTACCCCTCCATAAACGTCAACTGAAACATCTGCTCTCACGACTGATTTCCCCCAATCAGAGCCGAGTTTCATCTAGTGAGAGAGCTGTCAGACTTACTAAACTAGATACTTGAACGTCCCCACTCAGTCACGAATTTCTCGACTAGATTCGTCGGCTACCCCTCCATAAACGTCAACTGAAACATCTGCTCTCACGACCGATTTCCCCCAATCAGAGACGAGTTTCATCTAGTGAGAGAGCTGTCAGACTTACTAAACTAGATACTTGAACGTCCCCATTCTGAATTAAAATCGCGTGACAGCTAAATTTTGACAGTAAATAACCTTTCTAGAGTTAAACTGGATTTTTAAGTGAGATATAAAATTTGTACAGAGACCGAACACATTAACACGACAGGCAATGCGAAAGCACAGCACAAATTGTTCATAAATATGACATGTTGCACATCTCATTTTATATAGGTATCAGGACGAGTTCTATAAAGATTACTGGAGGGAAGTTCAACTATCTAGTTTAATAAGTTTGACAGCTAGCTAACATCATGTGTCTCAGATTTGATTGGCTTAGATCGGTCACATGATCACTGTTTTTAGTTGACGTATATGGATGGGAAGCCGACAAATATATTCATATATTCAAGAATTTCGTGAATGAGTACTAAATTGACAGTTCGTATGTGTGGTTAACGTAAGACCTTACCGACCAATCTAGTTTTTGCGTTTAGGGTAAATCTAGTCCAGAGTCCATACAAACTTCGACCAACTAAAAAAAGAATGATGGACCCTCACTATAGACGTCCGTTTTTTTCACTGTTCACTGACAGTTTTGTTATTCTCATGTAAAAGATTTTGTAATCTTTCATCTACTATCATGCTGTTGTGTAGAGGTTTCTTTTATCGAAAAGGTTTTGAATTGGAGAACAACAGGAATAGGAAAAGGTCAAAATATTTTTTTCACTAATCGAAAGGAATTTACTGTCAAAATGCTTGACGCTTTTATTGACAACAGATACAACTGGCAATGAAGCACATATCAGTTATGGCGTTTTCGATTGAAGATCCGAGAGAATTGTCCCGAAATTCAGAATTGCTCTTTTCAATGAAATTCGTTGGATCACTTTTGTAATAGTGGTAGACACCATTATGAGAGATTTGGTTTTCTGTTGCTACTTTTTTTTTGTTTTCTGCAGTAATGAATACAGCCAAATCAAAATATTTCAATTAAAGTTTACATTTTGCACGCATAATTGTATATTTTCGGATCACATAGCGAAAAATCTGTTTCTAATAACACAACAAACACTTCAATCTGACATTTTGTTAGTATGTGTTGGTGAGTGCAGGGCAATTCTGTAAAAATATTCCTGACACTTCTGTCGTGTTAAGAATTGACCTGGAAGTGCATTTTTTTTTTCAATGAAACATAGAATACATCGAAAGAGCACTTCTATCTTTCTTCAATCGAAAACGCCATTAAATTCATCGTAAATTGTGCGACTATCAAAATACTGTAGGTAACAAAATGTTGCTATTTCTAGAGCCAGTCACGGGTGGGCGACTACTGCGTCTGCGAACGATGCGGCGAATGCGGATCCATGCTGGAAGAGTACAGCGACGAGGAAGTTGGTATTCTAATCATCATACTGGGAACGTTCATCCATCGCGAGCCAGCAATGGCAGCGCCATTCCTTCCCGAAATTCTTACAATCGTTTCAAAGTGAGTTACCAACTTATTTACTCTTGATGAACGTAATAAGAGTCGTATATTCCGCAGATTCGCAATGCATTCAACATTCCCCTGGCAGTATGAGAGTGCCACCCATTTGCCAGGTGGTTCATCTTCCGTAGCTCATCAATTTATACGCTGCGTCTTGCATCAACTGGCCCCCAACGGAATTTTTTTGCAACTCTTCCAGACACAAGTCAAAAGTGAGTAAAAAACATACAAACATAGAACTTTTTGATGCACGCATTCTATTCCAGAGGAAACTCGTCGTAAATCCTTCCGCAGCATTGCCAAAGCCCTCCTAGACTTCCAGGAGCTAAATCCAACGAGCCCCATCTACATGGTCTGCGAGTCCCTTCTCTCTAAGAAAACCCTCCCCTTGGAGCACTTGTCAGTTATATTACGCAACATATCCGAGTATCTGCAATGCATCCCAGCCGACAGTGGTCTGGGTGCATCATCATGGGCTCAGGCAATGCAATCAATGGAATCGCTCTTCCGTCAAGTCGTCCTCATTCTACCAAGCGTCGACAACCCTGAATATCTTCTCGACATTATGGTGGCCACATTGAAGATTTCCGCACCGAAAGCGCTTCTCGAACCGTTCTCCAAAGTTCTCGGTTTCTGTGTTCAAAGCATCAATTTACGGCACAGCACCATCTATGAGTTGTGTACATTGAGCAACCGATCCTTCTCCAAGGATCGCGATAAGATGCTTCTCTGCCGCCAATTGATCTTTGAATTCGTTCAGGCTCTAAAATTCAAAATCAACATCCCAGATCATAATCTGCTGTTGATTGTTGGATTTGCTCTTCAGGATGCTGGTGGAGCATTGCCGCCGGGCACAATTGGAGGACTACCCGATTTGCCGCCACAATATCCAACCAATGCGGCCGATTGTTTGCGCCAGTATATGAATGACGTGTTGGACTTTCTGGCCGACTTTCATACGTTGAGCAAAATCAAGGTAAGTACCCATTTTGAAGGGTCCAACACGCTACCAACGTAAATGCTCCATAATAGAACTTTAAGAATGGTCAGATACAAAATGGCCTCGGTGAGGATACCCTGGGAGGGGTGCTCAAGGGTGCGGTGGCGCAGTATTTGGCTCTGGAGATGTCGCGCGGCAATTCCAGGGACAACAAGGCGGTTGGAAGATACTTACCGTGGCTCTACAACGCCCCTTCGTCGCTGCAACAAGGGTGAGTCGTAGAAAGGTTTATTCGAAATCCGAGTACAAAAAGGTTTTCTTGTCGAACAGGCCCAAAGAATTCACCGAGTGCGTTGGGCACATGAGACTCCTTTCATGGTTGCTGCTAGGTTCCTTGACACATTCGGCTCTGACTCAAAGGAAGTGTGGCGTTATTGGACAACATGGAGCCGCGGTACAGCACTTCCAAATGCAACATCCGGGACAAGCAATGACACAGCCTGTACCACAAGAGGCCAGTTGCCACATAGCCGATCATATTCAAGTGATTTTCGCCGGATTCGCTGAGCAGTCTAAGACTTCAGTACTGCATATGTCATCGTTGTTCCATGCATTCACGTTGTGCCAGCTATGGACTGTTTATTTGGAACAAACGGCTTATATGATGCCGAACAATACTGATGCGCACAACATTACCATGGGGATTTTATTTGAGTTCTGGGCAAAGGTGACGCCATGTATCCTGCAGTTAGTGACACATTCGAAGGCCGCCAAGGACAGTGTGGACTTCCAGAGCTCCAATTCAAAGGTATGGTTGGACAATTACTCTTGTGCTTCTAGGGTTTATACTATCAGCTGTGGTCAAGCGTTTTTAAATCCATCGCTACCTTGTGTTGGACGCCAATTGGTTCTGAGTTGGGCTCCATTTTCTCAGCTCTTGTATTATACAACAACTAAATTAGGTGAAACTCATAAACTGTCAGTTAAAATTTGTGGTAGATATAAATTTTTGCATAAAGAGTTTAACAGGCGACAAGAGCCGTTTTTAGCTGCCAATGGATTTGGTCATTCAGGCTGTACTAGTTTGCTCACTAATTAATGGCGTTTTCAATTGAAGAAAAGAATTGCCCTTTCTATAAAAAGAACAAATCTAGAAGTGCTCTTTCGATGTATTCTATTGGCGTTTTCGATTGAAGATCCGAGAGAACTGCCCCGAAATTCAGAATTGCTCCTTTCAATGAAATTCGTTGGAGCACTTTTGTAATAGTGGTAGACACCATATGTGAGATTTGGTTTTCTGTTGCTACTTTTTTTTTTTTTCTACAGTAAATAAGAATGTTTTAATAGACCAAGTCAATACTCAATATACATTTCTATCAATTTCAGTTTACATTTTGCACGCACTTTTGTATATTTTCGGATCACAAGCGAAAAATTTGTTTCTAATAACACAGCAAACACTTCAATCTGACATTTTGTTAGTATGTGTTAGTGTGGACAAGGCAATTCTGTAAAAATATTCCGGACACTTCTGTCCGTTGTGTTAAGAATTGACCTGGAAATGCATTTTTTTTTTTCAATGAAACATATGGAGTCAATCACGTCATGAATGAGAACCGATAACTAATTCGCTAAAATCCATGTGTTAAAACAGTTACAGCCCTGGACATCTTCATCTGGTTAATCATAATCCTTTTTTAATCCTGACTTGCCGTCATCTGTATCTTTCAAATTCTCTTGCAATTTGTAAAGCTTTTCCTAAGAAAACAATTAATCCAGATGATGATGTTTTTCTGTCATTTTGGAAGACATAAACAAGAAAATTTATATTCAAAATCCCTTTCTAAATTTTCTGGAGTATTTTACATCAGAAGCAGTTGTATCAGGAAAATCTAATTCTATATTGAAATTTGTTTTTGAATTTGTTCCTAATGAAAAAAAGAATATTCAACGAATTAACAATGAATATAGAGCAATTCCCGACTGCTAAATAATTCAGCAATTTAAATATTATTCAATTTGAGAATTTTGTGCTTAAGTAAATTCAATTAAAAACGAGTGAAATGAGCTGATGTTTGAAAATATTTACAAAATTGCTCAAGCCGTTCTCGCTATTCCTCATCAGCTAATGTCGAAAGGATTTTTTCTTGCCAGACATTAATAAAGTCCAAACCGACTTCAAGTTGACAATTGCTGGGCTTTGATTGAAACAAAAAATTTTATTAGAAACTCATCCAGTTCGGAGTTTCAAGTTGGCAATATTTTGAAGATGAATGTGGAAATTGAGAGTATAAAGCCCGAAATATAAACAATTTTTTTGTAGGTTTGTATAGTTTTGCTAGGAAGTCATTAATGTTTTGTTAATATTTTTTTGTTTGTTTTTGAAAATAAAATATTTTGAATTCAATTCTGTATACGAAAAAAAGTTTTCAATACAACTGGCTCCATTTCAGTACAACAGTTTTCAGTACAAATCGAAAATGACATTTTCCATCCCTGCTTGCCGTTGCTATAAAGAGGCACGTCGACCTGAATAGATCTATTGTACCATATTGTAATCCGAAAGATTCATAGGCTATTCGAGTTTTTACTTTCCTAATGGAGCTGATAATGCATTTAGCAGAGGGGATATTACTTCTTCTGGACCTATTTTTTCCCTACACATGAAATTCCTTTTAATACGACAAAAGGCTGCGGGCATTGACACATGATTGCTCAATTGCTGTGTATCGGAAACCGTGGTTCCCGGTTACTATATAAGTGTGACTGAGTAGACTTAAAATCCTTTTGCCATTGTTGTTGAAGGGCTGAATAAATCTTTTGAATTGTTCCAGGCCTGGTTGTTGTGTTCCCAGCTTTTTATAACAAAATTTGCCACTGATTTGTGAATTGCTTTTCTCATGGCCGGCAACCCACCACATTTTGATTTTGTTCCTGGTGCTAAGTGTTTGGAGAGTATTGAAGCAGTGCAAGACTGATTTGCTAAAGGCATTTATAGCTGCATGGATGTTTGCGCATTAAATACCTGAGTTTCATATGAGGTTTACTTATTCTTTAATGGTCTGCCGGCTCTAACCTCTGTATACCACTTTATGTCGTTTTGGTTGTTCAGTGGATTATTGCTAACCAATGCTTCTCTGTTTGTGATTCGTGGCGAATATATAATATCAAGTTATTGGACCTCCGTAAGAAGAGTCATCAGGTCCGTGTGATCACTGATATTATATCGCTTTCGTTTGTATCAAACTTGTTGAGCTGCATATTGCCACTTTTTTAATATAGATCTGGAGGGATGTTAGACCTATTTGGGCTTCCTTAAAAGCCGTGCCACAGATCGGTATAGCTCCGAAATTCGCAGACATGCGAGACGTTGTACCTAGGTTAGCTTTAAGAAGGCGGTTTTCTGGGTCACTTTGTTTCACCATACTATGGAACTACAAGAAATGATCGGTTTAACCATCATTGTATGGTCATCAAAAAGGACTGGTTGCGTTTTTTTATTTTGCATTTGTTATATTCATTGGAAGAGCATTTGATATGGAATCAGGTACTTACCCTTTTTATACAACGCCCAACCTTAAATACTAAAACCCAAAAATCAGCCACCCACTTGCTTCTTTTTAAACGATTATATCATCTATGTTTGAATTCCTCTTGTTCACAGCTCTCTGAAATGGTAAATTTGCATTTTTTGAGCTTACTGGAAGCCCTCAAAGAGACCCAATCAACTGTATTGGGCAAATTGCTGCCCCTATGGAGTCCCGTCTTATCCTCTCAAACTCAGGTAAGTTAACTGATCAATAAAAAGTTTGTAATTAAATATAAATCATACCTCCTTCCAGCTGTCGGACACCCTTCACGTTCGTCTACAAAACGTTCGAGACTATGCGCCTGACTACGAGGAACAACACACTCATCATTCGGATGCATTGCTGAAATGGCTACAGAGACTACAGTTCAAGATGGGCCAAATCGAGTTGCAATCATCCACAGCAACGCAGTTTTATTCAATTTAGAAAAAACAAACTAATCTTAGAGACTTATTTATTTACATGTTTAACTGTTACACTGAATGTTGTTGAAATACAAAAATGAAACCAACTAGTTATTCAAATACTGAGTACGTGCATATAACTCCTCCTGGTTTTTCATCAACCAGATCGTGAACTTCGTCGTCTTCATCGATGTATCGGACGCCTTCGATGGTGGGTTGTCGAAGTTTGGGTTCTCTGTACGTGCTAAACAGTGGGTTATTTTTGCGCTGTTCTTCACTGGGTAGTTCGATTTTCAAGTTGGCGACTCTTTGTAATTTGGCGGCCAGACGTTCGGCTGCTTGTTTCTCCTGGAGGTCCTGGAAGGTATTTGACAAATTTGAAGATATTTGCAACTGTTTGCAAAAATGCTATATAATGTCTAAACAACCCAACAATTCGAGCTGTGTTATTTTTCTTAGTTTACACATATCAAAATACCACTGCCTAATAAATGGACTCCACAGTACACCCACAAAGAAAATTTGTAAATGGCATAGGTATAAAGAGTTCACTCATTTGAGCGGTTTCTTGAATGACTTGGAAGAGACTTTGGTACATTTGAAAGGCCCTAACTGCTTATCAAGGTACCCAATAGCAAATAAATCGTAGAATAAGTTTATCCGTATAGCAACCGCTAACTGATAAAACAAGCAAGCTTACCTTCATTTTCGCCAAATATGCCTTTTGAATTTCCACCGAATCTGTTAACGACAACATCTTCGCTGGCCCGTTCTGTATGAGAGGTGGAGTCGCAGCAGTATTTTCCCACCGCCCCGCATGCTTGCGCAACTTTTCCTTATCCGGATTGTGGACATTTGAAATTGTTGTCTGATAGGGTTTAAATTTCTCTTTTGTTGCAGGGAGATCAACTCCCATCCCCACCAAATATTTTAAGTGTTGATCATCTTCTTGGTTTGAATGGCTAATTTCTTGAATTTGTGGCTTCAAATGCTCTATTTTTCCATTCATGCATGTGCTTGCAATTTCAGCATTAACAACCGGATCAGTCTTTTCATTTGCAAACGATTTTATTTCTTCCATATCTTCTTCTGTGACCAGCGACACTTCCGGAACAATAGTTGTGACTTTCTTCTCGTGCATTGCACGTTGAGCTATGATCTTTAATGGATCCATTTCAGCTTCACCGTCGCTATCAATCACATCGTCTATAGCATCACCATTAAGACCGCCATTCCATTCCATTTTGTTCAACTTTTCTTTGCCCCTAGAGGCGATATTCATATCGGAGAATCTTGATGCGGCATCATCTACATCGTAGAGCGTTTCTAGCGCTTTGCAGACTTTTTGATAGAAGTCCTTGATGCGTTGTCCTTTATCAGGAAGTCTGTTGAGATTTGGCCTAATGGAACAGATTTGTGTAGTTTCATATCGCAAATCGAGCTGAAGCAAATTCTTACATTCTGGACATGAGCTTCTCCTCACGCTCTTTGATTTCGATTAGCTGCACGCGACTTAGCTTTGAGAGATCCTGAATATAATGATCACATTTTAAAGCCGGCAATACACCAGGTATTTTGTTTGCTATAGCTTGTTGTGGCATTTTTAACTAATACCAATATTAATTCGAGTCTTTTAAAAGTATGTTTTTCTTTCTGGTGTTTTGAAATTGTGTCGTAGTGCCGTAGTAAAGTCACTTTTCTTTAGTTTATAGATAGATACGTTCGATTTAAATTCCTTTAGAATGACAGTCGAGAAAACAAATTAAATCAAAAAAGTTTAGCTGTGTTTGCTTTTGAAATTTAAACTGCCCCGATACAAAAAATAAATAGGTGCCTTCTAGATATATTTTTTTTTAAATATAATGCTTGCATTTGTGGAAAAACGAAAATGATCCAAGAAAACTGATTTAAAAAAATTGTAGATGTAGGCCTATTTTTTTAAATCACAGCATACCAAAACATACGGTTGTTGAAGAATTATTTGTGCACAAGACAAAAAAACATAAAAAAAATTCCAAATCTAATATATTTCATGAAATAAGTGAAATAAATAGTTGGCGCAACAGGTTCGGAGGGAGGCCTAAGCCTAGCTTCTCACAACCATTCGCTTTGCGTGAGTTTTTAATTTTTGTGATGAATGAAACGAATCTACAATTATATGCCGAGTACCTACAAAAAGGAAATGAATAAATTTACCTCCATTGCTAAATATAAGTTTGAGAGCCTCTTATTCACCTTAAGTAATCAAACAGATGTCGGCGACGGGATGTTGTAGCTGCGGCTAAACAAACAGAGCTCTACAATCTTGCCCATTTCACACTTTATTTGCGACAGATTTGTCACATTTTGCTGACGAATATCATAATTTCTCCATTCATTGCACTGTGAATTACTCCCTACCATAATAGGTTTAAAATACAAAATTAAATAACTATCAGCTAAAACACTTTGCTCCTTAGATATGGCAGCCGATTCGGATGTACTACTGGCTCAGTTCGAGACGCTCGGCATGAGCGAACAGAAGGCAAAGGAAACACTTAAAAATGCCAACGTTACGAGAAACCTTCAATTGGCCCTCAAAGAATGTGATATTGCGACTCTAGGTGAAGGAGTGGGCATGCTTCTTTATCACATGGCATCGAAAATAAAGCCACAAATCATTGCTGAACTACCACTCCTTGTCAAGTATATAGTGGAGAAGAAACTTGATTCGATTATGCGGATTGACGCCGCTCTGGAATATATTCTCAAAGTTGGTCTCAAAAAGGACGGTGTTAACATCGCAGAATTTGAAAGGGAATGCGGGGTAGGTGTTGTCGTTACTCCAGAGGAAATCGATCGCGCTGTAGAACAACAGATTCGATTAAACAGAGACGCACTCGTCGAACAGAGGTACCACTTCAATGTTGGCAAAATCATGCAGGAAGTACGAAATCAGTTAAAGTGGGCCGATGGCAAAGCTGTGAAATCTGAGATTGAAGTACAGATTTTCGATTTGCTGGGACCTAAGACCGAGGCAGACTTGAAACCCCTTCCCAAGCCGGATAAGAAGAAAGAAAAGACGAAGGCGGTCCCGCTTAAACCAGCTGCAGGTGATAAGAAGGTGGAACAAGTGGAAGGTACATCTGACGGTGCGACAACTATTTCTGAACTCATGAGGACAAAAGTGCACTTTCACGCTCCGGGCGAAAACTACAAGACCGATGGTTATGTTGTTACTGACAAAACCGAGGCGATCCTTAAGGAACATTTGCGAAAGACTGGCGGTAAGGTGCATACTCGATTTCCTCCTGAACCTAATGGTATCCTCCATATCGGTCATGCGAAAGCGATAAACATCAATTTTGGATACGCTGCCTCTCAGAATGGCGTCTGTTTCCTCCGATTCGATGACACTAATCCCGAAAAGGAAGAGGAAAAGTTCTTTGTCGGCATTAAGGACATGGTTGAGTGGTTGGGATACAAGCCGTTTAAGATCACACACTCGTCCGACAACTTCCAGCAGCTGTACGAGTGGGCAGTAGTGCTGATTAAGAAAGGACTGGCGTACGTTTGCCACCAGACAGCCGACGAAATGAAGGGTTTCAACCCCAAGCCTTCCACGTGGCGTGACCGTCCTATTGAGGAGAGCTTGCAGCTCTTCCAGGACATGAAGAACGGAAAGATCGACGAAGGAGCCGCTACTCTGCGACTGAAAGTCACCTTGGAGGAAGGAAAGGTGGACCCTGTGGCGTACAGAATTAAGTTTATTCCCCATCATCGCACCGGCAACCAGTGGTAAGTTAGCATTACTCCTTTAGAAACATAGCATTCAAAATTAACATTTCAGGTGCATCTACCCAACGTACGACTACACTCACTGCTTGTGCGATTCTTTGGAGAACATTACTCACTCGCTCTGCACCAAGGAGTTCCAATCACGCAGATCCTCGTACTATTGGCTGTGCAATGCCCTCGATATTTACTGTCCCGTCCAGTGGGAGTACGGTCGCCTGAACATGAACTACGCGTTGGTCTCCAAGCGAAAAATAGGTAAACTCATAACTGAAGGAGTGGTCAACGACTGGGACGACCCAAGGCTATTTACATTGACCGCACTAAGGCGTCGTGGCTTCCCTGCGGAAGCAATCAACAATTTCTGCGCTCAAATGGGTCTTACCGGAGCACAAATCTCGGTCGATCCTTCCATGCTAGAGGCCTGTGTTCGAGATGTACTCAACGTAAGCGCCCCAAGACGACTAGTTGTGCTGGAACCACTCAAAGTTACAATCTCTAACTTCCCGCATGAGAAACCCACTGAAGTAGAGGTCCCCGACTTTCCCCAGAACCCGGAGAAAGGTTCTCATCGCATAGTACTCGACCGTGTCATCTACATTGAACAAGGCGACTTTAAGCTTACACCGGAAAAGGGATACCGTCGGCTCTCCCCCGAACAATCTGTTGGCCTGAGACATGCTGGACTCGTTATCTCAGTCACTGATGTAAAGAAGGATGCGGCCGGCAAGGTCATCGAGCTAATCTGCAAGTGTGAAGAATCCGAGAAAGCAGAGAAGCCAAAAGCGTTCGTCCAATGGGTGTCCCAGCCCATCGAAATCGAAGTTCGACTATATGAAGTACTGTTCAAGCACAAGAACCCCGAGGACCCGAACGAGGTACCCGGAGGATTCCTAAGCGATTGCAAGACAGATACGATGACCACCCTGCGCTCGTATGCCGATCGTGTTGTCGCAAACGTCAAAGTATACGACAAGTTCCAGTTTGAACGCATTGGGTTCTTCTCCGTCGACCCAGACACCACCAAAGACTTGACTGTCTTCAACAAAACTGTGGGTCTGAAGGAAGATTCCGGAAAGAAGTAAACTTCTCAAATAAATCAATCACACGGATGTTTTACACTAAAAAACGAATGCAATTGTTTTATTTTTTGCCTTCTACCATTATAATGTGGTATCCAAATTTGGTCTTTACGGGAGGATCCGTGTATACGGGATTGTTGACAGTCGAAATTGGCAGTGCGAATGCAGCATCTTGAAATGGACCAACCATGGCGCCACGTATTTGCCAGCCGAGATCCCCGCCTTGACGGGCTTTGTCTTCGCTATAGGCAGTGGCTACTTCTGGGAACTTTTGTCCGGCTTTTAGCTTTTCCATTGCCTCCATTATCTTGCCCTGCTTCTCGCAGAGGATGTGACGTACCTTTACCGCATTGCCACCTTTCTTCTCTTTGCCTGTGCGATAAATAAACATTGGACTGAGTGCATATTAGAATTGAAAGAAGAAGCTCACCTTTATCGGCATCACCGCCGGCAGCTGGTTTTTTACCAGCACCCTTGTTATCCTTGCCTTTTGTGTCCTTTTTCGGTGGCATGTCGTTGGCTCTGAAATCTAAATATTTTATTTTGGTAGACACACCGACTGTGACAGCGAGAAGAAGAATCCGCGACAGCTCTGTTTGATATGTAGAAATTATAATATTCTACGAACGATTAGGATTGTTTGTTTTTGACTTCAACCATAGTTTCGTTTGATCAGAAATTCAAGATTGAAAAATGATCTACCTAGGAATGTTTGATAAGTAATGTGAAAAATGAATGTCGTTTTCGATTTGGCTTTTCAGATTTTGATCTGAGATTTCCGCTGCCAAATCGAACATAAACTCCGCATTTTATTAGTTCTTGTGTTTATTGAGCTGGCCGCAAAAAGTATGTTTTTTCGAAATAGTTTAATATAAAAAATCGTTTCCATAAGCTTAGTACGCTGCTCGAGCTAAATTTTCGCTCCCATACAAAATTTTCTCCAAAATTTAGCTGAGCTATACAAGCGAACCCATTTAGCTGAGTGGTACGCAGCTCGAGTTAAATAATCAAACATTTGTTTCAGAATGTACTTCATGTGTCTGTCAAAATTTACGTGCCCATTTAATGGGTCGGCACATTTTATCAAGCTAAATTCTGACAGATCGTTGTGTATTTGATGTTCTGTTGCGGAAAAGAATGCAAGGATGAGCTCTTTTAATTATTACATGAACGAGAACTACATAGTACAGACATAGTTGAAATAAGAGAGAATTACATTTTTGAAGGAAGTTTTTTCAAAGAGCAGCTGTTTTCTGTGACACTTCCACGGCGTACTCTATGTCAAAATTTAGCTAGGACTTTAGCTGATGTTAGGAGAGAAAAGTTGGAGACCAGATAAAATTTAGTTTTAGTTTAGAAAAAATCCGTCCAAATATTTATTCGCCTTAGCTTCCTCTAAAACTAGATGTTCCTAGCCAGCTCTTCAACCTCCATTCATCGCAACGTCAACAATTTAACATGAAAGTGAAGAAATTCGTGATTGACGTAGGAAACGTTCCCGACCAATCTAGTTTTTGCGTTCAGGTTACATCTAGTCCAGACCAATCTACTCGACGCACCCCGATTCCAAAGGAGATAATTTATCTCATAATGATTATCATGAGATGAAATATCACGTGGGTGACATCCTTTCATCTCATGATTGGATGTCAACGATCGCTTGCGTACTTTCACGAGCCAAGCACTAAAAATCTGTCAAACTCGAAAAATTGAGCGAAACTCTCTCAGAAAGCTGAAAATATACTCCAAAATACGTGGATACACTTCGAGCTACTTTGAGCCCCTTACATCTTTGAAATCTAATCCATATCACGAATAAATTTCTAACTTACCTTTTTGCAACATATGAAACGTTCTAGGAGAACATTCGACCACCACCGAATTTTCTTTATCTTCAGATATTTTGTTTTTGTGTACAATTGATTTTTAAAACGGATTTTGAATTTATCTCCTGTCAATTTTGCGTATTTGAAATTTTTATCAGTACTTGCCGGTTGAAATTCCCTGAGCTGTTTCGAGCCGAGAGGAACTGCTCGTTACTCGTTATTTTGTTAATTTTCTCTTTTTCTGCCATTTTTGATAAGTACGTGTATAGACTTTGTGCGATTGCGATCGATTTATATCGATTGCGTTCGATTCAAACCGCGTGAGCGAACGAACCTTATATCTTGACATGGATGTCTGGCATGAATTTGTTGTTTTTCGTCTGGAAATGTCATTTTTTACACCAACAACCTATCTTGCTGTTACGATACGAAATGATATGCCATGGCATGATTTGCCCAGCACAGATATGAGCAAATTGTATGGTATAGATCTCAGACATTTAGTTGGTGAGATATATCTCTAGTGGAGTCACTCTCATCTCATTAAAAAAAACCCCCGACTCCACAGGAGATATATCTCTCTGTCTAAATGGGACATCCAAGTCATACAATTTCCTCATATCTGTGCTGGGCAAATGATGCCATGGCATTTCATTTCGTACGCAACAGCAAGAAGTTGTTGGTGTAAAAAATAAAATTTCCAGACGAAAAGCAACAAAAAACAAACATCTGTCAAATTCATGTCAGACATCCATGTCAAGATATATCGCAGACGCTAACACATCCCAACCCCGACTCCACAGGAGATAATTTCTCTCATAATACTTATCATGAGATGAAATATCTCGTGGAGTCACTCTTTTTCTTCGCATGATTGGATGTCTGCGATAGCTCTCTGCAATTATATCTTGCGATGGATGTCTGACATGAATTTGACAGATGTTTGTTTTTTGTTGCGTTTCGTCTGTAAGATAACTGGTTTTTCACTGCTTGGATGCTGCCTTTACAACCGATTTCAACCGTTTCGCTAGACACACTCATTTAAGATATATTCGCGCGCAAGCCATCTTCAAATAATTTTCTTCGCAACTGTCACAATTTGCACTGTGCAACTACCAGAGTCTGTACAGAAAAAAATTTATTTTAAAATAGCCGCTTGCACAGTGCACAGTCGGAGGTAAAGATTTTTTTTACATTTAGACCAAGATAATTTTTTTTGTTTGAAAAGTCGTGTGGTAAAACTTATTTTTCGTAGTGTGTTTGGGTGTGGTTTTAGCCGTTTGTAATTTGCATATTCTTTATTTTGAATCAACGTTCAAATCTGAATTAAAGTAGGTACCAGACAATCCATTTTATAACCGTAAGTACTTAGCTAGAAAGTTGAATCATTTTTCTGTACTTTTCCTACCAATAATGTCTGTCGCCGCATGATATCTCATTTTAACTGGATACATCTGCTTTTTAGTGGATAGTGCGCCTTTGTGTTACACTTTCACCTATCTGACCTTATAGTTGCTGCTTTTGGTAGTGCGATCAAAATTTATTGGCCTGGTCGCGCCATATATGAGCAGAGATGAATCCAAAATCAAATTAAACTCCTCATTCCATAAATATCTTTAAATGCAGTCACATCCAGAAAGTTCTATATATATGTATGTGCGCAGACTAAAAATAAAGTAGAACGGACAACGGGCCATTTTGCCCCCTCGCCTTCCTCTGTATGGCGTTCATTGTTCCGTTTGGTAGATTTTTCGTTTTAATGTGCTTTTTGCATATTCTCATAATTCTCAACTGTTTTCTGCGCTCTCACGTCATCGTAGCCGCAATTACTTCATTCTTTTTTGCCTCCATTTGCTCATATACCTACTGTGTCTAACAGTCTGGCACACAGTGAATCAGTGAAATCGTATCAGCGCGCCTTTGTGGTGAGGCGGCGAGACGTCTCTTACATTCTTTGTTCTCATGTGTGCTCCTTTTCTATCTCTACTTGCAGCAGCAGATATATTGTAAAATCAGCAGCCATGACATCCACTGAATTGAAAATCGGTCTTACTACCAGTGCCCGCCCATCTAGCCGTGTACTCAAGCCACCAGGCGGTGGTCACACGAACCTTTTCGGTGACGTCGATGTAAAGGTGAACGCACCGCGTCCCAAGTACAATCAGCAGAACTCGTCGAATCTGAATGCCTGCATGAACTCTGTCGATCCGAATATTGTAGTGGAGCAACTGCAAACAGACACGACTCCACCACCGGCTGTGGAGAAGCCTGCTCCCGCTGCTGGAGCGAAGAAATCCCCAACATCGGACACATCGAACTCGTCCAATGACAGCCAGCAACGGGGTAGGATCCCACCTGGAGGCTTCTCATCCGGAGGCTTCTGGTAGAGGACTACCCTCCGCCTGCAACACTGCTTCCAAATGCATTTAAGCGGTTATAAGTACATTTTGTTCCCTCTAAAGCCTATCTCTCTTAACACAATTGCAGTGTGCGCCTATCCCATTCTAAGCCACATCTATTTTGATCTGCTTTTATTTATTATTGTATATCCTTTTACTGTAATCAACCTTCTGATGAATGTCCAAAATACGTTAAGATCATCTACATCGCAACTCCATTATCTAACAAACAAAAGCACTCTCATTAAAATGCCGAATTTTGTATACGCAACCGAAGACAAATGATGAACGTTCATGTAAATTTCAAGCGAAAGTTAAATTCGTTGACAAGAAAAGCAATTTTTTTTTCAATATCTTATTAGACAACCAAAATTATTCATTCATTACATTTTCGTGTTTTATATTACTTTATTGTCAAAGCTTTTATGTGAATATTTAAAAAAAAAAAACTTAATAAATATGAAACGTAATTTTTACTCGTAAAACACCTACCTTCATATAAATGCTTGTTTTGCGTTATTTTACTTTTCAAATAAGTCGACGGTTATGTGGTTCAGCTGGCGGCAGTCATAACTATGCCAACGGTGGTATGAAGTCATAGTTGTTTGTCGGGGGGGAATTACAAATTCGGCTCTTGCTTGTTAGCAGATGACTCATGTTTGTTTGGTAACTACCCCGATAGCCAAACTGTCTCAAATTTATGGGAGTGGGTAGATCATTTTGGAATGGCTTCAAAAAAAAGGGCGTTTGTATGATGTGCACGACGGCATAAGTGTTTTAGCACACGCCAGTGCGAGTGGACGCAGTTGGTCGGTTACAAAGCAGTCCACATGAATCCAGTGTAAACCAGTTCAGGGCAGTGAACGATTCAACCGAGGTAGATTTAGGCAACACGTTTCAAGGTCCAGATATATGAGTGAACTTGTTTATATGGATCAATCTTATGGTAAAGCGTATGGAAATCAAAGACAGAGAAAACAACATTTCGCCGCCTCGTATTTGAAAAAAATATTTTTGTGAAATGCTGGTGGGTGCTTTTGCAATCAAATTTGTCACCATTTATTTATGGGTATATTTCCGGTAGTCTAAATGATGAATGTACATGTACAACACTCGGAACAGTGCAAGATCCAACTGGAACACATGTAACATATACGGACGAGGTATTTGCCACGAGTCACAAGTCACTGCACTGCGAGTCTGTCTGAAGAAAGGGGGAAGACGGCAAATCTTGTTGACGTGATTGGCTAGTAATGTGCCGACGATAGTAAAAACCAAAGCCCATTGCGTGCCGTCACCAAATTATTGCCTGTATTATAAACAAATTTACGTCGGCTTAGGCCTCAAGTCGCAAGGTAGGTATATCGTGAAAAGCCCCACTGCTAGTACTACCAAGTGTAGAAATAGTGTCTATTTGGATGGGTCTTTTGTTACTGACTTATAAAGGGAAGAGGTACTGAAATGTAGACGTTTATATATGCGGAAAGATGTTAGAAAATTTACATACGTTGCAGCGCAAAATAAGGCAACGCGAGGCTTATGGGGAATAGTACCCAGCCAGTAAAACTGATGAAAAGAAGATGCTGCGTAAGAGGTCGTACACATAGTAAAGCTAAACAACTGATACTACTAAAAGCAATGATGGAGCCAAGCAAAGTAAGTGCTTCTTGAGTGGATTCTGCTCTGCTGACTTCAATTCGAGAAACGAAATTCTCTTCTCAGAATCACAAGACGAATATATTTTGAACTGTTTCAGAAGTAATTTTGACGATGCCAGACGCTTCTTTTAGGCCAATGGAAAGAACGAAAGAGTATTAAAGCTGCTAAATAACAATCATTTGACTTTTAGATAGGCTTATACAGAAAGTAGATTATCCACGTCTTGCCAATGAAGAAACAGTTGCACGTTGCACCACGCAGTATAGGGACGTTGGCTTAGTTATAGAACAACTTAAGGATAACCAGGTTTGGTTTGTTTCAAATATAAAATCAACTTAATTCACGTTCACGGAAGTGGCGATTCGACACCAGGGTTTACCAGCCGACCTGTTACTGTTACCAAAGTGTGGTTGAAAGAAAACTAGTCCGATGGCGTTCGGCGCGAGGAGCTCTCTCTTGAAGAGTGATGTTAAAACGCGGTACGATTTGCAAATTTCGGAAATAGGTAGCTTTCAAAAACTACTCCAAAAGTGCACTGGATTTCTTATACTATACAGATGCATACAGACTAGACTTTAGCTAATACGGATACATGCAGGGACATGTACCACAAAACTACAAGTCTTGTACAACAGGCGAATTTTAACAAATAACAATGGTTTTCGTACCACAAAACTGCATGTGAATTTAACAGTTAACCATTGTACAAGCAAACCTTAACTAGTGGGAAATTCTAAATTTCCCCACTTTCTGTACCACAAAGCTACAAGTGTAGACAAAATTTATTAAACGATTGTTATAAAGATAGAAAAACTTAACGTGCGAATTGAAAATTGTTAAATGGTTACAAGTCCGATTTTATGTGGTTTCAAATTGGAACGAGAGAGCGAGAGCGGCATGTACGTTAAAATACTGTTAACATTTTGTTAACTTATAAGTCAGTACATATTCGCGTGCGTTTATTAAAAAATAAAACGTTTTTTCGATTCAGATGAAAGTGGTGATGATGAGCAAAAACATCGCGTTCTTAAAGTTTATAGACCCCTTATTAATTTTGAACCTGACGAAAATGTATTTGTCGAAAAATTCCGCGTTTCAATTAGTTTGGTGAATAATCTTGTTGAAAGACTTACATGTAAATTAATGTCACCAACAAACCGAACGAAACAAAGCTTTTAATGGTAATGGCGTTTTCGATTGAAGAAAAGAATTGGCCTTTCTATGAAAAGAGCAAATCTAGAAGTGCTCTTGCGATGTATTCTATGTTTCATTGAAAAAATAAGTGCACTTCCAGGTCAATTCTTAACACGACAGAAGAGTCCGGAATATTTTTAGAGAATTGCCCTGAGCTCACCAACACATACTAACAAAATGTCAGATTGAATTGTTGTGTTATTAGAAACAACTTTTTCGCTATGTGATCCGAAAATATACAATTATGCGTGCAAAATGTAAACTTATGTCGTTCTCATTGGGACAAAAAATCAATCTATTTATTGATCTAAATCACTTTTCATGTTCCATTGGGCAAAAAAATCAATCTTTTTTTTTGATTCGGAGCACTTTTTGCAGATCTCGATATTTTTTTCAGATTTACACATCCTACCACAAATACCAATATACTTTGCACAGCACGTAAGACGTCATTTTAAGAATGTTGTTTTCAAAACAAATGCGCTAAACTTCGTGAAAACCAAAATAAATAAATACATAAATTGCCATTGATATAATTTTGTAGGAATTTTCATCTTCATTGCCTTCCTCATCATCTGGAAACTACGAATCACCGAAACTACTCCATTTGTACCTACAACAGGGGAAACATTTTTCAAGTCGATATCCATAGTTTTTTCCAAAAACGAATGCAACTTGAACAGCTGATAGCTATTGCTGTCAAATAACGCACTAATCCATTTACAAAAGCAGATCAATTTCGTTGCATGTTCCATGAGCCGCGTTAAATCTGAGATCTGAAAAAGATTTTTGGTGGTTCCAATGGAAAACGACATAAATCTAAAATCTGAAGTCCCAATGGAAAACGACATACAGATAAGATAGTAGCCGTGTTTTTTTGAGCTTCGATCTCAGCAAAGCAAAGTAAAGTAGGATTTTATTCCGCTCTTGGTTCAAAGCGGAATAAATTGGAAATAAATTATATGAACCAAGCAGAAATAAAGTAGGTTTTATGGACTTCATTATTGGTATGAAGAATTTAAAAATAACTTTTTTGAAATACATTAGCCGAGTTTTTTTGAGCTTCGATCTCAGCAAAGCAAAGTAAAGTAGGATTTTCATCATGCAATTACAACAACTACAACCGAGTCTCGAAGTGTCAAGTAGAGCGTAGTTGTTGTTATTGCATGATGAAAATTCTACTTTACTTTGCTTTGCTGAGATCGAAGCTCAAAAAAACACGGCTATTGAACACAAAAAAGCTTGAAATACATTTTGTCTTATAAGTTGAACAAAGAAGTATATTTATTCAATAGGTCCTCTGTAATTGTAAAATACCATCCGATCCTGCAGTGTATCCATTTTTCAGATGATTTGGCGCCACCAGTACATCTTCCAGGCACACAATCACGTTGCCAGACTGAAAAACGGAACACAAAAAAATCAATTGATTTATTTCGCATTCGAATAAAGTGCCTGTCCGTATTCCGAGTTATTTTGTTTTTTTCTCGTTCCATAAAGGTATGCCCAGACCAGCCAAACATTTGATAAACAATTAAATACCTTAATGTTCCATATTTATTTCTAAAACACTTATTAAACAAAATAATTTTTATGAAATGTTTAGAAATGTTTTGCTGGTTTGGATCTGGACACCAAAAAAACGTTTATGAAATGTTTCACAGTTACCCAATCGTGATGGGAAATAATTTTTGTTTTACAAGTATCCCTGGAGAAAGTGAGCGCTGTTTTTCGATTAATATTTCTTTTTAAATAAAATAAAAATGTCCAGAAAAGCTTTGAATACCTAATGAGAAAGTGATTCATTTAATACGATTATTTGAATTAAATCGCATGACGCGTGATTGCCGAGACCAAAATTACAAAAATAAAAACTTTACTCGTTGCTAATAATCCCTCCACATTATTTTCTTCTAGTCCAAAACAGGATAGTGTTGAAACATCTCATAAACATTTACCCCCGCATTAATAAACAAATATGCAAATGTAAGTTAGCTAGTAAACGTCAGTCAGCATACAAAAATTTTACGTAACTGCTGAATAACGAGTTGATAACTTTTACGCAGTGTTTATTAATACGGGGGTTAATAAATTAATTTCAGAATTCTTTTATAAATGTTTATAAATTCTATCGGATTTGCTTCAGAAACATTTCATAAACATTTCTGAAATGTTTCGGTGGTCTGGACACACCTTAACATGCCAAGATATAATTCAAGCGTTAGCAGCAAAATATTGTTCATGTGTTGCATATTTGAACATAAAATACTAAATTTGTTTCACAAAAATATATTAGAAAAGAAAAATTATGCAAATTTGATTCAACATGGTAACACCCCCGACTTTTCAAGTGAAATGACATGTACCTTGTGTGACGTCACGTTGAGAAGAATATTTGCAATATGGCTGGTGGCAACATGAAGTTTGAAATACCCTGTATTATCTGTTTTGTTTTTGAAAGCAACTGTTGCCACAATTCAAAAATTAAACTTTTCAATGATCCGTTCTGTTTTATTTTCGTGATCTGATTCGGATCAGATCACGCTGATAATAAAAAACAGCTAATATTAAATCCAAAAATTCTATTTTTTTATTAAAATTTTACTCCATCTATTATTAACAATTTGAGCTACCACATTTTTGATGCGACATCTATTGTAAAACATTCCGCAACAATTCGAATTTCAATCGCTTTACTAAGCTAATCTACTAACACCCAATAGGTGTCTCTAGCACTCTATGGAAAAATCCAAGTTGGTTGGCATTTTGTTACACTTTTTATTTGCTTTGAACCAAGAGCGCTAGTTATGTTGGCGTCATTTTTTGGACTGTGCTTGCATGGAACTGACATTTCATTAACAGTCGAAATATATAGGTATTTATCCCAACTAGAGTTCGGCCAGTGATAGAAATTCTACCTATTTAGTGGCCTGGATTATACACATCACATTGAAAAACAAATTACACACAACACTGCATCTCTGTACAATCTCCCCAACAATAAATGCAGCGAATATGTTGCGTTTAAGCAGTAGCCTATGGTGCTGTGATGTGTGTGGAAATTGCTAGTAACCAGCAAACTTAAGGTCGAGGCACACAACATTATTATGCCAGGTTATAGCTACCACTCAATCACAAATGTGAGTGGAACCGTTTAACTGCGTATTCGTCTTCTTAAATAAAATCGTTCACTGATATACTAAATTAACTTTAACTATTTCTGTCTACGAAAAACTCTTTTCATATTAAAAACAGAAATTATGGCACTACAACGATCCAATAAATATGATTGTGATCATTTTTTTTTATGACAAAATATTCCGGTTAACATGATGAATCCATTATCATCCTCAGCATTTTATATGGGTTAGTTTTTAGTAATATTTTTCGCAATTTTTCGGCTGAACTAACCTTTCATACATTACTTCTGAACATACCCATCCATCTTTGGACTGCCACCTATCCCCTGCTGCCGGAAACATTAAAGTTTGCTCAGCATCGCTTATGAACGCACTCTAACGCAAGCCGCATCCCATCCCAATTCCACAATATTCTACCACCCATTCCAGGCAACCTGCCTTCCCGAGCAAAACTCGTTCGTCGTTCTCATCGCCGCCATTTCTGTGAGGTTCTGAAAACGTCGCTTGCGTGAAGAAATTGTCGGTGAACTTCATAAAATTAAATCAATTTCCTTCAATAAAAATGTTAAAATCCATCCATTAATAATTTCCACTTCGCTTTTTGGTAAAATAACATATTCCCCAAGTGTATAGTTATAATAGTAAAGTTCGATTTTTGTTAGTTGATGGAAAAAATATGCGTTTACGATTTTGACTTGGTGACGAGAGAAGGTGACCGAAATAAATCAATTTTCTCGCTTTTGTTCGCGTTCGATTCTCTACACTTCGTTGTCTAGTTTTGCAAATTTCCTTAATCTCGTATTTTGTGTGGGCGATATTTTGCCCAAATCGCGCGTGTGACGTAGAAAAAAGATTCGAAAAGAATTCGAATCCATTTTTGACGAGGTATAATTCTTAACCTTCTTCATTTCGCTAGTCTAAAATCGTGACGCAAAAACGTGAAAAAAAGCCATGCAATAAATTCCCCTGCGAAAAAAAAAACGTATAAATCATTCACAATGGAATAATAATTGTGACTGGCTTTCCAAATTCCAATGGTTTTTTTTGTTTTATTCCAATTCTATAGGAACCTCGAGAAAAGCAAGTTTTACGGCAATATTTTTTTTAAATATTAATCCTTTTTGCATCTGTTTTGCACATATTTATAAAGGTGTTCTTCTGTGACGGTAGAGGAAATTATCTATAATATAATCCTTATTTTAATTCGCGCGTGTGTGTGATTTAAAAAAACTAATCAGCGATTAAACAACAATAGAAAGCGGATAATCATGGCTGAACTAATGAATATTGATAGCATAATATCGCGGCTCTTGGAAGGTAATGAACAACAAATTATTGTGTCTTCCTAAATTGATAATTATAAATTAGAAGTGGGTTTGCAGCAGTGCGGGTGCCAACGCCCGTGATATCTACGTGGGTAAAGATGGGTTAACCTCATAAATTGTGTGGACATTTTTCGCATACGCACTACGGATTTTCTTCCCTTTTTCTTTTCTTTCTCTACGTATAGAGATTTTTACGATGGAAAGAAAAAAAATTAACCAACCCACAATGCCTTTTTTTTGTTTAATTTTTCTTGAGATATACCGCTTTCTTTCCTGAATGCGATGATGCCAAGTTATGTATTCTGGAATGTTTTTTTTTCCTTGTGGTGGAAAGAGAGCAAGGGAGTGAGTAGGAAAGAGAGAGGCGCGTGTGTGGGAAGGGACAGGGAAGATTGAAGACGACGACGGCATGTTTTGGGATTAGGAATGGGATTGGGTTTGGGTATCGCATTCGCATAGCCGAGTATTAAGTGAATTGAGTTAATTTTTCGATTAGATGGTTACTTAACTTACATACTTACGCATATTTAGTTAATTGGCGATTAAACTAATCACTTTAATAACAAATTAGCGCGTGGTTAGGCGTTGTTGCCTAGGGTAAACAATACATGTGTTGCTACATAATCTTTCTGGAGTTTGCATCAACTTTAGTTGAAGTGATGCATTCAGTTGAATTTTATTTTAGAAATCGGCATTATGTTTGTCCAATTTTATTCTTGGATCTCTGAAGCCCAGCTCACGATTTGTACGTGATGCTGCCATAAAATCAATCGTAACTGCCTGGTTTGACTACTTTTCATGTTTGATTAGCAGCTAGCTATGTATCTAGTACCTACAAACAAAAGAACATTATTTATCAAATCTATTTCACTGCGAAAAATATTGAAAAAAGTTGAAATTATCGTCATAGGCCATCAAACCTCTTCCAGAAGTTAAGATCCTCTTTCACTTGTGCGTAGCCCAAGATGAATTCGTCCTCCTCTACTGCTTTATTATCGCCAAAATTTAGGGCAACTGATGAACACTTATGACAAAATTCATGTCGATTTTCAGCGCGTATGTAGTTTGGTCTTAAATTTCCAGGCAAAAGTCTTAATGCAGACGGGACCATAAATCGCTAAGAACATTTCTAGTGAGAACATCAACTATTTATGTCGGCTTTAATAACGTCCCTGGAATGGGATGATGAGGGTTTCTTACTAAGGACATTTTTATCTTTGAAAGGTAAAATTCGACAATCTAAAGAACTATTACTAAAAAAAAGCCAAACCCTTATCTACCTACTGATCTACACCAAACGAACAGCCAGCGATTGGCAAGGGAAGACTTGGACATGATTTCTCATGTGATGTTGTCAGAGTTTGTACCGGAGCTGAAAGTTATTGTAAACAATTTACCTACCCGACTCCTCAATGTGTTATACCTGTCTACAGTGATATTCTGTCCAATGCCACTTCATGTCGACGTCTTGTTTATGTAAGCCTTGTGATCTAGATATTGCTTTGCTACCACCGCTTTACTTCGGTCGGTGTCAGAGAGGAATGCATTTTGCTTGCATCGTCCTGTCTGGTTGAATGATTCGTCTTCGCCGCCAGTCTGTGAAAATGGTTTTCCAAACCATCAATGACTGTGACTATACTACAAGGTCTGCTATTCTTCTATTGATTGACCCTTGTTCGGGTCGTGTTAAAATGTTCTATCTTTGGATTGACGTCTCTCACTACCCACCGAACGACTCTTCTCATGTTTTTCGGACTTTCTCCCAGAAAAAGCTGAAGCTCTTCTTTCCTCTTTTGCACATACTTAGGTCGTAGTTCGCACAAGCTACTGGCGATTTTCTGTGCAACACCACATTGTAGGTTATTTTTATCTTTTTTGTGGAAGAAGTTTGTGGAATTGGAGCACCAGGTACTAGCTAGTTTTTCATAGGTAATAGTGTTTCAAACTGATTTTAAAGTTGTAAGAGAATTTTATGTCACTAACCGAACATTTTTACAATAATATTAGAAAAAGTAGGACTCAAATAACATTTGGAAGATCGATTCTTCGTATTACTCCTTATAATGTGTGTCATCAAGGGGAGTCGCTATACAAAACAGTTCGCGGGACCCCATCGACTCATTTTGCGTTTTTCCGGGGACTATGCCTGCAACAGCTCACTCAGTAGACCGGCAAACTATGACCACTGCATAACAAAGCTACTCAAAGTTTATCTAACTTGTACATCCGTCGTAGCAAAGTGTCCTCTACCAAGGACAAAACGCCACTGAAATACCATTAAATTCAGCTAAGTGCCTTATCTACTTCGCAGAACAACTTCCGTTCGTACTCGGACATGCAAAAAATAGTCAAGACTCAAGAGTTTATCCGGAAATGGACTGAATTGACTGCAACTCTCAAACTTAAAACTTATAAATTTAGCATTTAGGTATGTACCTATATGAAAGTCATTGTAGTTTATCATTCAAATGACCGTTGCAATCAGTTTTAGACCATACATGTTGAGACGAACCCAGTCAGCTGTCTGCCAGAAACAAAACAGGAAGTTTGTTTTCAAAAAGACTCTTTTAAGCGTTCTGACCTTATTTCTCTGCATCATTGGAGGCCTGAATGGCTCAAAATATCATTAGTTTTGTAGAATTCTCTTAAGATTCAACTCCTATTTAGCTTATGGGACATCAGACCAAAAATTAAATTACCGGGACATCTATATTATCATCAAAGTCGTTGAGTGATCAAAAAGTGTTTATGCTTCAGACCACCTTGGCCTAATATTAACCATTTAAGAGACCAATTTGAATGATTCAAGTCAAACCAAACGTAACATGTATTTTTATTTTCAATTTCAGTTCGCGGAGCGAGACCTGGAAAAAATGTCCAGCTATCCGAAACGGAAATACGAGGACTATGTCTCAAATCACGAGAAATCTTTCTTTCACAGCCGATCCTCTTAGAATTGGAAGCCCCACTTAAAATCTGTGGTAAGTACTTTTTTTCGTTAAATATAGTTTTCCAGTCAAAGATCTCGCTTTAGAAAGTCTTGCTTTAGAAACAGTCATGTAAACAACAGGCATTTCTGTTAGAGGGATTTGCTTTACTACTTATTCCGGGAAAGGTGAACCTTAAACGTTTCAAAAACACTTCTAAATGATTGCAGATAGATGTTAGTTCTGCAGCTAAATGGTTCGGGAAACATGACTCGACTAAGTGAGTTAGAGGCTTCTTAATCCAAGTGAACATGGTTTGGTTAAGGTACATAATATGCATCTATAAAAGTATTCGAACCAACTTTTGTGATAAAATGCCTGAAGCAATAACGGTTTCCTGTACTGTACAGTCGCTGACTAGATCGGTGACGGACTAAGAACTTTTTCTGTCAAATTTGGACATGCCAACGTCATAATGACGTGAACATTTGTCCTAAATTTGTCACTGATCGCCTGTCAAGCGTCTGGTCACGTGGGCTGTCGCAGCGGATTCTCACAAAACACGCACGAGTGACCACAGAATGGCCGAATTTTTGAGACGTCAGCACGAAAAATGACGCGTGTAATCGTAGCTTAAGAAGCAGAAATTCGATGCGCAAGCGATCAAACTCTTCTCAAGGTAAACACGTTTTGTCTATTTTGTGCTGCGTTCTTGCTAATTTGGTGGCAATGTATCACTTCAACGTGAACAACGAGTATAGAAAGTCTTTCGATTTCGGTAATTCAAATGCCACTAATGGAAAATGACTGAATACGGGTTTCGCTTTAATGACAGCCGACTGCACTGTGCAATAGAATGCACCAGGACCTTATATTTTGTAGTGCTGTCGATGCGGAAACAAAACGAGCTTAAGATTATGTTGCTGTTCCAGTTATACGGCTTAAAGTGCTCGCATCGGTTAAGTTAGTGCAAGTGTCAGGGTGATGCCAGGAGATATATCATTTGGCTTACTGCCTTTTGGAATTAGAACAAGTTTATGTGTTAAACTTCCACAGCCGTGATCGAGCACTTGTCAGAATTTCTTATTGTTTTGGAAAAATTCAGTGGCGTATTGGTCGCTGAAGGTCGCGATTATTCGACCCCGGCTTCAAGTACCTAAACGGCACTCCGCCGTACTAATAATCATTTTTAATGTCTAGGTTAAGTTTTTCTAACTCACAGCAGCGAAATTTTCTATACAAAATTGCATATTGTGACCTACAAAATATTTAGTGTGAAGGTTAAAAATGATTATTAGTAGTATTAGTAGGCCACTTCCTTTTACGTCATTAACTGTCGATCATTTCTAAGACATTTGGGCTTTCGGAAAAAGAATTGGCTGTAGGTACGCAATCAAATGTAAATTTCGATTGATAACTGGCTTCCCATAGCAAAACTTTGGGTACAAAAAAACTCTGGGTAAAAGGATCATAATTTTACGATAGTAAGGGTGTGTAAAATGTGGGAGTATATTTTTAAGTACTTTTAATGCATCAAGTAGACAAATAAAATTCTTTTACATGTACATCATGGCCTGCAGTTCGTTAATACGATAATCATTTAAATAGCTTGCGCATACTCAGCGTTGCTTATGCCCATTTACACTACACGAGTGGGTGCAATCAAAATTATACATTAAAATGGTTCGTTAGTTAGACTAGACACACTCGAATGCGTTACTAGTTCTTATGCAAATGAGAGATGAAGAATCATCTGTCAACTGCCTGGCACTTTCAAAACGTTTGCACCATATACCTAGGACTTTTGGACCTTTCTCTTCCGTAAATGTACAGCCAACTGCGTATGGGAAACATCCTTGTTGGTCCATACAATTTAAGGACCCTTATAATGCTTATAAGTACACCCTTTCGGCAGCACAAATACTCAAACTCACCATTGAAATGAAAATGAAAAACCACTCTGTCGGAAAGAGAAGAGGAAAATAAATCAATATTACTTATTTCAAATGCACGAAGCGCTTGTAGGTTCATACCTATCGATGACCTTACAGAGCCAAACCACTACAAGTCGAATTAATTTTTCCCTTTGTGTGACAAAAAAAACAAAGTTTAAAAGTAGATACATACAGACAAGCCACCTATACAAATCTAGAGCGTGACACCGCATCTTCTCAGTTCTATATGAACAGTTCAGTTGTGTTTCTTCGCCACCTGCTAAATGGTGCATCAATGAAGTTGCCGCCCATTTCTGGTGTTGCCTTTGCGTCCAGCTCCGTTCTAGAACTTTTTGTATAGTTGCACGAAAGTAAGAGAAGAATAAATATAATATAAAGTAGTCGTGGATGATGAGGACACTGGCGGCTGCACACAAAAGAAGTACCACTGAACTACTTTATGCGGTGAAGAAAAAGAAAAAAAAGAAAAACTCTCGATAGCTACAGCTAATTGAATTTCACGATAGATGGAAATATTGATTCAAGAGCACGGCAGAGATTGCGAAATTGACGGAAGTGAACATTTGAGTAAATAAATTCACACACATATGCATGAGGGAGGTGAATTGTTTATGCCAAATCTAGGCGAACGGTGACGAGAAGTGTGTAGGTAGAACCAGCGCACAGTAATTGGTTCAACTTGAGGAAAATTCGAAGATCAAAAGTCAATGGAGCGTAATGTTATTTTGATTGGGAGCTTTGAAGAGATTGTTATTTTAAATTGACTTTGCCGAGCCGATGTCGACCAAAATAGAGTTCAATGGTTGACTTGTATTTAATGGATTGGAAAGTGCTGACGTGTTTTTTTTTGTTGATTTGTGGTTCTCTAAAGTGTATGTTGTTTATTATAAATTTCCCCGATTATCTACTGAAGATGAATAATAAACTTTGAACACTTGAAAAACGACTACCTCAGCGTACTAAGCGGAAGGAATTGAAGAAAAAAGTTTCACGTTTGACAAAGATATGATATGCTTCATTATAATCTGTTATTTAGCTGCTTGCGCCTTTTTTCTGTTTCGAAACAGGAAGAATTGGCTTGGAACTAGCAAGCGCAAATTTTATTGCTGTCAAATGGATACTGTCAATGGAACCTGTTGACATTTTAAAACTTGGTTAGAAGTAGCTTAACAATTAAGCTTGTGATCAAGATTTTGTCCTGCGTCTTGTATAAGCCTGATAATGTACTGTGGAATTTGAAGGACTGACTCCAAGTGTGTTCCAGGCGAAACTACTAGCTATCCGCATTTTTTGAGGTCTAATCAAACAACATTCAAACAACGATCCTCATTGATGTCAAGGCTATCGCCTCCAGGCAGTATAACCTCAAAATTGGTTCTGAAAATATGGTTTTAATTGATCAGTTAAACGTTAACCAGGGTTCGAATCGTCTCTTCCGTGATACGCAATACCTGACGGAATTTGTTTTTGTTTTGTGTTTCAAACCGCCATAATTCATTGAACGCATAGCTCTTTCACGGATGTGGCGATTCGACCCCTGATTTGGGTTCCAGGGCATAGCGAAGCTTATGGAATTGAACATGTCGATGAGCTGGTCAGGTAAGGCTTCACATTCCGTCGAAGCATTCAAGTCAAAATGTCTTTACAATTTCTAGTGGAGGCAAACCTCAGATGGACAAATTTCTCGAACTGTGTTGTATATAGAGGGATGTGGCCAACCTATAGAGCAAGGAAACAAGAACAGCCTACTTCTAAGTAAAAGTGAATAGATATCACCAGAACGACAGCGGTAACCACAGGTCACTGGCCATAGGAGACCATACATTCAGACTGGTTTTTCCACTTAAACAGATCAGTTTTAAAGAGGCTCCCGAAAAATAGATAGTTCAGAATTTATGCTTTATACCCCTGTCCGGCACTAGCAAAGACCAGACTGCGAACACATTTACTTCGACTTGCCTAAGGAAATCTCAATGAATTGGAAAACTGTAGTCTAGCTGTGCTCTATATGGAGTTGAAACGTGGACACTACACAGAGCAACCATTAAAAAAATAGAGACCTTCGAAATGTGAATCTATCGAAGAATACTGCGCATCTCCTGGGTCGACAGGATAACAAATGAAGAAGTAATACGGCAAATAGAGGCGAGAAGAGAACTAATGTACTTAAATAAAAAAAGAAAACTCGAATACCTCGGACACATTTTGAGAAATGAGAAATACAAACTTCTGAACTTCTAGATAGAAAGATAGAAGGAAGGCGAGCGGTCGGGAGACAAAGGCTGATATGGCTGTCAAACATGCGGTAATGGCTTAACCTCTCGACCTCAGAAATAATGAGAGGAGTAATGAACAAACAAACTATAAAAATTATGATTTCCATCCTCCGGAGCGGAGAGGAACCTTAAGAAGAAGTCTAGCTGTCAGGCTTAGACAGCGTCGTAAGTATATCTGAATTTTCATCACGTGATTAGTTTCGTTGACGTTAATGAAAGGGCAGCCGACAAACCAAGTCACGAATTCTTTGACTGAGTACCATTTCTGTTGACATTTCGATTGTATGGTTGCCGTTGTTAAAGTGACATTACTGACCAATTTTGTTTTTACGCTTCGCTCAGGCAAATCTTGCCGACGCTCCTAAACCTTTCGGTGCGGTATCGTTGCTCTCGATTTCCTCGGTACAGATTATATACCAAACACACATGTATTTGAAAGAGTCACACTTGATTTGCTCGGTGTCTACGAGTGCGGGTGTAAAGGGACAACAAACTGAGCCTGTGTACGAGGAATCAGTAGTAGTGAATCGTTATTTACCAAGTGTGATGCGTACAAAATGACTGACAAAAGAAAAGAAGATGGGCGAGTCGGTATCATCTCGGTAAAGATGAAAATACTGAATACAGGTACCGAACCTACAAAACATGGAGTGGCTTTAGCCTATGGGGACGCAGTGCCGCTAACAAAATCGCTAATAGCTCAGGGCTTACGTGGCCACCGCCATACGATTTAATAGGTTTTAACATTTTTTCGTCGGTTAATCTCTCGTTGCTCAGTCGTCTAGAGTTTGGAATCTAGAAGAGTCTCCTCGTTACATGAGTTGTAGTAAATATTTGAGTCAAAACTATAGAATGGTTCTTTAAATTCCGCAGAAAGGATCTAGACTCTCGTCTTCAAAAACTTCAGCAAACAGGTCAAACGAACAAAACAGCAAATATGAATTTAAAAACAATTGCTTGCAAGGAGTTTTAAAAAACACAAAAACCAATAAACATTTTTAGTTTCGACTCAAAATTTTAGTAGTTCACAGTGGCTATATTTTCTATACAAATTTCGCAATTGTGAACTTCCGTAAATTTAAAGTCGAGACTAAAATTGGTTATTAGTACGGCGCAATATATCTACCTGCCTAAATTACCCTGGGTAAAATACAAGTTCTGGGCCTACCATTGCTGTTCCTTTTTAATTGTAAAAAAATGCTTCAAGTGGTTGCCTTGAATTCCCCGCGCCAAGGATCGTGAATTACGCCTTTCAATACTTTCTCCATTGATAAACCCACATAGATTGTCGTGGCACATTGCGATTGTCGCAAATTAATCTGAATCAGCTTCAACAGGGTCATTGGAGGTTACTGGGGCGATTTGTTCACGCCAGTAAACAACGTGTTGTCATCGTCGACATTGTCCGTGTCATCGCTCGGACCTGGAGATTTGTAAATGTTTATGATTTCGTTGTCAGACTTTGATAAATAAAAAAAATTATAAAAATCCAAACCACAAATTTTCCTGGAAACCCACGGAAATTAAAAACAAGATGGCTTCCTATGAGCACCTGGCGGCATTTATGCCCTATTTATGAGTCATTGCTTTTGCGCTATATTAAACAAGGCAAACAAATTTGTCGAATACAAAATACATTTTTCACATCATTTTGGGAGCAGTGACTTTTCGGAATTTTCTCGACTGGAATTCAAAACAAAACGGCATGCAGTCCGTGTTTTTCTTTTTTAAATTATATGAATGGGTCATTTCCCATTTCGCTCGGTTGAGCGCGTGTACTACATGTATGCATGTACTCTATATCTCTCTTTCTTGCTCAACTGAACGCGTCCCAATTCCCTCTTAAAGATGACATGTTTGTATTTATCTTCACGTATCCATTTTGTACGAGTAATGTACCATATTGAGTGTTTGACTGGGGGCTACACTTCTTCTTTCTTTTTTTTTATGTGTAGGTATGTCGTGTTGCCCAAGGGATTTCATCATCGCTCGTTGTCCTTTCACCCCACTGTTTTCGTATCCTTGTGTGTATGACCGCATTTGAGGAGATTGATAAAAATTAAATATTTGTTTTAATATAAAATTAGAAATGCTGCATGGGAGATGATGGAGACAGACAAAGAGCGGATGTGTAGTGAAAAGTTGGCATTTGCTCAAAACGAAAATGCCTGTTTTTATTGAAGGCTGTGTAAAATAAAACTTTTAAATAAAAAGCGACACGCAAAAAGAAAGATTTTGCCGAAAATGTTTATTACTATTATGGCAGCTTTTTTTTTTTTCGTTTGATGTCTCTGGCGTAGACAGTAAAAGTATATAATTTGCAAGTTCACTTGTCGTAATTAAGGTCGGCGAGTGTTTTTAATAACAACACATTTGCTGTAACATTTCGTGTTGTATTTTTGGCTTTTGAAGGTGACGAATGCTAATTGGATGGGGGTGATCAGAGAAGTTCTTTTAAATGCCATATTTGGTCAGTCCCATAAAGAGATGTGAGTGATTGGGTGATTCTACAAATTAAAGGAAGTGAATCATTCTACAAACACACCAAAATAAAACTGAGGATTTGGCGAGATCCAAACTGGGAATACATTCTATACTTTTATACTTTGATGCTGATACGCTGGGTTTCCGCGCAGAATTTATAGCAAAGGGACAAAGGTATTTGGTAAAGGGAGGACGTAGGGTCACTGCATAAACTACAACATAGAAAATTCTAAATAAGTGTGCTCATGAGGAGACTTATTCTTTCGGGTAAGGCGGTCTACGGTCCCTTCATATGGAATAGGCATAAACTAAACCAAATATTGAAATTGGTACGCTGACAATTCATTGCCTGCTGCCTTGATGAGTTGCTTAACTATTTGGGCTTGCGGCCGCGTATGAATTAAGCCGGTCTATTGCCGCTTTAGCTATATTTCTGCCTGATGGCTGTATTTATATGTTGTTCTTGGGCCATTCCGAAGAACAAAAACAGAACAAAACATTTGGGCTTGCAGCCTCGTATGAATTAAGCCGGTCTATTGCCGCTTTAGCTATATTTCTGCCTGATGGCTGTATTTATATGTTGTTCTTGGGCCATTCCGAAGAACAAAAACAACAAAACATTTGGGCTTGCAGCCTCGTATGAATTAAGCCGGTCTATTGCCGCTTTAGCTATATTTCTGCCTGATGGCTGTATTTATATGTTGTTCTTGGGCCATTCCGAAGAACAAAAACAGAACAAAACATTTGGGCTTGCAGCCTCGTATGAATTAAGCCGGTCTATTGCCGCTTTAGCTATATTTCTGCCTGATGGCTGTATTTATATGTTGTTATTGGGCCATTCCGAAGAACAAAAACAGAACAAAACATTTGGGCTTGCAGCCTCGTATGAATTAAGTCGGTCTATTGCCGCTTTAGCTATATTTCGGCCCGATGGCTGTATTTATATGTTGTTCTTGGGCCATTCGAAGAACAAAAACAGAACAAAACATTTGGGCTTGCAGCCTCGTATGAATTAAGCCGGTCTATTGCCGCTTTAGCTATATTTCTGCCTGATGGCTGTATTTATATGTTGTTCTTGGGCCATTCCGAAGAACAAAAACAGAACAAAACATTTGGGCTTGTAGCCTCGTATGAATTAAGCCGGTCTATTGCCGCTTTAGCTATATTTCTGCCTGATGGCTGTATTTATATGTTGTTCTTGGGCCATTCCGAAGAACAAAAACAGAACAAAACATTTGGGCTTGCAGCCTCGTATGAATTAAGCCGGTCTATTGCCGCTTTAGCTATATTTCGGCCTGATGGCTGTATTTATATGTTGTTCTTGGGCCATTCGAAGAACAAAAACAGGCTTTGCCTGGTTTAATTTTAGCCGTTTGTCTTCTATGGTATTTCCTATAGCGCATGAGGGCTTTTGTATGGGTAGTGAAACAGCGGGTTGCTCACTTTGCTATTTTTACAAACTCCGGATCTGTTTCCAGCCGTCAGATTTCTTCATATCCTTGAACATGCGTTTCTTTCTGTACCGTCATAATACGAACTTTTCTCGTTTCTTAGTTACTGCGCGTTGAGTCGGTAAACGCTTCTTGTCCATTTTGTTGCATTCAGCAACACAAAATCGGTTTCTCTTAGGTAAAGGGTTACCGACAGTGCTGAAACATATCTGAAGCTATTAAGAAAGATTTCCAGCAAGTACAGAAAACGTTAATTCTGTTGCCGCTGAAGATCGTTCCCAAGCTAAAGATAAAAAAAAAGTGTTTTTTTTCACTACATTGCTGTCTACTTGCATCCGTATAGCTTTTTTGCTGCAATATAAAACACTGGAGTAGGTCTACATAGAAATTGGATCTACATGGTTGGCGTTAGTTTTATCAAGCACTTTTGAAACCGCCTAGTCAATGTTGGAATGTAGGAATTCAGTTTTCCATTGCGGCAACAGTCGATGAACTTGAATCATGGCTGTTGAAATTTTCAAGAATGATCTTAACCTCAAATCTTGGGTATTGCACGTAGGTTTTCGTAAGTAATTCGTGGAATTAAGCTTGGAAGGCATCGTCTATCTACTCTGTGGCGACTTGGTGGCAGGTGGATGTTGTGGTATTGAGATTTCATGCGGATAGTTATTATTCGCTCTTATAAGTCTCTTACACTACTACACACCTTAATGGGCCTTTCGCGGCTTAGAAATCTCTCGCATACCGGTAGAGGGAGGGGTAGGCGCAGTGGCTTAGTGGTTAGTGTTTGGGACTACTAAGCGAGGGGTCCCAGGTTCGAATCCCGAAAAAACCCAAATTCCAACTTATGGTTTTTTCCGCTGCGCCACCTCTCGCCAACGTCTGACAAACATCCGAGAGTATAACTGTCATGAAGGAGCTTCTCAATTAGCCGTTTGGACCCGGCATACAATTGTAGATCCCCCTTCCATTCGTCCCAAAAATGAAAAACTCACACAAACGAATGGTTGTGAGAAGCTAGGCCTAGGGTCCCTACAGACCTGTTGCGCCAACTATTTATTTATTTATAGAGGGAGGGGTAGCCGACCAATGGGGACGTTCGGATTTCCAGTTTGGTAAGTCTTGACAGCTGACTGACCTGAGTGATTTCAGTTTTTATTGGCCCAGATTGGTCACCTGCAAGTTAAAGTTTATGAAGTGTCAAAATTCAAAATAAACCTAAAAAATATAACAACAATCCAATCGCGTTCGGATACTCAGTCCAGACAAATCAGCTTGACGTTCTACATAAAAACTACGCTGCTCGAGCTAAATTTTCGCTCCCATACAAAATTCTCTCCAAAATTTAGCTGAGCTAAACTTAAGCGAACCCATTTAGCTGAGTGGTACTCAGCTCGAGTCAAATAATCAAACAATTGTTTCAGAATGTACTTCATGTGTCTGTCAAAATTTAGGGTACCCATTTAATGGGTCGGCACATTTTCTCAAGCTAAATTGTGACAGATCGTTGTGTATTTGTTGTTCTGTTGCGGAAAAGAATGCAAGGATGAGCTCTTTTAATTATTACATGGACGAGAAGTACCTAGTATCAGACATAGTTGAAATAAGAGAGAATTACATTTTTGAAGGAAGTTTTTTCAAAGAGCAGCTGTTTTCTGTGACACTTATCCACGGCGTACTCTATGTCAAAATTTAGCTAGGACTTTAGCTGATGTTTGGCGAGAAAAGTTGAAGACCAGATAAAATTTAGTTTAGCTCGAGCAGCGTACTACGCTAAACGTCCGAATTAATGCGCTAAATTTTGACAGGTACAGTCCGAAAAGAAAACTACAGCTGCAGCTGCATTTAGAGATAGAATTCAGTTTAAACTGCGAACTAAATGCGTTCATTCGGGGCTGTTGGAAAGTCTCTATATCTTTAAATCGCATTTAGTCAGAGACCTTGAGCAATTCACCGGATATGGTCTACGCCGAAACATAAAATGGTCGCACTTTCATTTGCGCAAAGAATACTTTAATCTATCATACTTTGATAGCTGTTGGAAGGCGATACGTTATCTCCGCTATCACAATTGATTATTTTCCGTATATAGACTTATTACAAAAATGGCTAGTAACAACATTCATTATTGATTTTTGCTTAATACATATATACATGTAGTCAATTCTGTGTATATTGCCAAAATTAAACGAACACTGTTATAATAATTTCTGCAGATTCGATTCGATTCGAAGGTCGACTCTCGGGAATGTTTCCTAATTCCCCAATTATTGTTAAAATATATATATATGTTTATAATATCATCATTAGCTATCTGTTCTGTCTGTCTTCAGCCTTGTTTTTAACCGCTCTGTTTGCATACATACACTACGCGCTACAAAAACAAAACTCACACGCAAATAAGTGTATTTATAGAATTTTCATCGTTAGCCATTATGGTGGGTATACATATATTTTATACAATACAATCAACTAGAAGTAGGCTACCCGTATCCCCTCCCGATCTTATGAAAAAGTAATAAATTGTTTATTTATTATAGTCTTCCATTGGGATAGGGCACGGGAAATTGGTCGGTGTTAGCGGCAACGACAGTGACCGACATCGACATTAAGGTTAGGATGTTACACATAAATATTACATAATACGCTGCATGTTAAACGAAAATTGAAACGCAAATTCGAACTTTTAATCGAGAATTCACGGTCGATAATAAAGTTTTGAGCAACGAGTGTGATGTGGGTGGGTGTAAGATGGCGCTGTGTGCCCTTCCCAGTTCATTACGGCAGACGTGCATGGGTGGCGCACCACATGTAATGCGCGGTCACGATTATTTTCTCACAGAAATGGGGGAAGCGATCAATCATCTAAAGCCGGGGTCTTTCGATGGCAATTCCACACACTGAAAGTCAAGTTCAGTGCAAGGAAATTTTATGTTTATTTAAAAAAAACAAACAGTTTGTCTGTGACATCACGATCTATAATTTAAAAGAGTGTAAGTGGAAGTATACCTGCTTTATTATTATTTTTGCGTGTATACAATTTGGCAATCCCAAATGAGCAGCCATTTTAATTAAATCTTGTCACGTAATGCTTATGGTAATGGCAATGGACATGAATTAATTTACAAAGCTGTTGTATAATGCACTCTCGATTTTGTTTTATTGCTGTTCGGCCGCTGATGTTTGTCTATTTGACTTCCGTGAAAGCTGAAGCATTTGTTGTTGTTGTTGTTTTTTGTTATTTTTTATTATATTTTAACATTCGGGCCATTTGTTACTAATAATTGCATATTATTTTGATACTGACAGCTCAAAAAGTAACCGAAGACACAGTTCGTTTAAAACTAATCGCTATATGCTTGAACAACGTTTTGCAGTGTTGCAGACTCTTACGAAAGTGATGGGCAATTTGTTGCCAAAATAGTGTGCATTTTGAGGACAATTCTTCGCGGAATAAGACACCAACGACTCCGCTGGAAATGTACAAGTGAGGGAGCTCTTACTTACTTACCTCACTTTATACAGCTGTACGTCTTTGTAACCAATATAGCATATTTAAAGCGAAAGTAATGGCGAAACAACTTAGAAAATTCATTTTACGACGGGGAGCTTATCGTTGGTAACATACACTGTAAGGGAGTTAATAAAGCCGTGGAAATGCCAAAAACTAGCCTAAAGCCGGAATAGAAAAGTCGATGGTCAATTACCTAGACACGGATCACAAAGGTATTTGGTGATCAACTACATGAACAAAGTAAATTCGATTTCATCTAACTATAACCGATGGCAGTGAGCAATCGTCCGCTCTACTACTAAATTGTTTCTATCCTCCAAACCAAGGCCGTTAAACCTCACCAACAATAGATGAATGGAAGCATGGAAGACTGCATGGAAGATACAACCTTCAGAAAAACTTGATGCGGAAGAAATTTCTTTAGCGGTAACGACTCATAGCTTAACATGGGAGTCACCTGTAAATATGTCAGTCGAGCTGTAGAAACGAAGTGGAAATAAAACATTGGTCATCTTCTTTGCAGCTTAGGCCCCAGTTATAGCTATCATTGAAATGCATCATTGGAACAAATCAGTGGAATAATGGTTTAATTTTTTTGACAAGTCAGTTATAGCAATCATTAGGCGTGTTTTTGTGAGCTTCGATCTCAGCAAAGCAAAGCAAAGTAGGATTTTCATCATGCAATTACAACAACTACGTTCTACTTGACACTTGGAGACTCAGCTGTAGTTGTTGTAATCGCGTGCTGAAAATCCTACTTTGCTTTGCTTTGCTGAGATCCAAGCTCAAAAAAACACGGCTATTGAAAAGTTTCTGCCAGTGGAAGGACATGTCAGTCAAATTAAACAGAGAAAACTCAAAAAATCGGAAAGCAAGTAAAACTGTTTAATAATCGGAATTATGGGATTGCATAAAAGAAATAAAATGTTACTATTATTACTGACAGTGCTCAGTTTAATAAAAAAAAAAAAAAAGTACGCGAAAGCGAATGTTCCAAGTGCATCCTTTGTATCCATGGGTTTCTTGGAAGTGATTGGAGAACTTGAAGTTTTTTCGATCGCTTCCAACACCCTCTCAAGTTCATTCTAATTTTCGCTCTTTTTTTTTCTTTGGTTGAGTGGACGTTCTTGTTTTCTTTTGCCAAATGTTTTATTTGGCTCACCTGTTGGGTCGTCCACATAATCCAGCTCAAATTCAGCTGTTTCCTCGGAATAGTTGCCGCAATAGCTGTGCAAAAATAGACATTTGAATGTAATTATGTATTTAATTATATGTCTATATATATATATATATATGCCTCAAAATGCACCCACTTCGGTTTTGCTGTTGAGGCAGACCCGCTTGGGGTGTTGGACTCTTCTTTGTAGTTTGAGCGAAAGCTGTCTCGAAGGGAATTCCACTTTTTTTGGCATTCAGCAACTAAAAACATACTTTTGCTTGGTAAAACTTTAAATAGTAAAGCAAATAACTACTTACCCCTTTACCCCAAAAGAAGAGCAATGTCCACCATGCATTTTCCCGGCTCCTACGGTTGCTATATTCCGGGGTATTTTTTGCGTAAACGCAGCAATGATTTTTTACTTCTAAAATTAATTTTGTTTCGAACTCTGTCATATCACTTTTTTGTTGATTTTTAAAATCTTTTAAATTTGGTTGTTGCATGTTTATTAAATTTAAAACTGAAAGGTAAGCAAATAACAAGCACAACAAAAGAACAACTTGCAATAAACAATTCCAGGTTTCGAGGTTGGAGTTGATCATTGAAAGCAAAACTGACAGCTGAGAACAGAGAGAGAATCGAACACATCAGTGAAACGATTGGGTTCCAAATTAGAGAAACGAAAATCAGCTGTTCATTGAAATCGATTTCAATCAGTGAAATAATAAAATTGGATTTAATCAGAATTAAGTTATTTTTTTCGTAAAAAAATTCCACAATTGATTAGCTTTATTTTGATACCAAGTAAAGCCAATATTGTTTGATTAATCGTCTTAAAATCGTAATTCAATGATGCATTTGAATAAAAGCTAAAGGGTGATTTTTTAGCTGGTTTGGTTTTGGCAACACTGGTTTTGACAGCTGACGTGTGTTTAGTACCTTGTGTCACTGTCAAACAGCTTCAGTTTGGTTTGCAATTTAACCATGGATCGTCTTACAAATGAACAACGCTTGCAAATTATTGAATTTTACTATCAAAATTCGTGCTCGGTTCGAAATGTTCATCGCGCGCTGCTTCCATTTTATGATCGGCATTCTCGACCTTCTGAGCAGTCTATTCGGAAGATTGTGACCAAATTTCGCACCAAATTTACATTGTTGGACATTAAACCACCAACACGTTTACGTACTGTGCGTAGTGAAGAAAATATTGCGGCCGTATCAGCTAGTGTGACAGAAGACCGCGAAATGTCGATTCGGCGCCGTTCCCAGCAGTTAGGCCTTTGTTACAGCACTACGTGGAATATTTTGCGGAAGGATTTGGGCGTAAAGCCTTTTAAGATACAGCTGGTGCAAGAACTAAAGCCAGCCGACCTACCACAACGCCGAATTTTTGGTGAATGGGCTCTTGGAAAGCTGGCCGAGGATCCGCTTTTTTATCGAAAAATTGTGTTCAGCGATGAGGCTCATTTTTGGTTGAATGGGTACGTAAATAAGCAAAATTGCCGCATTTGGAGTGAAGATCAGCCAGAAGCATTGCAACAGCTACCAATGCATCCCGAAAAAGCCACTGTTTGGTGCGGTTTATGGGCCGGCGGCATTATTGGGCCATATTTCTTCAAAGATGATGCGAATCGCAGCGTTACTGTCAATGGTGAACGCTACCGAGCGATGATAACAAACTTTTTTTTGCCCGAAATGGAAGTTCTTGACTTGCATGATATGTGGTTTCAACAAGACGGTGCCACATGCCACACAGCACGCGAAACAATGGCGCAATTGCGAGGCGAGTTTGGTGAACAGTTAATTTCACGTTTCGGGCCGGTCAATTGGCCGCCTAGATCGTGCGATTTGACACCATTAGATTATTTTTTGTGGGGGTATGCCAAGGCTAATGTGTATAGGGACAAGCCCGCTTCGATTGACGCACTGGAAGCCAACATCCATGCATTCATTCGTGAGATACCGGCCGATATGTGTGAAAGAGTATGCCAAAATTGGACTCAGCGGATGGGCTACCTGAGACGCAGCCGCGGTCAACATTTGCATGAAATTATCTTTAAACATTAAATTGCAAGGTTCAAACTATCGATTCAAATAAATATTTCATTCATTTTTTCGAATTTTTTGTGTTTTTTTTTTAAACAAAGTTCTAAACCTCTTAAAAAATCACCCTTTATAACTGGGGCGCCTTACCTTGAATTGCCACTTTGAGCAGGAAACCTTAACAGATTACTGCTTCAAAGATCTAAGTGACTCGTCACGAACTGATGTTTAATACGTCAGAAAAATTGGTAACTAGGTCTAAATAGCTTTATTGGTGCTTAACGTACACATCTTCTCCTTCAGATACCTGTTTTGGGTCTATCCACTGCTGCGAACACTCTCGGGGATAGACTAATTCGCACGTCTAGTGTTTGATTATTTTTTTTACTTTTTTTCCTGTATCTCCGATCTGGTGTTCCCCATCTCATGTGGTGTTACAATGGACTCATTGTTTTGTTTTAAGTCTGTCTAGACTTAGCCAAGATAGCAACCTGACTTAGCTTAAACTAACCATTATAACTTAACAAATGCTATAGATGTAAAAGTTCTTTACCTGGGTTCAGGCGATCGGATTTTACATTATTTTTAACGGTCCACAATATAAAAGTCCATTATTGATTTTTTTTCAATAAAAATAACTTTATAAATTTTGTTCAAGTATTCCAAAGATTGTTTCAAAAAATTAGTGGAGAAATCCAAGCGAAACAGGAGTGAGATTGTGTCTCCTTTTTGTAGACAAATTGTGACAGCTGTTTCGTGCGTCTTTTTTAAGGTTCCGTACTCAAATTAGTTTCGCTTCTGTCCGTCCGAACCCACTAGACCAATTGTGCTCCTAGGTCTATCTCAGAAACTAATTGACGTAGAGGCTAAAATTTGCACAACCTCCGATATAACCTCTAGTCAAACGACAAATGGTAACGATACATCAACTGGTTTTAGAGTAATTAGTAATTTGGTGAAAAAAATATTTTCATTCGCACATAAAGCTTTTAATTTCGAGATTTACAAAAAAAAATTATGTATACCTTTTTTGTAGATTATACGAGGCATAATAATAATGAGGCTATATATCTGCCGAAGAGTGTTTTGCTTAAAAGTTAATGTTGTCAATTACTACATATAAAGAACGCTCCTTTTAACCATTTTTCATTCGTTATTCGGTGTGTTCTCTTCATCGATTCAAATTGGTATTTTCAATGCATACTGACTGAACTCATACTCATTCACACACCGACACCACAGTCACAGCACAGACCACATTAGTGTTTCTGCTCTCGGTCATCTCCATTCTCCAATTCTCCATTCCTTAAATCGTATTCTCTTAATCGTTTTCCATTGGAACTTTTCCAATGAATACTCTTCCTCATGCACACATGAGACATGAATGTGTTTTTAACTGGGAGGGGAGTTACGTAGCCATGAGATATGTGGAATTGATTCTGGCCCTCTGACTTCTGACTTAAATGTTTCACTTCAGTAGGTACTCGTTGGCTGTAAATGAAAACTTCACAAATTTGTTATTTAGTTACAGTGAACATTGGAAAACGTGAACTAATTAAAACTGAGGGTGTTCATGTTTTCGAGATTGTTCATGTTTTGGAATGTAACATTTTATGATTCTGCTCTTAAAATAAAACACATTTTCTTCCATTTTATCTTCTTTTTGCTTGTATTAGTATAGATTCATGAATATTTTTTACATATTTACACATACTGGTACGGCTCATTAACTAAATTTATTGGATTTTTTTTACATTTGAACGTTTTAAAAATACATAAAAGGTTTATTTAACAAAAAAAATGTGTAATTTTTTTCTGTTGTATTTTTCCCAACATTTGAACAACTGCATTTTCTCTTAGGCGTCTAAGTAAGTTTTTAAACAGAAAATAAGACGTTGATGCATGCAAAAAACAGCAACCGAATGAGGGATGATAGCTATGCAATACGCACACGCACGTGTGCCACCAAATACATACATACTACGCATTGTCAATATTATGGGATTCCCCGAATTAAATAATTCAGTGCAAATGTTGAAATGTTGAAAAAATGTCTGTTCACGTTTTAAAGCTTTTAGATTTGTTCACGTTTTAGAACAGTCAATGTAAAAAATACAGTGTTCACGTTTTGGGGTAGTTCACGTTTTGGGGGGTTCACGTTTTCCAATGTTCACTGTATCATGATCCCATAGGGTTCCAGGTAAAAAAAGGAATGAACTAAGGCAAGCACACAAACATCATAAATTATGTGTCGGCTAACATCCCCCAATTAAGGAATGCTAAACAATGGTTCCGCCGGAAAATGGGAATGGAGGCAGAGGTGGTAGTGGATTAAAGTCCCACACGCAGGCTTTCGATGCTTCCCACCTTCTTCACCTTCTTACAAAAAAAAAAATAATCATCGCAATTTCCAACTCTAGCGAAGTACGGAACCTTCGTTGCGCGAGTGACACTCGCACTTGGCCGGTTTTTTTTACATGTAATGTCTGCATAAATATTAAATATCTTGCTCTAATGAATCGTATTAATGTACCACACAATTAAATTAAACATTCCCATTCTTTTCACTTTGAAGATAAATATTATATAAGTCATATGAATCATTGTGGACTTATGGTCTATTTCATTTTTAAGATTGTGAGACTACCGCCCAAAATGTTGTGGATTTTTGGGCCGCCTGGGTGGGTTATAATAAGTTCACAATTGATTTGTGGACTAATAACTCACTCAAGTGGGGTCAAAAGTCCATTGTAGACTTATGGCTTTTGGACTTATGACCCTGCGCCTATTTTGACTGGTCATATGAGAGGTAGGAAGGGAGGTTAGTTCAAGGTTGTATTGCCCAGGAAATAATGACGCTCTAACTATAACAATTTTAACCTCGATTGAGGGGAAAGCCTTTTGAATGAAAAAAGGGGAAAACGAGGGACAAGCTTAAAAAATGGGGGAAATTTAAAAATCTCCGTGAACCGCAAATAAAATTAAAACATATTTTCGTTTAATTTCAAAGAATGGCTCATATTAAACATGAAAGAAAACAGCCCATCGAACGCCTACGTAAGAATGTTTGTGTATCTGAATGGATTCACTGGTTTTCACATAACGTCTAATAGAAAGTGAAATTATTGTATATATTTTGATGTTATATGTTTATTTTAAGTTAGTTTATGAAAACGGTTACATTTTTCTTATTTTCTCATAGGAAAACGAGTGCAAATTTCACTTGAGGGGAGAAAAGGGGAAATTTTTTCGAATTTAATGGAACACTGTTTCTGAGTGATATTAGGCTTAATCTAGTAGTTTCTTCCTCGGAATGTGGTATAAGTTTGGGTGCCTGCTACGCATATTCTTCTTGGTTGTAGGATTGTTTATGCAAGTATTTTGAGAGCTCACTAATCGTTAGAACTTTCCCTTGGAAGTCGCTGAAAGAATTCTTAAGGGGGTACGATTTGAAGATAGATATTTAGTTCCGCTGAAAAGACACCCAATTCTATTGATATTTACTGCTTCTTTTAATTTTTAATACAATTAAGCTAGGCAGCTTGTTAAAACAGCTGTTGCCGTGAGGCTTTGAGGACTAGAACCCAGCTTCTCTGAGCCTTAATGCAGTGTAGGGTCACCCTTAAACCTCTGTTTTAAATATTTAGTTGGTAGGTCACAATAGAAAATAATGGAACATGTTTCTATTGTGAGCTTCTAAAATTTAAGCTGTACACTAAAAATGATCATTAGTACCTACCGAGCAACGTATTTACTATTGAAAACAGAAGAAGTGTGAATAAAAGGCGCCTCTGATCCTAAACCCAGTCGTTCTTTGAAATCGCTTTCGTTTTGTGATGTTAAAAGCTTTACTAAGGCCGGGCCACCATTGCTCTGACTTGTTGGTGATGAAACGAACTGCAGCTGTGTTGTAAGTCATAAATGAGAAGTCCTCATATTCTCCCAAAAGTTTGGCTGCAGGCGTACAAGGCGACACATGCTTCCCCGTGTCCCGATGTTGTATGTTAAACTGCCATTTAAAAAAATTCTATGATATTTCCTAGGTTCTGTCACTGCAAAATCAAATAAAATTATTGAGCCGTGGAAGCTTGAAGCTGTCATTTTTCATCTGGTGATAAATAGTACGAGTATTCGTACAGTTTTACTTGGAATAACGCCGAGACTACAAGCGTGTGGTTCGTGGCTTAATCAGAGATTTTTTCACCAGGCACTGAAAGAGAAATGATAGAAAGACATATGATTTCTATTTCCATAAGATGACAAAAATGTTCCTGTTTCCACGCGCGTGGCATCATTCTGATTTCTTTTAGGCCGGTGGTGCCGGGCGAATCTATAATGATTAGAAAAATAAAAATAATAAAAATCGACGCGTGCGGTTATTTGTCATAAACCATTTCGTTTTTTCTGTCTGTAAAAACTGATAAATGAATTGAAAAACAAAAATCTGTTCCCATTCTATTTAAATTATAAATATACATTCCCTGAAGACAGACAAAAAAAAAACAATTTCGCGTGTATTCTTTTTTCCAACAAGAACTGACGCAGTTGAAATCAAAAGTCATCCAAACATTGGTACGCAACGCTTACGAGTTGTAGTATTCGCTGAACGAGCGCGTTTAAATCCTTTTCCAATATTTTTTTTTTACAATGTCAGCCAACCCCATTGTTGGCAGATTTCAAAACTGATGGGCTTTAAGCAGGTCACCTCTTGTTGTTCTCTCTTGACCTGTGTGTATCCCTTAAATTAGCCCAAGCAATTTCCACCAGTGTGTGTGTGTGTGGACTAGTACTCGTATGCAGCAAATGACGCAGCCCGAAAAATTTAATTAATTTTACCCACACAGTGCGGTCTGACTGTGTGCCTGTATGTTTTGGCTTTTCGTCATTATCGGTCAATGTAATATGGTGCTGCAATAAACCACACAACTGCTGTAGTTGTTGTTAATATTTATAGAACTTTCATTTTACCAAAATGGCAAAAAGCGAAACCATTTTTTTTTATTCAAAGCACTGTCAGACGAATAGGGGGGGACAAAAGCGCCAACATACCAACGGCTTGCATAAGTCCGTGCTGCCTTGATTACTGGCTGTTTCTTTTTTTGTATTCTTTTGTTGTCACATTAATTGCTTGTGTCGATTTATTTTTACCTAAAATAAAAAATGTTTTGTCACCCCAAGTCCACTTTAAACTCTCGTATACGTTTGCCAGACATCCAAAAATCTTCTTTCAAGGCGTGACATTTTAGAGAGGCACTTGGCAATTGCTGCACAATGACATTTCTCAAATTTTCTTGCTGCCGTCGAATCGTTGTAATTAATTTTAAATTATTCACCATCATCAATTGAAATCATTAATTGAAAGTGGATCAGCGCACAAAAATAGTGGCTGCTTTCATCGTCTGTCATAATGCACAGCATGCCATTTGCTAATGCATGAGAATATTGACACTTGAAGGTTGGGTTTGGGATGGATTTGTGTGTGTTTCCTTTTAGCAAACAAAATCAATTCATTATTTTAATTGCCAAAAAATGATCCACGTTCGTGTTGGTGTACTTATTTTTGATAGTTCGTACAATTGGAATGGCGAGCTAGTTTTCTTATTTTGAATTCATTGTGAAACTTTCGGAAAACTTGGGTTTTTTGTTTTTAAGTAATCACTTTTTTCGATAAAGGCGAACCTGGGGTGGAATCGGCTAAGGTGATAGTTGATAGTTGACAATCAAAATCATAGCTTTACGTCCACGCAAGGTGATTATCAAATTGACAATCGCTTTTTTTGCGATCAATTTCATGTGACAGCTATTTAGATGTCGCTTTCATACATTTGTGTCATTTTCATAGGTATACACTCCAAATAAATTAAATACATTAGTTAGAAAAGAATATATTCAATTAATTAAAATAAAAAAATATAAGTGAAATTTGAACATTCGTGAAGTGCAATGTTTACTTCATTGGCACTTTCTACACAAATGAAGAAAATAATTACAAAAATGTCCAGCTATCAAGAAGAAAACCTGAGAAATAAAGCAAATATCTCGGAACTTCCAAAAGCATATTTATAAATATTCATTTTTGATTGGTATAGCATTTATTATTGCGTATTTATTTTAGATTTTTGAGAAACTTTCACTTATCAAGAGATGTGTTTGTATTTTTCTTGGGACTGCTTTTTTCAGAGAATTTTTATTATGCGTATACTTTTTTTTTTATTGTAATTTGTGAACATATTATTTTCAAATTCACTTTCATTTTTCACAATAAAAAAGAAACACACATCAGCTGCTCGGAATGACAGCGTCGGCAAGGAAGTGAAGTTTAAAACTTTAAGTGCTGCCAATTATCATCAATCACTTTAAGTTTAAAACTCTAAGTGCTGCCAATTATCAATCACTTTTTAGTGATCACTTTACGCAGAGCAAAGAAGAGTTGATAACCAAAAACGACAATTCAAAAACCGACAATCAACTATCACCTTAGCCGATTCCAGCCCAGTATTACTTCAACAACACGCAGAGATGCTTGCATATTAGAGCTAGATCTGCACTAGTTGCAGGTTGTATTCCTCAAGAAATATGCCGCCAGGAAGCGAGTTCCAAAGGTGTCTTCCTGCAATTAAAAAAAACAAAGATCCGTTTGAGACGGATTGGACTTTTTATTTATGTCTAACTATAGATGTTGCTGAATTTTGAAGCTTCCTACCTACACACGGCAGGCAACGCACTGCTTGTGGATTATGGTAAAAATCGGTTTTGTTTCAGCCGAAAATTGATAGGAAACATGAGAATGCGTTCAATAAAAATGACTGCTTAGTCGTTCCAAACTAGAAATTGCTTCTTCAGTGCGATTTAAAAGTACCTACATAATTATTGTACTGCCAGTCTGTAAAATGCCTACGGTGGACCCATCTTTCATTGATTCATCGGAGATTCCATTTTTAAACTAAGCGAGGACAGTCTTGACAGCTCTACTTATCTCAGGATCTTTATTGAATAGTCGACTTCCTGCCCTGATGTCAACCAATTTATATGTCGTTGTTTCAGCCGGTAACTTGTTTTGAATGCAGCTGTTTGTGTAATCCGCTTTCCCATTTTCGTCTTGAACTAATATTAGTGAATCTTTGATTCAACCATAGTTTTTATGGTTGTTAACAATACACGGCAAAAACCTGTTTAACTTGTAGTAAAATGTTTTTCAAATACCCCTAACAAAAATACACTCTGAAAAAAAAATGTAATGCCAACAATTTTCGTAGGTTAAAATGAACCCAAATATAAAAACCTTTGATTTAAGAATGAAATTGTTGGCAACAAAATACTTATGGAGAGTATATTATTCTTACGATGAATACCTGATTCTTGAAAACTTAAAAACGAGTTCTTGTTAACAAAAGTATTAATTGGGTCAAGAACTTTTGAAAATCTCAAAATTCTTCTCTTAACAATCTTTTTTTCTGAGTATAGAATGCGGCGCAGTGGCTTAGTGGTTAGTGTGTTGGACTAATAAGCGAGGGGTCCCAGGTTCGAATCCAGAAAAAACCCAAATGCCAACTTATGGTTTTTTTCCGCTGCGCCACCTCTCGCGAACGTCTGACAAACATCCGAGAGTATAACTGTCAGAAGGAGCTTCTCAAATAGCCGTTTGAACCCGGCATAAAATTGTAGATCCCTTCCATTCGTCCCAAAAATGAAAAACTCACACAAACGAATGGTTGTGAGAAGCCAGGCCTAGGGTCCCTACAGACCTGTTGCGCCAACTATTTATTTTATTTATTTATACAAGGTGGCGCAAAAGTAATCCTCCTATCAGAAAATGCTATAAATGTTGCGATTGGCCCCTAATGTCAGTTCTGTTTTGACATTTGTGTAGTAAACACATGCGAAATACACGTTAATAAACAATGTTACGCTACACTGCTCCAGAACGCGGAATATTGGTGACTATTTATTTGAGCAATAATCGGTCGGTGACTTTGGCACAACGTGAATTTCGTCGCAGATTTCCTAGCCGTCCAACGCCTACTGGTGAAACACTGCGACGTTTAGCCGCTCGCCTCGAAGAGACTGGCACAACACGAGATGCTGCCAGGCGTGGCAGACCCCGGAGTAGCCGTTCTGCAGAGAATATTGCTGCTGTAGCCATCGGACCTTTTTTCTTCGAAGAAGTCGCGGGCCAAACGGTTACTGTGAATGGTGAGCGCTACAGAGCAATGATCAACGAGTTCTTTTTGCCGCAACTTGATGAATTGGGATTGGAAAACTTTTGGTTCCAACAGGACGGTGCAACGGCACACACTGCACGTGCCACAACCGATATGCTGAAGGATGCATTTCCCGGGCGCCTAATCTCCCGTTTTGGCGATTTGCACTGGCCAGCAAGATCGCCTGATTTGACCGCTCCAGACTTCTTTTTGTGGGGCTTTTTGAAGTCGCGGGTTTATGTCAACAAGCCTCAGACTCTTGCAGCAGAAGGTTATTTTTGCGCCACCTTGTAGAATGCGGCTACATGTTACTTAATTACTTCGGTGGCGCTACAGTCCGGAGTGGACCTGGGCCTACACATAAGCTCGACAAAAGAACTCATTCTTTTTCCGACATTTCGTGACTATCCTTAAATACGCTTTCCCCCATTTGTCCCTTCACATATAAATTAAATAGTAGACAATGTTCTCTGACGGGTTTAATAAATCCCATCCAACAATAAATATTTGTATAACAGCTATCGAGCAAATGTTTCCCGCTGGGACGAAATTGCTTAGCGGAGGATATTGTAAACCAATAGCAACTGGTCCCAAATAAGTACTTTACATGTTTTGGGAACTGTGCGGCGTTCTCAGAACTCCAACTACTATTGCAGACGATTGTATGTCGATGTATGTATGTATGAACCGAATATCTTTCCTGACAGAACAATTCAACGACTCTCATCATCCTTGTCCATTTTAATGATACAGAAGCTTATTGCTAGTGATTTCGTCAGGCAGCTAACCACAGTCAAAAAAAGGTCAATACTGGGAGAATTTGCGGTGTGAATTTGTGTGGATGGTGATCTAAATATTTCTGTTCGCTCATCAAGTTGTCGTTTTTTTCGAGCATAGACAGTCCGGGTATTCATACTTACAAAATCCAGTTTTTGAACAGTTTGAGGTCATTCGATTTATTGGTTTTGATGTCGAACTAGCAAAATCATTCAGAAGATATTTAACCCTGAATTCACTGTTGTGCACAGCCAGCCCCTCCAGCATCCTTGGATCTTATTTCTTTAAAAAATAAATAAATAACACAATTTTTGAATGTTAAACCATGTTTTCATTTGTAATTGGCGTGGCATTTAAAATTGATGCAACAGTATGTATTATGTGCCTTACGGCGACCACAAACATCAATTTACCCAAAGCCAATCGTTTCCCAGATTGCGTGATTATTTTTTTTTTCCCTCTTAATAGCTTTGATCTACATATAACCATATCATGGTAACGTTACTCAATAAACCAATCGAGGCTATTTGGTAAGTTACGGAGGTGATTTGGGGTTATGGTTTCTAATTTAACAAGATTGTTTAAGAAAATCGATCCGAAGTGAAGCATTCTTCTTTGAGATAAGGCAGAGCAGCTTTAGAGATATTGGAGAATGGTGTCTTTATCCTCGTCAATGTTCAATCCGGCAGCTCTCACAGGAATGTTACCTTCTGGCGTTGGCCGCCTATGAGGCTCCACCTATAAAACCAATACTAGGGCTGATGTGCGATTGTGCATAAAGCAAATGTAATATTCCATTCGTTTTGCGAGTTTTTTTTGTCAGTTTAATGTTTTTCTATTTGCGACGTTTCAGACGTTCACCGAAAACTTCATCGACTGAATCCGCTTCGTAACCCCAGCCACATGTCAAATGTCATTGCTTTCTCATTTCAGAAATAATTAAAAAAAATGTGTTTTATACAGGGTGTCCGCCTCGAATGGATCTTATATTGATAAATGTTTTATTTAATGTAGGCAATTATGTATGGAATACAATATCAGGTAAATGTCCGCCTCTGTTAGTCTCACAAATGCGAGCCCCTTTTGAGCACATTTTTCATTACATTCTCACACATTTCACGCGGTAATTCATTAATTTCATCACGAATATTTTGTTTGAGTTGCTCAAGCGTTTCTGGTTTGTTTGCATAAACATTGCTTTTCATATATCCCCACAAAAAGAAGTCCGGAGCAGTCAAATCAGGCGACCGTGGAGGCCAATAAACATCACCATTTCTTGAAATAACTTGTTGTGGAAAGAGGTCTCGCAGTAATTCCATTGTAATCCTGGCTGTATGCGATTGTTAATCAAGCCCAAAGCATGAAGTTGTGGCGTTAAAAAGTTTTCAATCATATCTCGATATCGCTCCCCATTCACAGCCGTTTTCATTTTCAAAGAAGTAAGGTCCAATGATTCCTCGTGACCAAATTGCACACCAGACTGTAACTTTTACTGTATGCAAAGGTGCTTGGGTCGTTCACCTACAGACCCTCTTTCTTCGAAATCATTCACTACACGATAAATAGTGCGTTTTGTTGGCACGTTGTTTCTCCCAAAAATTTCACGTAACTTTGTCATCGTCACAGTAATCGATGATTGATTTTGATTAAAACACGTTGGTTTATCGAATATTTTTCCATAATAAATTTGCCACGTGTCTACTTCACGACTGCCAAATATGAACTGTCAAGACTAATGTTTACCAAAATGGCGGCAAAACAAAGTAGTAAACCTTCCCGGCGGACACCCTGTCTAAGTCAGTGTGATAAAAAACAGTCCTTATAACGGATGGGCCATCAGACGCTGAACTCTTTTGCCAGCTCAAGTAATAAGAAATGGATCGGTTTATGCTAGTATCAGATTGGCGGAGCAACAGCAACGTTGACAGTCACGACGCATTTCTAAGAACCTCTGGTATTTAATGGCTTCTACAGCAATATCAATATCGACGTTTGATCTAAATCGTGAATACAATGTGACTGATGTGCAAATACTACCAACTCTACGGTTCAGTGCCTTCAGCTTTCAAATAGTGCGAAAGTTAGCACCTAACCACAGTATTAGTCAAGGTGAAATAAAGCTTCAAACCATCGGAAATATGCACTTAAGAATTTGGTTGATAGGATGGGCTGCTCTCCCAGTTTAACTGAGACAGTCGTTTTCGTGAAATTATATTCCCTAAATAATTGAAAGTCTTTGATGTCTTGCAATTCTAAAAAAGAAAATCAGCAGATGGCCCACCCTGTACTACTGCGTTTTAAAAATTAAATCTACCTCTACTACGTCAAGTAAGCTTAAAATAAATAAATAGTTGGCGCAACAGGTCTGTAGGAACAATAGACCTAGCTTCTCACAACCATTCGTTTGTGTGAGTTTTTCATTTTTGGGACGAACGAAAGGGATCTACAATTTTATGCCGGGTCCAAACGGCTAATTGAGAAGCTCTTTCATGACAGTTGTTATACTCTCGGATGTTTGTCAGACGTTCGGGACAGGTGGTGCAGCAGAAAAAATCCATAAGTCAAGTAAGCTTGCAAAGGCAAACAAAAACATGGGGTTTGTCAAAATGCAAACAGTTTTCAACGCCTTACATTGCCACGGATAAATTTCACAATTGTTTTACACGTATCCATGCACTCCTCATCCTTATACTAGTCAGCAGACATTTTCTTCACAAAACAACCCGAACAATCAATATTCTTCCCCATGGATGTGTATAAATGAAGGCTGCACTTAACACACCACCCACTTAGCTGGATGAAAAATGAACTCAAACAAATGCGTGTCTGGAAAAAATACCCCCATTGGTCAACTCGCAGTCAGAATTGTTCTCCACAGTAAATCAAAAAGAAAAAGAAACAATCCCGGAGGACTGTGGAAATTTTCTTACTAATTATTACAAAATGAAATCGACGCTTTCCATATGGAACTATATTATATTTTTAGAACGCGCGCTGCCAATGGAAAATGTCTATACTCCAAATGCGCAGTGATTATATTAATTTAGCAAGGATTTGCACTTGTAATTTTCCTCTTCATAATTTATAGTCTCAAATAAAACGTATAGGAAATTTTCGGTTGAGTCATCATCACATTAAAACCCGATCACATGGAAATGGAAAGCATACGAATGGCGTCGCTGCCATTTACGTTTCCAAAGCAATTCAAGTGGAAATTGTGTGCGCAATCATAATGATGGGCTTCAATGTTTCGCAGGGATGACAGACTACCGGAAAAGTTGTCCGAAATACATTGTATTTTTGATGAATTAGTTTATAATTAACTTGATTTGAGACGAACCATCTGAGATTCAGATTCTGTGTATGCCAGATAAGTTTTATTTTATTTACAGTTTGGACAGCGTGTGTTTTGCATTTAAAATAGTTTAACGAGTATACGTATAATCTGTATAGTATATGTTGTGGTTTTCGTTTTGTTTTATTTTATTTATTTTTGATTCTGACGTTAAAAGAAGCTGACAATTTAATGAGATTAATTTATAGGATGGCAAAATATTAAATAAGGAATTTAATATTCGTTAGACCTAGTTATTGAAATGTTTATGCTGATTCATGGATCAATTTCGTACGTGATGATGGAATCGCTAAAGATTAGAACAAGGAGAAGTTGGGGTACATTTGCCCTTTGAGACCAATGGATATCAAATCAAGCAAAAGCCTTCGAATTCCAAAGAAAGTTTTGAATGATTTTTTCATAATTTTTAACCGAACTTTTTGATCCCAAGTCTCAACTAACTCTTGTTAGAAAGGTTTTCGGCCAGCTGTCTGCACTTCAAGGTTCCATGTTGCTTGAGATCATTTTCTATCTGTGCGCTACCACTGACAACAGGTCAATGCAGTTAGAAGAAGACTGCCTAGAGCCAAAGAAGTTGCAGTAGTGAAAGGCCTTGTTTAAGATGTTCTACTGCGTTGATCCTCTAAGTTGGAATCGAAGACTCTGCGCGTCCCTTTAATAAGCGTAAATGTTAATTTGCATTTTGATTAACACCGTTGCTGTTTATAGGCTTTGAAAACGGAATACCCTATGAGTTGTCTCCTCTGTCTAATAAAGCGATTGTTATGAGAGGAAGATTATTAATAATTTCCTTTCCTACGTTAAATTTGCAGCTGTCTATATAGTACTCGACTATACCAATAGTATCAGATAAGAGATAGATAATAGTAACTGATAAGAGCTTGCTGTGTTATACCAATTGTCAAACTTTTTGTGGATTTTATATTATTCACACTACAGAGACGAACGAGTTTGTCAAGACTAGACAAAGACATGATATGCGGACTGTCAGTCAATTGGTTTAGCATTGCTAGAGGCTAATCAGGTTCTTTATAAATGCTTTCAAGCATTCACACACTAGATCCTTTAAATAAATAAATAGTATGCGCAACAAGTCCGTAAGGGGCTCTTGTTACACTACTGATATTATATTCAGTCATTTTCAACAGAGCCTGTCTTCTACTGTACAATTTAATTTGCATTTCATTCATCTGTGTAAGCAAGTGTCACCCGAACACTCTCCACACTGTGGGGTCTGCCCTAACATTCGGATGGAATCCATCAATCGTTTATATTGTTATCTTGGCGAACATTTTATCAGTTGATTATAAAATGTCTCCTATGTATGTATTGGAATCTTTTCGTCTATTTTCACAGTAAACACTATACTATTGTTAATTTGATCACACACGTACTAAGCAAATATGAGTAATAATTTCTAATTTTGTTAGGCGGTGCATTCACATTTCACAACGTTTAAACATGCCGCATAGCCACCACTTAACGACAATCGTACCTTCATATTTATTGTTTAATTTAAACTAACACTGCCCACGTTCGTATGGCGTGGTGGGTCATTGTCTTGTGCCTTTCAAGAGAAATAAACCAATGAACCCGCATTCAATTATAGACTTTCAATTGATTGCATCCATCACCACTGTTGTGTTTGCGAATGAAAACAGAGATCTTTGACCCGTAGCTGTTTGCAAGCCTTTCTATAAAAAATAAACCTCTGACGTATATTTTCATTATAAGAAAAGGCGGCGACCACAATAATACATGCGAACAGTTGTTTTGTGTAAAACTTTACTCAATTATCCCTAGTAAAATAAAACAGCATTCAAAAGTGCTAACTCACCTCCAATGACATCATAATGATTTACGTTTTGCTTTTCTTATTTTCCAGGTGACATTCACGGACAGTATTACGACTTGTTGCGCCTCTTCGAATACGGTGGCTTCCCACCAGAATCGAATTATCTGTTCTTGGGTGATTACGTTGATCGTGGCAAGCAGTCCCTGGAAACGATATGTCTGCTGCTCGCATACAAAATCAAATATTCAGAAAATTTCTTCTTACTCAGAGGAAACCATGAGTGTGCCAGCATAAACAGAATTTACGGGTAAGACAATAATGTATATAGATTGAGCGTATTAAATGTCAATTGCGTGATGTCAACAATTCATTAATTGTGAAATGTTGTAAATACCGTCATAAAGTCAAGTCGCATGTATAGAATAACCTTCCGTTGTGGTTTTGTTAATTAGAGAAAAAAGAAAACCGCACATCCTCTAACTGATATTTGCTTTATTGTTTTTCAGGTTCTACGATGAATGTAAAAGACGCTACACCATTAAATTATGGAAGACATTTACAGACTGCTTCAATTGCTTGCCAGTTGCAGCTATTGGTGAGTATTTGTCAACAGTATTGCATTCATTTATAGAATGTCGCTTATAAAAAGGGATTTCTAATGAAATTACTTTCTCGTTCAAATTTTTAGTCGATGAAAAGATTTTCTGCTGCCATGGTGGCTTGAGTCCCGATTTGTCATCAATGGAACAGATTAGGCGTATCATGCGACCCACAGATGTACCAGATCAAGGACTGTTATGTGATCTTTTGTGGTCTGATCCAGATAAAGACACAATGGGATGGGGTGAAAATGATCGCGGTGTTAGTTTCACTTTTGGAGCTGAGGTAAGTTTTAAGTATTGGTGCAGAGTTCGCTTTAAGTTCAAGTGGTGATCGACTAAGTTATCCTTTCAATCTGAATATTGACAAACATATATTTGGTTGGGAGTGCTTGAAACGAAATTTAATTGAGGTCAAACATAAGCGTCAGCTTAGTGTGGTGAAAATTAAAAACAGTCACAAGTTGGCTGAAACATGAAATCATTACATTTGTCTGCACCCTCGTGGTCTCCCCAACAGATGAAACATAATTCTATAGAGCTGTTTGAACATCTATCTCAGCAAAGTTATGCTAAATAAAGTGCTATAAAACAGCTCAAAGTCACAAGTCAATGTACTACTGTCAAGTCACTTCTAAAGGGTGTTTTTTTTTTTAGAGGTACAGAACTTCGAATTGAAATAAAACACAAAAAAATCGTTTTAATGTCCATCAATTTGATTGGAAGGATAATTTTATGCCATTAATGTTTAAATATGATTTCGGGTATGTGGCCGCCGCGGCTGCTTCGAATAAAGCCAAGTCTAGAGGTCCAATTTTCAACCACTTTTTCGAGCATTTGGGGCTGTATGTCGGCAATAACGCCACGAATGTTGGCTTCCAAGTCCCCTAACATTTTTGGTTTGTTGGCGTAGGCGAGCGACTTCACATATCCCCAAAGAAAATAATCCAATGGTGTCAAATCACACGATCTTGGTGGCCAATTGACAGGTCCATTCCGCGAAACTATGCGCTCATCGAATGTTTCCTTCAATAAATCGATTGTGACGTGCGCTGTGTGGCATGTAGCGCCGTCTTGTTGGAACCACATCTCATCCACATTCATGCCATCCAATTCGGGAACAAAATAGTCGGTTATCATGGCTCTATACCGGTCTCCATTAACGGTAACTGACTCTCCATCATCATTTCGGAAGAAGTATGGCCCAATGACTCTACCAGCCCCTAGAGCACACCAAACAGTCAGTTTTTGTGGATGTAATGGCGTCTCAAGGGTCTCATGTGGATTCTCTTCACTCCAAATGCGGCAATTTTGCTTATTGACTTAGCCATTCAACCAAAAATGACCCTCGTCACTGAACAAAATTTTGCGATGAAAATCAGTATTGATATCAATCTCATTTTCGGCCCATACACCAAAATCACGACGCATTGCATGGTCTCGCGGCTTTAATTCTTGCACAAGCTGGATCTTGTAAGGTCGTAAGCTAAGATCTTTGCGCAAAATCTTCCATAAAGTTGATGGACAAAGCTCCAATTGCTGTGCACGGTGGCGAATCGATTCATCCGGGTCCTCTTCAACACTTTGCTCTACCGCGGCAATTGTTTCTTCGGTGTGCACTGTTCGACGTCTCTGCGGATGCGTATTATCACATAGAGTAAACGTAGTGCGAAAACAATCCATGGTTAACCGAATTAATTGCTCGATGGACGATTATGTCGACCATAAAATGAACGGAGCTTGCGGTAAACTTCGCGAGCTGAACCATTATTTTCGGAATAAATTTTGCACGATTTGCGTTGTTCATTTGTCAACTTGTTCATGATGAAATGGCAAACCAAACTAAAAATAAATCACTTGACAGCTGACAAAATGGCCGGCAGTTAAAATAGTATTGCCAACTTAAAGTTCTATACATCTAAAAAAAACACCCTGTACTTGGAATAAATACCTAGTGAACATCTAGAAATCAAGCAGAGTGCATTTGTTGCTAAAGATTACTTTCTTTTGCTAAGATATACGTTTAATAAAACACGCCTGATGTAAGACTAGTTTATAAGGTGATTGCATCCGATAATAGATATAAAGTATCCCGATTTTGCTGACTTTGAATCAAAAGAGTTTAGTCTTTTATTGATCCCAGTTTTGTATAAGACTGACATTTCACCAGCAGCCCATATATAATTGGGCAGTCTCTCTGATCACCGTCGTACGAACTTAAATTTGTTTGCCAATAGACCACTGATTATGCAAATAGCTTGATAAGTCTGGCAGATGTTTTTAAAGATGTTTAAAATTCCCTCCATGCCAATGAGTGCGCCTCTTTTTAGACCACAACTTTCGAGTAAACAGTGCATTTATCTTACACGTGCGAATTTTTATTTATCATCTTAGTTGGTGTATGACGATGATGATGAGAGATTAAATTCGCACATTGACTTGCCAGTTAGAACAGAAATACGAAATTGAGCCTACTCTGTTAGAGAATTGTACGAAATTTTAAAATGGTTTATATAAGTAACATAAACTTCTGTAGCAGATTTATGTTTTTTAAAACGTCCCAGTGGGTCGTGATTACCGTCCGTCGCTAGGGCACTTATATCACTACCTAGCAAATGGTCTGTTCTTGTTCCTTTAAAGCCTGCCTCAAGGGAAACATTTAATGTGGATGAATAGTTGACTAGAAGTTTAGTTTTCTAAACCCGTTGCTTATGATTTATGAACATCGGGAAGAGTTGCAATAGGTTTTTCTTATTTTACCTCCATGATCTATATATATAATTGATTAACAACAATAGTACCAGATCCAATTGTTGTTGTAAACCATGAAAATCAATGATCTATATAGATCATGTGGGTAAAATAAAAAAAAAAAACGCCTAATGACACGAATTCAGTGCATTTTTATATTTCCTGCAGCCTTACTGCCGCCCTTGATCTCTGTTATCGCCTTATTGTCTTAATTGAGTTTCTGTGTTGCATTTAACAGCATTAACGATAACCAGTTGCTAAGCATTGTTTTTTATTCCTGCTCTCGAGATAGTACAGATAAAATAGTCGCTTAACATGGACAATACCTAAAGTAAGAGGGGAAAAATAAAGACCTGAAAGTCGTTGCTTGATAACGAATCGGCATTATGTATCTTATACATTTTGAATTCACTTATGCGATGACTTTTCGAAAATGGTCCTCATTGGCGCCGCTTAACGTGTATAACCTCAAAGCGAAATTCTATTAAAGAGCACCGACCAACACCAGGCGTCATTTGTTTTTCTGATGTTCAATGAATCATTATCACCGAAAGGAATAACGCTATCGTCGTCTTTGGCATTAGCAGCTGTCACTTTATAACTTTGTTTATGAAAATCGAACGTTTGCATTGCAGATTATCGCATTGATATTATTATGTATGTATATATTAATAAAATAATTAACAGCAATTTGAAATACCCATAAAAATGAAAAATAAATACAAAAAAATTCGCCATAACAACCCAATAAATAGAAAAATATATACCTACACTTAGTATGTGTACAGCTTGTGCAAGTCGTCGCCGATAACCCACAAATTTGTTTACATAACATGAGCTTACGCTTGATTAAACTGCTTTTGTTTTCTTCCACACGATGTTCTGGTTGCTTGGCATAGTGTGAGCCCCTGTAAGTAAATATGTTAATTGCACTTGACGGGTGATTTTCGTAACCACTAGACCGACTATTAAAACTCAATCAAGATTTGAGGCATATCAAAATGAATGTTTATAATGATTACTGGTGTGATCAATCTTTCGAGGAAGTCGGTGATTTGATTGTAATTTCACGACGTATTAAAGAGGAAGAAACCCTCAAACCCTCAAACCCTAAGGAAAAGCAATTAATGTCCATTCGGAATTAACGAGCATTTTAACAAATTGCTTCGATCGAAATGTATCGTATGCGAACTGTCGCCAGCTCAAGTTCAAGTTTGGTATGATATCGAATGCGATTCGTCGAGAAACAAATAGCCAGTGGAAATGGGAAATGGGAATTCTCTCTTGTTGGATTTTCCAGTTATGCAGGTGCTACAGAAGTTTAATACTTTTGTGATTTCAGTTATGTAAATATAAAAGCGACGCTGGGTTTCTATAACGATAACCATTTGAACCCCATGTGTGCTCGATGTTATATCAACTAAAAGACACTTGTTTTTTTGTTTGTAGTCAGAAAGAGCGAATAAACCAAGTAAAACATGATTCGATTCAAATCTACTAGGGCTACTAACAGCATTTAAACTGTTGTGCTGCTACGAAAGTTGTAAGGGGTTCAAGGGATAGGTTTATCCAGTTCGTTAAATGACATATTTAGTTGCCCCAATGGTTCGCCAGCCACTGTTTTTACTTACGAATGCAGACAGTGCTATATTTTCGCTGAATTCTGCAAATCCACTTATAACTGACTAACTAAGTCAATTCTACTTGAGATAATTATTAAGTGTGAATTTCAACCGTGTCAAGTAGAATATAGTCAGTGAAATTGAGTGCTGAAGAAAAATGTTCAAAAAAACAGTCCTAATTTCATTAGCGAACGCAAGTAATCTCAATGCTGTTGCCGATATCACCAGATTTGCAGGACTTACAGGTAGTTTATCGCAATAGAGCAGTATAGTGTTGTACATTACGGATATGCACTCTTCTAAATCTAACTATCTTCTCAATGTTCAACTTATGTCGCATGAATTTATACTCACGTTTTCTAAATCTAGCGCTTTCCGAAAAGAGTTTGATAGAAATCAAGAGGATTTCACTGGCTTAAGTCCGCCCGAAAAAATTAGTTGGTAGTGTTACTAAGCCAGTTAAATTATCAACTTGTAATTTGCCATTTCCAATATCCAATAACCGATTAGAAAATTCGACTGCTGTTGTATGGTTTTTAATTGAACATATTTGTGGTTAGTTTGAGTTGTTTTTACATGTATCCACAAAAGGGATGATTTTAAACATGCGTTCAATTCATCAGCAGCTGTAGATCGTGTAATAACAGGCAATGTTTGGCGAAAATCACCTGCTAACAATATCACGCGAAAATCCGTTGATTCCCACGTAAACCTTGCAACGTTCTATCTAACGCTTCCAAAGACTTTTTGTGAACCATCGTGCATCCCAATTGATTATCCCACATTTCTGCAAAACTTTTCCCATGCCTGAAACTTGGGATTTCACAATAAAGTCCATTAGCGATCTTAATTTCTGTTTAAATATAAGAACAAAAGCTTGCTGAAAAACACTTGTCAAAAACACTATATCAATATTTCTTTGAAAAAAATCTCAATTTTATCCTAACTTCGGCTGGACGGATTTTCAATTTTCTAATTTCTAAACCATCTATAAATGGTCCCCTTTCTTTTAAAAAAAAAAATCTGTAAATCCATCCACCCAGTTTCTAGATATAAGGTCACACACAAAAGTGAAACTCGTTTTTATATATAGAGTAATGGATCTGTGGCGTTAAATATGTTTTTTTTCGGCCATGACTGTAACAAGCACCGGTCTTATTTTTGAAAGATAACAACAAAATAAAAAATAAACGCCAAACAGTGAACTTTTGTCACAGCTAAAAATAGAAGAACGTTTTAAAACCTATTCCCTATTGGAAGATCTATTCGTCTACAAACAGTTACAAATAGAATAACGTTTTTAAAGCTATTCCCTATTAGAAAATCTATTAGTCTACAAATAATTTGGCGTCCACTACGAGCAGCTACAGCGAGCGCTTGATTACCAGCCCGATCCCTACATAATTCTCCACTGAAGTTGACGCTTTTCCTCTTGTTTTTTTGCCCGTCTGAACTCAAAATATGTTTTAAAAAAGCCAGCTTTATTATTAAATTTTATCGACCAATAACAACAACACCTTAATTTTGCAGGTGGTGAATAAATTCTTGCAAAAGCATGACTTTGATCTGATATGCCGAGCTCATCAAGTCGTAGAGGACGGCTATGAGTTCTTTGCCAAACGACAATTGGTCACGCTATTTTCCGCTCCCAACTACTGCGGTGAATTTGATAATGCGGGTAAGTGCTTCTCCAATAAATCAATTATTTGTTCAATCCTTTTACAAATTAAGCGTGCACAATGTTTTTAAAAATGATCACTATTGATGGAACATTTCTTTTTCTTTAATTTTTTTTTTTAAAACTTTTCTGATGACAACCCACACACAACTGCCATATGTATGCCGCCTCCAGGTGCAATGATGTCCGTGGATGATACGCTGATGTGCTCTTTCCAGATATTGAAACCTGCAGATAAACGTAGATTTGTTTATCCTAACTTTGGTGGTTCGGGGCGACCAGTGACTCCACCACGTGGCGCAAATAATAAAAATAAAAAGAAATAAATTTATTATTATTATTATTACTATTATACATTTTTTAAAATAACAATTTCTTTCTCTGTACTCTCAAAATGTCTTAAAAAAGTTGTATCTCTCTCTGTTACATTCTTTAATGTTCATTTCATGTTTATTTTCCTTACTGTTTTTATTTCTTACTTTTTTTTTGTTGTAGAAATCTAAGGAAAAAAACAAAAACAAATAAACTAAACAGGAACTACATATACATAATTTAGAGGAGAAACAAAAAAATTATTATTTTCAACACTTCACAGATTATAGTGAAAAAAAATGCAAGTTACTAAATTAATAACGATATCTTGATAAAAATATAGTTTGTTGTCTCAAATGTTATACATTTTACGTTGAATTTATTTATCGCGTAAAAGCACGGGTGTTGTTGAAAAATCTGTTGAAAACAAAGTTGGCTTAGGTTTTATAAATGTTAAGAATTTAAGAAGAAACGCTCTAAAGTTTGTTTCATAATCTTAGTTATTTTCTCAGAAGGCACATTCTGAAGTTACCATACAATCTCCACGAAATATTAAGGGACAGCAAGAAAGTCATTTATTATTCGGGTCTCATCGAATCATTCATCCGTTGTCATAATTTCGTTTTGATTGATTTTCGTTATTACAGAAGTAATTTGTTTCATTGGAAACACGCGCAACACGGTGGCCAACATTAAATGCATAACTCCGCCCCACCTGATAAGGCCAACCTTGCTTGAAATTACTTCAGATGCCACATTGTTAACCTGCATGATTTTCACACGCTAATCCTTTAACGCAAAGCAAAGTTATATAACAACAAATATCGCTTACAACTAAGGTCACTTAAAAATCAATACCAAAACCTAGCTGCGCTTGCAATACTTTTACACACAAATATGTATTTGTATATATATTTTTTTTTTATATACCTCAGCTTAGTTTATTTGTTTTTCCCTCTCCTCATTTATCTATCTATCTGTTTCTATCTATTCACAATAATAAGACATTTTTGTTTAACAAATCAAAAGTATTGATAATAGTAATAATAAATTTTAAGGATTTCTAAAATCCAATCAAAGTTTAATTTAAATGCACAGACACTCAAAATTATGTGTAATTCGAATTATTAAAAACAAAAATTACAATAAGCTGAATTTATTTTTTTTAATTGCGCCACAAAAAGTTTCCAAAAAAAAATCGATAAAAATTCACATTTTATTTTATTGTTTTACGTTAATTGCATTGCATATTTGAAATAAATGTTCTTGCAAATTAATAAACCAACAAAACGTTTACTGAAAAGTAAAAAATAAAATTTATGTGAAGAAGTAATGAATGAAAACTTAATCATGACCACCCCCCCGACCACCATATTATTTCTAATTATATTTATTTTTGTCTTTGTTTTTTATTATTATTATTTTATTTTCTGATTATTTTTCCGTAACAAAAATGAAATAGTTTTTCTTTCCTTTTTCGAAAGTCAATTTTGGATATCTCTTAGTTTTCTAATTTGCCGAGATAATACGAAAATATTTATTTACAATTTTATCTACAGACAAAGAAAGAAAGAATTTAAGAAATATACAAAAAAAAAAATTTGAGAAGCGTCTATTTTGTAGAAGAAATTAAATGCGATGCAATACTAGTAATTTTTTTTTATTAGCTAAATTTGTCGAAACAACTTGAGGGATTCATTGCGAAAATAGCTTTGAAAACAAAATTAATTGACGGGAACACTTGTTGACTACGTTTTGCCCTGCACGAAAGGAGTGGTGTGGCAATTATCAACAAACACAGGAGGATGAGATAAAAAGGGTGGCAAGAAGTTCCTCTACGGATATTAAATGTATGATTACATCTGACTGAAGTGGAGTAACCGCTTCATATTACCACTCAAAAATGCAAGAGACGACTTTTGGCAGCAATTACTACTAACTTTAAATTTTTAGAAATAAACAAACTTTTGATTAAGAAAAAGCCAAATTCAAGACAAACTTGTTTCATTAAATTTAAAGGGACAGCCAAGACTGTTTAATTGGAAAAAGTGTCAGACCATTCAAACAATGTTTAAGTGAACAAAAGTTAGATTTAGTTAAATGTGTTTCATTTGATTGGAATGTTGAAGAGTTAACTAACAAAAGTCGATCTAGAGTCCAATCGTATAAACGCTAAAAACCAGAGGAACAGCAAATAACATTTATCCACCTTCTTTTTTAATGACAAAAGTCAAAACGGTTTGTTTTAGTTGGATGTTTGCTATTATTTTTCTCGCTTTCTTCGGTTAATGGCCCAAGTCGAGTATTGGCAAACTTTATACCAGCATTTTTACAGTCTCTGATGACAACTTCTTGTTTACCAGCGGACTTTACCCGACTAACGTCATTTAACCAATTAATTTCTGTAATCGAGACGTGAATGTTTGCCCCCCTTTACTAGTGAATTTGTTTTAGACCTCAATCGCCATAATTTATCTTTTTGCGATTAGTAATAATTCAACAAGAGCTGTTTTCGTTACTGAATCCCTTCAATCGCGTTAAGCTGTTAATTTCATGCTTTTCAAGTTGATAGTTATTTATTTATATTTTTTTTTAAACAAATAGACAAAAACACGCACTCTTCTTTGCTTTTTCTGATATTTCTCTCACTATAATTTCCAAATGAGAAATGTCAAATTGGCTAAAAAGAATACACGCAACATACAGAAAAAAATAAACACAACACTAATGAGTTTTAAAAATATTTCAAAATAATATATCGGTGATCAAACTTTTCCTTTTCTTTTTAAGAGTCAGTTTTAAGATTTTAATTCAAAGAAAGAAAAAAAATATATATATATATTTAGGATTCTAAAGAGGGTAAGTTAATTGTTATTTACATTCTTAGTACTTTTGTGGTAGTACATGTGTAAGTTTTGTTAACAAAAGAAAAAAAAAAAACAGATTTGTGTCAATAAAAAGATGGATTATCACAATTCAAATTAAGCACAGTAGAAGTCTTTTGTCTCTTTCGACAACAAATTGTATGTAACAAGTGCAGAGTGTTAAAGTTCAAAGGTTCTTAGTTTCTCACAGAAAGCCACTTTTAAATTAAGTAACGTAAGAGTCGCGGTATAAATAATCACTTTTCGGTTCGATTTTGGCAACTTACAAAGGCGAAATGTAAGATTATCTGTTTCGACGGACATCATATTTAAAGTAAACGTTGTTGAAAATGATAAGCAAGACACAGAGTGTTAAAAGTTAAAACAGCATTTGCCTAGTCAATATTCACCGAATTTGTATCAATTTCGAAAACATTTCTTGGAAGCCCAATGACTAAGAAATGTATCATTAAGATTATGGAATAATATAACTCAAATGCCCACCATCAGGTGTCCGCTTACAAGCTAAGATCGCTTTACACCAACTTTCGATGCCTTTTTACACAAAGCTCGGATAATAAATGGACAAATAATATTGTTCTGCAGCGCTTTAAGAGTTTGTGGATGGTTGGCAAAAACAAGTCACTTTCCATTATCCTCTAGGTTGAGATCTAACGACATAAAATCGGACGATTTTTATTGAAGTTGGAAAATTTTAAATCTAAATACAGCGATGGATAGCTAATGTCATAATACTACGTTAAGTTTGCTTCCGTGCTGTCAAAAGCAAACCATCATGATGCATGAATCAAAGACGTGCAGATTGTGCGACATTTGCATGATTCTCTGCTTTGCTAAGTTGCTTCTGTCAGCATGGAAAGATAAACTAGTACGAGCCATTTCTTTCGTTACTTTCACTTTGAGTTCACAAAAGGAAAACGGAGAATTGACTACCAGAATTCAAATGTTTAAACAAATACTTCTTTGTCGAAAAAAGGATTATCCCCATCATCCCTGAGCACTAATAGCAACTCACATTGTGAAATAGTTTTTGCTTATATTGTGATTAAGCATGAGCATTTGTGGCGGAATTGCAAACACATAATAACGTCATGTACGTTCGGCTTATTCATTGTTTTTGAGTACATTTTATAAAAAAGTTCAAGAAAACTTAACAAAAAACAAAACCTGAACAAAAAAAACCGACTCAATCGAAATTGGTGAAACACTTGGTGAATATAGACCTAGTTTTGAAAGATTTATTTTTTTTTAAATTCAATTTTAGTATTGCATTTATTGACTGCATTTAAGAGATCTCAAAAGAAAAGTGCAAAAGTGGATAGATTTTTGTGCTCAACCAATTCATGGATTCTTTTGCACTCATTGAATTTCATTTGGTACCAAAAATAAACCAACTTTATCCAAAGGATTTTCTTTCCTTATATCCTAAATATCGTATTTACTTTTGATGCCAAATCAAATATAATGAATTGAGAAGAATGTTTAAAGAATGCAAATGAGTGTTCATGAATGCAAATCGTACGGCCGACAGATGAGTGCAATCCTTGACCTTGGTCACACAATCGTGTGGATGTAAGTCATGTCTAAGCAAGGCAGGTAAATTTGAAGTGTGTAAAAGGGCGAAGTGTAATAAAGAACTCCCTCTCTTTTGTACTCATCCAAAATTTGCAGTCTCGCTGGACCTTTTATTCAATTCCATGATGGTAAAGCCAGGATCTTTGAATTGTAATATTGTAATATGCGCAATATTAAAAAAATTGATTCCACTCTTGTGCAACCCTGCGCATGTTTTATTTTCTGTCCGCGATAAAGTAGGCATTCCTACCGAAAAGAAACCTTTCCCCTTTGAAATTTGACACTTTGCAAGGCAGAAGAGAATTACAAGTTTCAACAAAATAATTGCATTTTTGAATGTGCTGATGTCCTAACATTATTTACAAAAAATATATACATAGCTATAATTTATATTTAGTTGAACCGGTTGATAATACACATATTTCAGTTAGTATTTAAAAAACGTATATAATTTTAATGCATCTACTCATTCCTATCATTGTTTCCATCGCCTTGCTGATGTATCATTTAACGGGCATTTCATTTTGACATTCACTTCATGGACTGGGAACATAATTTCATAACACAAACTAATAATCATCTTGCTATTCCTTTTGCTTAATTTGTTTTAAAATGGGGTTGGTGATATACACACACATTTTGTCGATTGAAATTCGCAATTAAGGACAGTGCCGATAGCATGTGCTTCTGTTATTTTCATAATGTTTTTATTATTTGAATGTGTTTGGTTCTGAAAGGCTCATATTTTATTTACGGTTGCATACACACGAATCACATTCTAAGTAGATTTTTATTTATAATGCCAAATGCGTGCTGCACTAATATTTAAATAAGCATTTATCCCGTGACTATTCCAGAGTATGATTGTATTCAAATTTGAATACAATCTGTTGTGCATGCACTGCAGGTGTCCTAGTGTTAGATTCGCATCTTGTTGAACGAATAATTCTTTAACTTTTGAAAGACTGGTAGCTTGTAAGTTTCTGACAACATTTTCAGGTGTAACGTTAAAAAACCACAAACGTATTGTTTTAAAAATGTTTCTACTGAAAACTCTAGTTCGACACAAATGTTTCAAGCCGCTGCAACGAATACATTATAGGACACCTGTTTCCGAACTTTACTCAGTAGAACTCGTAAAGTACCAAATTTATAAGAATGCTTGAAATGTGTCTCTTCAAGAAATAAACTACGCAGCATTAAAAAGAACGAGAACGGTTGCGAAATGTTCAGTTTTGAAGGCGAGATTCGAGAACATGTAAATGTCAGTTCATTTTTTCCACTTAGAACTTTTATTTGGACATGTCTCTTAATGGGTCGTCCTTATCTTCAACACTTTTGAGTGCAACCCTAAGATCGATAAAGCTGTGAATATTGATCTAAATTTCCTGGAGAATCTGTTTGTGCATATTTAGTTGATTGCAGATTTGTGCTGAAAACTCCACTGGTAGGGGAAAATCAAGTCTTTGACTAAATCAGTTTTAATCGTACTAATACTACGGAAGAGTGGCCCTTGCAGTTTTAAGTAGACTGATATACTCGGCGCCGTTTACGTGTTCGCCAAATGAATCTTGGAACTGACTCCACCAAGATCTTTCTAAAAGTTGTCTTCCGAAAAGAGGTTATTGCTCATCCTCGACACTGACACTACCATGTTTACACGGCACACTGTTTCCTTGTTTATCTGTTCAGGCATCTGCTTGGGTCGTGTTGCCTTAAGACATTCGATTTTACCTTTTAGTGCAAACCTCTTGAATAGATTTTCTCGACAATGTACTTCACATGATTTAGATTTTCCCTCAGAAGAATCTGATTTTCTTCTTTCCTCTTTTGCTTGTAGAGCTCATAGGATTTGCGTCTAATTTCAAGCGCTTAACAGAGCTAAATTGGATTTGTATTGATTGTTAACACCGCATTGAGTCCACATTCTTCTATGACTGACTCTTAACGAATTGCTCTCATGTCAAAGACTATCGGCACCATCTCATTTCCTGTTGCTGTTGAATGGAGGCAGGTGTCCAGTGAATTCGTACTTTGCAAAACGTGTGCATGGAAGATTGGACACTAAATTGTCTGTTGTGGATTACAAAATACTTGAAGGCTAAAAGTGATTATAAGCACCTAAGGCTCATTTTCCTACAACCATTTTATTTGAGTTCTTGGTCAAATATTCACATACTGTTTTCTTAATATGTCAAGATTGGGTTCAAAAATAAGTGTCGCGCATTGTACAGTCCAAGATTGATGCCGTTGTGAGTGATCTACTGACTGATCCACTAAAAAGCTTTGCTAGTATGATTTTTTGACAAATTTTGTAGCCTAATTTCACCACAATCAACGAAATCAAGAATAGTTACAAATAATGCGTCCAGCAACGAATGCGCTAAAGCAGTCTTTTTTGCATATACTTGACGTATATTTCTATATCTTTTAAATTTTAAACTACAATATTTTCGGTTAAAGTTGAAATATATAGGCGAAGTACGCAAACCTTTGGTTCTGTCCAAATCTAATTCTTTTAAATTACTTATTTATGGATGAAATTTTGTACCAGAAGTCATCTATTAGTTTATTGAATTTCTGTGTTGTTTTATTGAAACCTCAACAGCTTTATTTTTTATTAAAAATTTTTTTTTTTAAGCAAAATTATACAATCAAAAACGAAAAGAAAAAAAAAACGTGCAGGAATTTGATTGAAATAAAATTACAAGTTATATTTTCCATGTAATCATTTGAAAAATATTTATTTATTTGAATATTCAACTGACTCTGCTTTTCATTTGCTTTATGGTAAAACAAGTAAATTCTTGTACGACCTGGGTACAGATGGTTCTATTAAATGTCTCTTCATCGACGCATATATATATATATAAATATCCTACAGCTGCTTTTTTAACCGTTAAACTAGGAATTAGTAGATACGCTCTAATTTATAAAACAAAATAGCATGTAAGGAATTGAAATAAGTTTTTCACGTAAAATAAGATTGTAATACAGTGCCTAACACGATCAGCTAATATAAGCTAAATGCAATTTTTTTTAAACTACGTATAACAAAATGAACAAAAGTACAAACTATACATTTTGAAAAGAAGAATTTGATCACCGATTGTTCAACGAAAGAATATATCTGTACATAATATATACAACCAACCAAAAAGGGGTTACCGCGAATAACTAAATATTTTCGTGCAAATATTAGAATATAGAATAAAAAAATACAAAAAACCTAAATTAACAACTAAATTTCAACTAGAATTTTGTCGGCATAAATAATCTTTTTATTTTCATTTAGTTTATTGTTATAATTTTTTTTTTGTTGTTATTTAAGTATTTTTGAACAACCAACCAAAAAATGAATGACCGTAAGTTTCGCTCTCTAATAGAAAACTTTTTTTTTTCTATCTTACAGGTAAAAAATAAATAATCAATTTCTCTCTTCTCTTCATAATCATCCACATACAACAAAAAATATAAAAATTTGAAAAAAATTTAAAAAAAAAAAACAATTTTTCAATAAATATTATTAAATATAAAGAAAGAATTAAAAAAAAAAAAACGAACAACAAATAGATTAAAACAAACCTTAAAAAAAACCAAACGTAATTGGAACGATGCCACTTTTATTATTGTTTGCTTAATTTTTTCACAATTGACATATAATTTTAATTCTTTTAGTATGTTCTTGTTGCTTTCTCAAGAAAAAAGAACCCCGCACACACTTTTTAAATTAACGTAGACGAAAGCACGTATTTTTTCTTTCTTTAAAAAAAAGTAAGCTGAATCAAATCATTTTTCGTGAATTATTAAAATTAAATTAATACAACAACTTGAGTAAATATAGCTCTGTGTACATGCTAAGATACAAATAAAATGTAATATTTTTTCATCATTAAATTTAAATTCGATGTAAAAATATATATATATATAGGATGTGATGTAAATTTTACCTCTTTCGCTCGCTCCCCTCTCTTTCTCTATACAAAAAAAAAAAAAACAAAAACAAAAAAACAAAAAGATAATGAATGTGTTTGTTTAATGGATTGAGAAACAACAACAAACTTCATAATGGACTAAATAAAACTTGTGGTTTTTCTTTATTTCTTTTTTTTCTCTCTCTCTTTTTCAATGTTTATTGCATTTAAATGTTTCCATTTCTTTTATTATTTTTTTTATCATTTTCAGTTATGTTTTCCTTAGAGTTTACCCACTGTTTTATTTCCTTGTGAGTTAATTTACGTTTCGCCCTTGATAAAAGAACAACAGCAACAATTATAATTCTAAAATAAAAAAAAGTACTAATAAAGAATAAAATTATATCGATTAAAAATATACATTTTCTTGTTTCCTTTTTTATGCCGATAAAATTCTATGTTTAAATACGAATACATTGTATTTTTTTTTAAACAACAAAAAAATGATCATTGTTATGTAGAAAAAAAGACACATCGCCTAATTCGTCCTCCCACTTGACACAACATACACACGACACACGTACACCAGAAGAGTTACTGTTTGTTTGAATATTGACTGTTAGCATCCCACAGCAATTGTGCTTTTAATCAAATTTACAGGTTCTTGAAAAAAAAAATATATGACAGCTTGATGCAGTGAACTAAAATTTCTTCTACAATATTCATTTTCGCAAATTTATGTTGATTTTTCACTTTCGTTCGGGTAAACTAAAAAGAATAAGCAAAATTCAACGTTGGTATTTAACAAACGATGTTTAAGGTCTCACACACATGTTCTTCTTTCTTAAGTAATAATTGTCGTGAAAAAATAATACGGAAGAAATTATGCGGTGTACATGAATACACACTTCATATTATGCATAACCTGTTATGAGTAACTGACCATTATTAAAGGGGAACCAGTCACTGGATGAAAGAGGATCTAAAAAAACCGTGGATATTGTGGAAAGATATGTTTTTTTTTTGTTTTTTTAACTTTTCAGTTTTACCATGTAAAAGCAACATTTTAAATACATCTTTCTCTTGAACGAAAAAAATATATGAAAAAATACAAACAAGGATATGAAGAATTAACAAATAAACTTACAACATAAAAAAAATATTTACTTGATAAAAAGCAAGCAAATAAAGAAAAATTATACATACATACATATATTATATATTAGATGTTCTTATAAGCAAGTAATATTTAAAATAAACTGTTGTATAAGGCGAAAGAACACACAGAAAAAAAAGATTATTACAAAAAAAAGGAATAAATATATATTTGCCCTACGAATACTAATAGTTTTTCTTTAATTTTTCTTTTATTTCAATGAATATTTTGAATTATCTCTTCGTGAGTATACGACAGACATTTTCTTATTTGAATATTTTCTACTTTTATAAATAATTGTGTATAATTCCTGTTTTACTAACATAATTTGAACTGCACATAATAAAAACATACACTCACATGTTGCTTTACATTTTCTAAATATTCTTGTTAATTAGTTCTTATTTACACAGCTGTTCAATTTGTTTAAAATTCTGTATATTTATTATCCAGTCAATCGATGATGTTTTATTGTTTTATATTTCGGAAAACAGAATCCTAAAAAGGAAAATAGTTCTCAATGGTTAACTGCTCGCATTCGTCGTCAAACAGATTGATTTTTGATGTTTTGTAACGCCCTACAATGTTGGGTGCCCTGGAATACATTTATAAATAACTTTGTCTGAAACCTCTTAACACGTTTAAATTTCATAAAAATGTCACGCCTCGTCAGATACCCAACGATAATGGACGATATTATTTTGGCACCTTAAGTGTCAGTAATGTCGTTTTGCCACAGATATTTTTTTCAGATTTCAGATTATACACGGCTCATGGTACATACGAAGCAGTAATCAATATCAACTGTTCAAATTGCATTCGTTTTAGGAAAAATCACAAATGTGGATATCGACTTGAAAAATGTTTCCCCTGTTGTGAGTCTTCAGATGACGAGGAAGACGATGAAGATAATAATCCCTCCAAAATTATATCCATGGCTATTTACGTATTTCTTTATTTTGGTTTTCAATAAACTGCGCATTTGTTTTAACACGAACTTCTTAAAATGACGTAAATCAGCTGTGCTGTACTTTATATTGGTATCAGTGGCAGTTTGTGTAAATCTGAAAATATATCGAGATCTGCAAAAAGTGATCCGAATCAAAAGAAATATTAATTTTTTTGTCCAATGGAACATGAAAAGTGGTTTAAAAAAAAAAAATAGATTGATTTCTTGTCCAAATGTAACACCACATAAGATTTGCAGGCATTTGTGAAAAGTGGTATGTAACTAATGTCGTTTTCCATTAGGACAGAAAAAGCAATTTTTCCAGATTCAGAACAGTTTTTCAAATCAGCCGGCTGTCAGATTTCATGTTCCAATGGCCGCAAAAAAAAACTTTTTTGCTCGATTTCTGAGCGAGATTTACACGTACCGACTCTAATGGCGTTTTCGATTGAAGAAAAGAATTGCCCCTTCTATGAAAAGAGCAAATCTAGAAGTGCTCTTTCGATGTATTCCATGTTTCATTGAAAAAAAAAATGCACTTCCAGGTCAATTCTTAGCACGACAGAAGTGTCCGGAATATTTTTAGAGAATTATCCTGAACTCACCAACACATACTAACAAAATGTCAGGTTAAAGTGTTTGTTGTGTTATTCGAAACAGATTTTTCGCTATGTGATCCGAAAATATACAATTATCCGTGCAAAATGTAAACTTAAATTGAAATACAGTAAAAACTCTTTTATCCGGAATGCTGGGACCGACAGTGTTCCGGATAATCGATTTTTCCGGATACGTCAAACACCACGAGTGCTCACGAGATGTGCTATTTGGTGAAGGAAAACAAAACTATAAGTCTGCCTTTTAGTCTAGACGACAAACGGTAAACTTATTTTTCAGACTAAAACGCAGACGGCAAATTTGTTTTCCTTTTCAGGCACGCATTCTTGTGCAAATCGCAACATGCTTGAACATTTACATGCTTGTGTAAAATCATCAGCACACAGCATTGCGGATATTAGAGGTTTCTCCGGATAGTAGAGTGTAAATTTCACAAATATTTTCTTAAAAAAATTCCGGATATTAGAGGTTGCCGGTTATTGGAGTTCCGGTTAAAAGAGTTTTTACTGTATATTGATTTGGCTGTATTTATTTTTGCAGTAAACAAAAAAAAAAAAAAAAAGTAGCAACAGAAAACCAAATCTCTCATATGGTGTCTACCACTATTACAAAAGTACTCCAACGAATTTAATTGAAAAGATCAATTCTGAATTTCGGGGCAATTCTCTCGGATCTTCAATCGAAAACGCCATTAGGTTTTTAGACGACAAGTCCATGAAAAATAGAGAAAAATTTACATTTGGCCGCTGCAATAGATATCAACATAAATTTAATGGTTTTTTATAAACACAAATTACAATTTAAGAACAGCTGGCTTTTAAAACACGCACAACCACAAATGCAAAGAAAGAAAAACCTCGTTTTATGTTCCATTGGGTACGAAAACTCTGAAATCTGAGAGCAATATCTGAAAATCCCAATGGAAAACGACATATCTACCTTTCACTATTTGACAGCAGAGTGTGGCATTTACCAGTTGGTGACTTGGCTTAGTCTTAAAAGCGTAGACATTTAAAAGTGTGCGAACTATCTACACATTAACCTGGGATTGAACCGCCGCATTCGGGAACGAAACTAATTTCGTTTTTCATTGGTTTCATTCTGAATCGATTGGATTGGAATAAGAAAACTGCTTCTGGTCTTCGGCTGCTGCCTGCTGGCTTGTATAAGATACGTCGCAATTGCACCAGAAGAAGAATGTGCAATGGAACGGTTGCAGAAGTTTCCTTTTTAGTGTCGTAAACTACAAGCTAGAACATAAAAATTTACGTTTCTTCCAAATAAAAACTAACAGAATTATAAATATTATTTGCTATCGATTGACTGGACCTGAATGCTTTTTCTTAATTAAATATTGTTTAATGTAACATAATTTTCAACACTATTATATTCTTGCTAACACTGTCTGAAAAGGACAAAACACTATCCCAGTTATTTGCATTCATTTATTTGTAGATGGTGTCGGATTTATGTTTGCTTTTTTTATTGTCCGTCCATTAACATATAAGCATATTACTATGCTTTGTTTATTTGTTTGCTTAAGTAGGACTTGTTTAATATTTTATTAACATCGTCTGCAAATTGAAGAACTAATTATTTTTAATGATCTCTCTAATCCATGTTTCCAGTTGTGTCCTATTTGTGCTAGTATACCTGTAATTGCTTTGTTACAGTTTTAAAAATATTTCCAGATATATTATATACGTGAAAATATGAAAACATATTCAAAAAATCAAATATAAAAAAGCGCAAATGATCGAATCTAAATATTAAACATACATTAAGAATAAAATAAGTTTTGTTCTTTTGAAGAATAAAGGATTTAAACATCGCTTGTTTTTTGCCAACAAATGTATTTTACCTATCTTATTTTTATACATAATTTTATTGTAATATATATATTTAGATTACAAAGAGAAAGGCAAAGGAGGTATGCCCATAAAAGCTGTCTGGCTTTTTTCAGAAAAAAGTTGCTTATCCCCAGTACCTTTTTAATGTTTTCCGGCCTTTGAAAGCCGGAAAGTGTAGGTAATCTAATCAGAAACGCAACACTACTGATGCATTGCAATGTTACCCTTAATAAAACAGGTTGGCATCACTTCGAAAGTTAAGTATTCACTATCGCAAGGTTTCGTAAACTAATGAGCCGACGTGAACGAAAATACTGACGAAAATACCCCTCATGCAAGGTCTTTCTCTACTGCGTTGTGCCCCTTCAGTTTTGGAATCGAATAAATCGGGCCGGAGCGTTGGTGTCCACTTACCAGGTTGGTGTCGCTGTACAGCTCGTAGTGTACGCTGTTAAATCATCTTCTCCAATGCCCGTCAAAGCAAATTCTGTGTTCGAATCGACTAAGGAAATGCACGAAAATAGTATCAAGGAAATTCGTGATTTGTTAATTTTGAATGAGAACTTGCGTATATCTTGCGTTTTAAAGTCGTCTCAAAATACTTACCACAAATAGTGCAACAAACTTGGCAGCACTATTAGAAAGCAATGCGGTATAGAATTAAAACTTCATTTAAAAATTCGATTGGGCTTCTTCAGATTCGCTCTCAGATTTTAGATTTCGTGTGTCTAATCGAACATAAAAACGTAACTTGCTCTTTTTTGTGTTGATATTTGTGCGATCGGAATATGTGTAGCCTTGGACACTTTTGTAAGCGTTTTCCATTCACTGGTTACATTTTATATGAAAACCCGATGCAATTCGTTTTTTTTTTTTTAGTTGAAAAATTTCACGAAAACGTAAACAAACTCCACTGAGTTTGACAATCAAACGTACTTGTAGTGGTAAATCTGAAGCAAATCTGAGAAAGATTGTTTTTTTTTTGTACCAAACGAACATAAAAAGTACTCTGAGAGCGCCAAATCGAAAAGCACATAAAATGACTGCTCACCTTGGATCACATCACAAGTATTCTAAAACACTCGCTTACAACGTCCCCTATCTATACCGTTTATGTTTGATTTGGTACGAGTTAATGTGCGTCACTTTTATTCGCTATTTCAAATCTGTCGCCTTGTTTTTGACATTTTCACTTGGAAGGCTGTAAGCGCAACAGCTACCCACCATTCGGTTAAAAGTAAAAAAATCAAAAAATCAAAACAAATCTTAACAAATGTAAAACATATCTACAAATTTGACATTACGTAACTTGGTCCCATTATCCCTTTCAGGTGCTGACGTAAAAAAACGCAACAACCCTCGCCATTATTACTAAGGATTTTACATCTCTCGAATAAATCTTTAAACTTTTAGGCGAAATTGCTTTTAAAAAACACTATTTGTGAAACACATGTGACGTTATGTCAAAACTGACTGAGTATTGTACGCATACGATTTACTTTATTTAAAAAAAAATCTGTAGCCATTGAATGCGAATCTCTGGGGCCCGAGGTTAGGCCTTTACTATAAAAATCATTCTCAATCTTTACCATAAATTAATTGAAGGTCACAATGGTTAAATAGTTCGTAAAACTCTACCTGGGTAGTTGTGATTCGGGCATTAAATGAAATAGATTCTAGACACACAATTTCTTACATTTTTACAAAATAAAGCAAATTTAAAAAATGTAGGTATCCCAAAAATGCTCATTTAAAATACTAAACAAACTATAACTAGTTGCCGCAATTTGTTTTTGTTTTTCGTTTAAATTGTACAAAATGCTTCAATCATCTGAGAGACATTTCGCGATGCTAATAATCATTTTTAGTGAACTGGCTAAATAAACAATGGTGAAATTTTCCATACAAAATTGCATATTGTGACCTAGAAAAATATTTAGTGTGAAGGCTGATTTCTCTATCTGATTTACCGGCTACCCTTTCATAACTATCAATTGGAAAAAGTGATTGATATAGGCCTACCAAAAGTGTGACACATGCAGTGTCACAGAATTCAAATAATGGCCTTTTCTTTCACAACTCACTACGCGTAGTTAATCCAATAAGTTTCTGAATCAAATTTTACAAGCTCAAAGTGGGGATAAGTTTAGAATAAAATGATCTATTGTGACCTATTAGATATATAATGTAAGGGTTAAGAATGATTATTACTAAAACCCATTGCGCCGTACTAATAAACAAATTTTTGTCTCGACTTTAAATTTGCGGAAGCTCATAATTGCGTAATTTGCATAGAAATTATAGCCACTGTACTGTAGAAAAGTTTCGGGTGATGTCAGGTTGTTAAAGTTTATGAAAATTTTACAAGGCTGTTGGTAGCGATGTGTTTCTGAATTTAGCCAATGCATTTTTTAAATAGGGTCCGTATAACCGCGGTTTACTTATCTTATTTCAAATTCAAACGCAAATAAATATTCGTATATCCGTTTCGAACACATAATCTTTATTTCAAGGAAAGAAAACGACGCTAAAATAATCAGATATTATTTTGTATTTTGATTTTTGTAAATATATATTTCGTAAAATCTTTACTAAGATAATTCTTCTATTTTATAATTTATGTATGGCTAACGGCACTATATCAAAAAACGCAATGATATCTCTCAACCAGAAATCCGAAAGAACTGAAACTCAAGCGACGATACGAGGCAAAAGGATCGTGTCAAACAAATGAACAGAGAGGAAATAACGCAAAAAATCGAAAAGAATTTGAAAAAGAACATTAAAGAGAATCGTCATAGTAATAACAATCACAAATCAACAAACAAGAGTAAAAATAAATGTGCATTTCTACAATTTCTCCTTCCGACGTGCAAAAATTAAATTTATATGTATTTAAGCAAAATTTAACGTTAATAGGCGTATATAAGATTAAATTACTTAACTAAGTGTAGTGAACTTTTAGAAAACATCTTAGACAAACTAATTCCTGCGATTAGTAAATAGAGTTTTTATTTTACATTTAGACATTTATCACCCATTGGTATCTGTATATTTAATTTGTTAAATGAAATTTATTAAATTTAGTCATTCATTGAAGTCTACATTAATTTTGAATATCTTAAATATTTTACATAGACATGACTAAGGTAATTCTTTTGGAATGCAGAATATACTTAAAATTAAAATTAAACAAAATGTAATTATCATGAAAATGTATATGTTTATGAAAAATCCTTTAATATATTTAACTTTAGAAATATTTTCTTGTACTTATAAAATAAAATACAGAAGTTTCGGAATAAAATAGTAAAATTAGCGATGTGTTTGAGAAAGCGAGACTAAATGATTTAAAAAAAAAAATATGTATGTGTGATGTCAATTCATCATTTGCGCTTTCGAACTGTATATATCGTTTTTGTAAAATGAAGTAACTAAACGTATCGTTCGTGTACAAAGTACTCTATGTTTTATTTCGTTTTGTTTTCGTCATGGTAATTTGTGTAGATAAATATTGCCAACAATTATATTTTATTGATTAATTATTTATTTGCTTGGACATCTTTCCGCATTTGTCAATAGGTACCTAGTACCTTTCTTTGATCTGTCATCAAATCTAGAAAAGATAGGCTCTTGTCGATCACACTTTTGAGAACGCAGAAGCTCTGGCGATGTTGTTTTGATAAGAAATAAAATATTATTATTTTTATTGCTTATGCTTGGGAAGTTATTTTATTACTAATTTTAGCCGGCGTCAACAAAGAACATTTTACTGGACTAGCATTTTCTACAGAAAAGCGTTGTACATTGAGACTGCCAAAAAATACAGGGTGTCCGCCGGGAAGGTATACTACTTTGTTTTGCCGCCATTTTGGTAAACATTAGTCTTGACAGTTCATATTTTGCAGTCGTGAAGTAGACAAGTGGCAAATTTATTATGGAAAAACATTCGATAAACCAACGTGTTTTAATCGTTAAAACATTTTTTCAAAATCAATCATCGATTACTGTGACGATGACAAAGTTACGTGAAATTTTTAGGAGAATGGATATGTGAATAAACAGAATAGTCGGTTCTGGGCAATGGAAAACCCTCAAATTATTCATCAGTCACCTTTGCATTCATTAAAAGTAACAGTCTGGTGTGCAATTTGGTCAGGAGGAATCATTGGACCTTACATCTTTGAAAATGAAAACGGCGTAACGGTAACTGTGAATGGGGAGCGATATCGTGATATGATTGAAAACTTTTTAACTCCACAACTTCATGCTTTGGGCTTGATTAACATGTGGTATCAACAAGGCGGTGCCACATCGCATACAGCCAGGATTACAATGGAATTACTGCGAGACCTCTTTCCACAACAAGTTATTTCAAGAAATGATGTTGATTGGCCTCCACGGTCGCCTGATTTGACTGCTCCGGACTTCTTTTTGTGGGGATATGTGAAAAGCAAGGTTCATGCAAACAAACCAGAAACGCTTGAGCAACTCAAACAAAATATTCGTGATGAAATTAATGAAATACCGCGTGAAATGTGTGAGAATGTAATGAAAAATGTGCTCAAAAGGGGCTCGCATTTGTGAGACTAACAGAGGCCGACATTTACCTGATATTATATTCCATACATAATTGCCGACATTAAATAAAACATTTATCAGTATAAGATCCATTCTCTTTCATTTAATCAAAAATTATAAACAAACAAAGTAGTATACCTTCCCGGCGGACACCCTGTACAAACATCAAGTTTATGTTAGTAGGTTGTTATGAGGAGCAACTGTGTCTTCAGATAATCTAATGTCGTTTTCCATTGGGATTTTCAGATTTTGCTGTCAGATTTCAGATTTTTCCTGCCCAATGGAACATAAAACGACATTTTTGTTTCTTTGCATTTATGGTGGTGTGGTTTTAAGACTTAGCTGTTCTTAAATTGTAACTTGTGTTTTTAAAAATCTATTCAATTTAAGTTGGTATCCATTGCAGCGGCCAAATGTAATTTTCCTTCACTCTTAGTCAGATAATTCAATGAAAGAACACCCTAGCAATGTTGGGAACATAGTATAACAGCCACTTGATGTCGAGAGCAGAAAAACTACTCTGAATCTGAAAAACAGCTTTTTCTGTCCCAATGGGGGGCGACATAAATATAATTCTTAAACTTTAACCGACAGTGTGTTGTTTGCGTGGCTCCATCTATCGACAAATAGATGATCAAGTAGCACGTACAGCTTGTTAACCTCAATGAAAAGAGAACTATCCCCATCCATATGACTTCAGCTGGATGTCATCTGCATGACGACGGCCACAACATGACAACACTGAAAAAATGTAAACAAATTCTCTTGCTTTTCAAAAATAAACACAAATTCGTTAAAAGGAGTTCTTAAACAAATTTAAATGAATTCATCTTCTTCTAAAATGCAATTGCATCCACAGCACACAAACAGATGTTACTGTCGGAATGGAAATTTTTGCTGCTGTCACGTACCAGAGCACAGAATGTCTGTTAACAACCTGAATTCATCTCACAAATTTACAAAAGTGAACAGTGATAAAAATAAAATGAACACATCCTTACTTTGTGGGAGTAGTTCATGTGCTGCTTCTGCGAGTTCTGCGCCCACGTTAATGAGTTCTATATCAACAAGATCCATTCTCCATGGGGTATCTTCGTCGGAGCCAAGACTAACCGCAAGGCGAAAGTTGTATGAGCAATCTCACGGAAGTTTGAATCAAATAATTGATGTCCGAGCCTTGGGAATGCGGCGTCGACAACCACCTCAGCCAGAGTGGTTCTGCGATGACAAAATCGCGAAACTACAAGAATTTCGATTACGAAACTCAGACGAGTGTCTGAGCACTTGCAGTCGTTATTCCATTGACAACCAGTATCGAATAAAAGATCTGAGTGCAGTTGATAAAGTGCCTAATGAAAGATACACGTTAAGCAAAAGGGGTCTACTGGAATCGGTTGATAGTCAGGATTCACACAAGAAAGTAGAACATACTGCACCTGTTGCAATTTTAGACGATACGAAATCGGCAGCAAAAGATATTCTACGGCAAAAGCTTAAAATTACGAAAGATAAAGAAAAGTTTTTAAGAAAAGCACTTTGTGTGCCCGATAATAGCTTAGCTTTAAGGTATCAAAAAACTTATTGAGTTCTGCATGTAAAGCCCTTAGGATAAGTTTAAATGTATATCAGTATTTCTTATGATTGTATCAGATAATTATTGTGCAGTATGCACCTTAGAACCTACTCGAATCGTCTTATAAAAGTGAATTGTTCTTAGTCCGTTTTAGGTGTACTCTATTCTTTTCAGTTATGACTTTAATAAATATACCTATAAAGGCAAGCTAAAAGTTACAAATCTGTAAGACTTAACACTGATTTGCTTGTTTGTTATTCGATTAAAATAAATGTTTATGTGTATTTTAATCGTTTTCTCTTATTTTCTCCTAACCTAGCTAAAGCTTCGCTCCATGGCTATAGAAGAGTGCAGCCTTGGCCTTGAATATTTGAAGGCATTTGGGCTTTGCAGTGTTAATTACTACATTTTTTATTTTGTTGATGGTATTGTAAGCACTTCTACGAGATATTTTATGAGAAACCCAGTTGTGAAATGCGTAAAAGGGCAAATACCTACGACGAAAATTCCACTGATAGACAGAATGATCTTTTCAACATGGACTCGGAAAGCCAAAATCTCCTTCCACTCGACCAAAATTTAATGAGGGTAGCAATATCTAAACTCAAGTTCGCATGAATAGGCGACCCTTCCGGCCAAACAATATCAACTGATTTAAAATTAATGATTTGGCTGAAGAATGGAACATAAGCAGCATTTTCCAGAATTCGCTCCAACTACACAGGTATCAGTCTCCTTAATATTGCATACAAACTCCAGGCTGTCCGGTAAGTCCTTAACCTACTGGAAATGAATATCGAGCCAAGAAAAAGGTAATAAACAGTTCCTGCATGTAACGTTAAGGAAGTCAGTAAGTATCGCTAAGGTAAATAGGTTTTATAAGAGAGCCAAGCAATTTTTTTAAAAGACAAAAAGAGGCCCAATATGCGTAATCAATGAATAACCAAGTAGGTTGAAGGATTCCAGCTGTTGAAGGATGACTCTGTGTAAAAACTGTAGTTCCCTTCCATTATCAAACACGAATATGGACCTGTTGCGCCGACTATTTATTTACATAGAGCTAACTAACAAATGTGGTGTTCCAAGATGATAATCGAATATTATCAGATTCGGGACGATGACACCGAAGTCGGAACTCCAGTTCAAGACGTCGCGAATACTCTTGGTGAGGAGAATTAAAAACTAAGTGCCAGGAATCGAAGGCTCCTGTATTTCTTTACGGTAGTCCGATTAAATCCAAGATTAATTACATTTTGAACATTTAAAAAAGTTAGGTAATAGAATTTTTGGCGGTTAAAAGAAAACGATTACAGGTTTCCTAGTATCTAAATCTAGGTGTTTTTGCGTCACATAGACACTCTTGAAAAGTAGGTTGAAAAGAATAATTATTTTATTACAGCTATGTGTATTTTCTTACAGAATCGAACTTGAAAGCATTTCGAAAACCAAATTGCTCTCTAATGCAAATCACTAAGTACATTTTCGTTTTCAATCCATCAAGTAGTTAAACAGAAAACTTTTTAATTTTACTTTTGTTCATACTTGTGGTGTAGCTTTAGTTATATATATTATATCTTTTTATTGCTACCAGTTATTGGGTATATTCTCTACAGAAGAATAGCATTTATTTACATATTCACTCGTACAACAAACCGCAAAATGTACAAAGACCAGCAGTGCCTATACTGTATACACAAATATTGTTTGAATGCATTTTAAACTATGGCCTTGGCTAAGTATGTATATAGCAAAGGTCGTCGAAAATAGAAAACTGTTTGAGTTGGCTTAGGAGTTGCGATTGGCTCAAGAGTTAACTTTCATCTCAATTTGATGAAGTCTGTTTATAGGGATCCTCTCTCGCGATGCCACGATGATAATGACCTTCAGACTATCTGAGTTCGAAACTCAGCTACATATGTAGTTGAATAACCTGCACTGCATGTGGTATAATAAAAGCTCAACGCACCTATCGCATTTAATTTTATTCTGGAATGCGTATCTCTTCGAAAGCGATTGGAACGTGCCCAAGCATTCCTGTTGGTTGTTTTACGATTTTTCATAAATGAAAAAGGTATGCGTGCGAGTATTTATAAATAAATAGTTCATTTCGAAGAAGCAACTTCCTTTTGTTTATTTCAAACTTAAATTGTATGTAGATCGCTATGCATGCTTGGTACCGAGTCAAAGTCTTAAAAGTCTCGGTTTTATTTTGGCGGCCAATGTTAGTTTGTGTATTTTTTTTGTATCAACTTAATATCGCTAATTGGGTTCCGTGAAGTCAAGCTTGATGTAGGTACATCTACTTGCTGTGGTGGACAGATTGTACATTGTAGACATTGTTGACGTTACTCCGTTGTTTTCTTTTGTGCTGAACTTCAAGGATATTCTCACGGACCTTTATTTAATACGATTATTGCAAAAATATTGCCTGTGGGTTTTCATCTTTCCGTGTGATTACTTCCGGCATTTTTTTTTACTGGTTTTTGGTTAAAGCAATAAATTTCCGGGATATTTTTTTTCACAATCTTGTTGCGATTTGTTGACACGGTAACAAAGGCACCAATATGCGGAGAACTTTTGAAGGAGGCTAGTTATTTTATATTGGGAGTGCGCTCGATTCGAAACTACATTCAATGGCATTCTTGTCGCGATCCAGTTTTGCATTTGATACTTTGGAAGTCATTTTATTTTGGTGTGTGCATGTAGGTAGTGAGATCTTAATTTTCGAATTATAACTATGCTGAATTATACTACATTGCTTTAAAGCAATTCCATCTGTCCCTTACACAGATGGTGGGCCTTATTATATTAAGCGAATCTAAGTTAGTTATTGTACCAAACGGGTTAAAGTCGCCGGGTGCACTCTATTTGATGAATAGTTGGAGTTACAGTACTGGCCATCGGTGTCTATCATACTTCTACAACATCCAACCACCGCTGTACGAAAACCAAGATGATACTAACTACTAAAGGCCCATTTAGATGATCAGTTATCAGTTCAGTTATCAGTTCAGTTGTCAGGTCAGTTAAAAAAGGCATTGTATTTAGACGTCAGTCCGGTATTCAGTTCAGCTTTCATTTTATGAGGGAATTGAGGTTTGAACATGGTGATTGGTCAAACTATTTACGTATGAGTGAAAGCGTATATCTTTAATTTACGGCCAACTGCAATTGAAATGACAACTAAACTGAAACGTATTTACACATCACTTTAACTGATAGCTGAACTGAAAACTTATGGGAATTCCATCAGTTTCAGTCTCAGTTTCAGTTTCAGTTAAACGCTTCAATTTTTGCATTTAAACATCAGTTTAACTGAATGCTTAACTGATAGCTCAACTGAAACTGAAACTGAAATGATCGTCTGAATGGGCCTTAACACCTATAACTTTTCTACTAAATAAAAACAGTAACGACAAATTACACAAAGTGCCGTACTAATAACAAATTTTAGTCTCGACTTTAAGTTTACAGATTTCTCACAATTGCGAAATTTGTATGGAAAATATAGCCACTGTGAACTACTAAAATTTAGAGTCGAAACTAAACATGTTTATTGGTAAGGCCCAAAGTGTTTCAGATTCAGATTCATTTATTGAGACTTAAAATCATTATTAACATGGACGGAACCTAGTACACAAAGTGTCAAAATAAACATTTTGGCAATTGCATTTACTTCCGCACGAGCCTAATAAGCTTTTATTTTCCCAGATATTTCAAAGTGAAGGTGATCATAGCCCAATCATAAATGGGCGTGACAAACTTTTTTTTTCCGATAAATTCCACTGAACACGTCGCGCTAGCAGTGGATTTTATTTAAACTTTAAATATATGCAATAAAGTTAGGAATTCCAATGCTAGGGCATCACTTTAATCAATCAAGTGGGACTAAATTCATAGTAAAATTAATTATGTGTGTGTGAATTTTTTTGTTTAAATAAATATTTAGTATACGCCAGAGATGCTGACGCACCAAGGCTGCTACTGTTTGCTTAGGAATGTTGTGTATCTAGACAGGCTAATCTTTGTGTGTTACATGGAGTTCTACAGTGAAGACGGTCAAATTGATTGGGAAGAGCGTCATAAAAATTAATGTAAACGAGAGCACGGAAAGCACATGTTTCGGTTCCTACTCGTATAAAGTAAACCTGCTGCCAATACGCATGGGTGTGTGCTGCGATTACTAAAACGCCAATAGTCTTATGTTTCACTTGCGGAATTGAATTATACGTTATAAGCAAAGTGGTGGCAATCAGTGGACGAAGTTAAGATAAAAATTTGTTTTTATTTTTATTATGTTTTACCAATCCTTTTAATTTGAACTTAGTTTTGAGAACAATACATTTTTAATTACGTTTCTGTCTAATTATTCGAATTACAGACGAATCCCTCGAATTTTCACGGGAGACAAAAATTAGTTCGAGTTAGAGGGATTTCTGGAAAAATTCGAGTTAGAGGGATTTACCATATTTTTTTAAGCGAATTTATTTAAGGTAAAAAATAGGAAAGTAGGTACATGTTGAACAAAATTAGTTAAAAAAATTAGTTATTTTTGTTTGGGATGTGAAAGAAGCAGTGATCACCCGTTTAATAAATGATTCTATTTTAAAAAGGCAATAACCAAAAACACAAATGTTGGGCACCTGCAATTTTTTTGACTTCTTTTCCTATCACTCTAACTAGAACAACAACACAAATCAAAAGAATCAAAAGAATATGTTCCAGTTAGAGGGATTTTCGACTTATAGCGATTTCGACTTAGAGGATCACTTTTTTATGCAAAGTTGAAGGAATGCAAAAATTGGGTCAAAAAATTCGAGTTAGAGGGAAATTCGAGCTAAAGGAAGTTCGACTTAGAGGGATTCGACTGTACATGTATTCTGTAGTAAGAGTTCGTACTATTTATAGGGTTTTATTAGACATAAAACAGAGATATGTGTCCGAATTCGCCAGACTGAAATTGCAGACGGACGAAAAACATGGTCCGAAAGCGAACATCCGAAAACTCAATAGTTATAAAAAAAATGTTAACTACTTTTAATTTTAAGCCTGTAGTTTTAAATAAAAATAATAGGAAAATATAGAAATAAAACTGCCTAACCCTGTTAATTGCTTTTTTTAAGTTATCTCCGTTTCTGTAATTTATAATCAATTAATAATCCATGTTTCCCAATAAAGAAACCCTGAAGAAGGCAGTTATCCCTGCCGAATCGTCGAGAAAAACTAATGAAATAATTTAGTTTTATTTAAACACCTATGACCAAAAAAGCCGACGGAAGAACCATTTCCATAAATATCACAGTTTTTGCTTACTTTCTTTCTGTGGATATATCAAAAAGTTGCTTCTTTTCCTTGGTGCATTTAATTTATTGCAAAACAAAACATAAACAAAAAATAAATGAAATTAAGTAAATAGGTGGTTATGTATATGCTACAGGCATAACTTGTCCAAAAAATTTCAGAAAGTGTTTTGCTTCGTAGTTGTTCGTTTTTTCTGCCCAAATTTGGCATCATCATAATAAAAGAGACATTTTTCACCTTTTTTTAAATTCCCTAACTCTGTTGAATCTGTTTATCCATTATTGACAGCTACAACATAAATTTGCAAAGAATATTACCAACAATCGAATCGCTTAACGTTTTCAAAGACCACCAGAATTCGATATTTTCTCAGCCCCCTAGGTCATTTTTCTTTTGTATAAATTGTACCCTTAGAACACTCGTTAAAAATCAAGTTTAACAAAAAATGTTTTATTTTTAATTAATGTTAGAGATCTCTTTTGCATTTTTTTGTCAAATATCTATAAGAATGTAATAAACTGATAAAGGAACACAATCACGAGTATACGCGGAAACATTTTTACCGAAAATTGTATCCCCTGGAAAATATTTCTGCTACTTGAAGTTAGCGTTGACAGTTATCAAAATCGCCATTTATCTTGTAAGAATGGCCACATTCAAGAATCTAGTTATCTTAAGTCGACTAGATTGGTCTAGATGAGATGTAACCTGAACGCAAAAACTAGATTGGTCGGGAACGTCACTTTTCCTATGTCAGCCACATAATGAGAACTGTCAACTTAGTACTGTCACGAATTTCTTGACTAGATTCGTCGGCTACCTCTCCATAAACGTCAACCGAAACAGCTGCTCTCATGACCGATTTCCCCCGATCAAAACCGACATACATCTAGTGAAAGAGCTGTCAGACTTACTAAACTAGATACTTGAACGTCCCCAATGTAATAAACTGATGAACACAATCATGGGTCTCCGCAATTCAGTTATATCTGAAGGCGTTGATAATTGTCAATCGCCATTTATTGTTCAGTTGTCACCGGAGCCCATATTTAGGCCGTATGTCAATTGTGTTAAATAATAGACACAGTCATAATGAAAGCCGAGTTTTTCGTCTGTCTAAAAAATGTCCTGCTTCGGCAGCATAAGCAACTTTTTGACGAAACAAAACACTGAATTGGATTTTGAGCATGAGACTTGAGATAACACTTTTATCTCTCTAAAGTTAGAGTTTGGTTAACTTCTCATTTCTATATTCAAATATGTGTCAGAAAATTAGCCGAGATAATTATTTAGTGCAAGTGACATACGATCTTAGTGCATTACTCATAAATAGTTTATTTTTAAGTTTTCAAATTGGCAACACTTTTTCAGCGAAATTAACCGAATATTTATTCAATCCTCTTGTGGATCAGTGCCGAAATGTGATAAAAGTACATATTTTGTATTCTAACAAAAATAGTAAACTATATTTCAAAATGCTATGTAGAGGTTCGACATTCTTTTTTTTTCAAAATATGCATGAACTTTCAGTTGATACCCCATTTACCCAGCTGCTGCCGGAGACTAATGGTGGCCCATTAGGAAACCAATTAGGATTCGTAGGTTATTTTTACTCAGACTGCCTTTAATAATCTGGGTTATTTAATAAATAAATAAATAAATAGTTGGCGCAACAGGTCTGTAGGGACCCGAGGCCTAGCTTCTCACAAGCATTCGTTTGTGTGAGTTTTTTTTTTTTTTTTTGGGACGAATGGAATCTGGGTTATATACTTTTCTTAAAGCTTGTAGCTTGTTTCGTTTCAGGTTTTGAATGGTTGTACCCGGTAGAGTGTGTTTCCCTATTCCTTAGAATCATTGTTATAAGGCCCTTGTTTTTCTGTCTGTTGTCTTGTTACAGAATACGTTTTATATTCGCCCACTGAAATACCAATTCAACTCACTTTTGCATACAAATAAACTAGATTGCGATATAAAAGTTGGCCCCACTGCGACCGTTTTACGCGCATTAACTTGCCGTATAACCATCACTCGAACAGTTTACAGCCGCAGCCAAATGAAAACAAAAAGCAAAACCCGGACGACAAGTTATGCCACAACATCTTCAACTTCAGCCATTGGCATATATAAAAGCTCAGATTGAGTAACATCCATTTCAGACTGTTGTGATAATTTAACGTGAGAACTTTGCGCAGTTCAGTTCAGGATACAAAAAGAGCTCGGCTCACAATCATTTAGCTGCAAAAAGCCGAGGTGTCAGCGTTGTCTTACCGTCTCAAATAAAAGTTAAAGCCACCTATTTTTTTTACCGTGATTTCAAAGATTATCTGTGATAAAAAATAATCAAACAAAAATATGCTCATAAGGAGATTTTTGTTCAGTGTGATGGTGTTTCTTGTGTGCCTAGGATTTGGCATCAGTAAAGAATTGCGTATGTATGAAAATTAAATATTAATTACTGTTGTTTCAACTATTAGAGCATGCATGTGGATACTGGATTTTTGATTTTGTGTTTTACTACCCGTTTCGCCATAAGAAATCATTTAAATGTGTGTAGTGCTGTTGCAGAGTGTAATCCGTAATAGGCTCGTTATTTTTTCGTAATTGCTTGGGTAAATTGGCTAATACTACCACCGTGTCGATGCAGTTTGGAACGATAACATCGAGTATTGAAGAAAACTTGTCCTAATATGTTATATGTATAATATGAATGTTGCTGCAATTGGACGCGAAATAATTGGTATAGCGATGTACCAAATGGAGGTTTCAAAATATGATGGATTAGTGTTAAAAATTTGTCAATTCAAAATTGTTACACATTGTTGTTATTATTAAAAAGTGTTAATCAATAATGAGGGCAACATTTTAATTAAGAGTTGATGTAGGTTAGGAAACTGTGGGAAAGTTATTTTTTCGGTGGGTGTTACAAAATTAAATGCTGTAGACAAGTTATTAATACTATTAGATTGCGATTCAAAAGGTATCAGATATGCTGGCATGCTTCTGCCACGAATAGAAATATATGAAATAGGTACAGGTAGGGCTAATTATCGTTAAACCACTTTCCGAGTGAGCGTTATCTTGAAACAGACTGAGATGTGCTATTTTTTTTTAGAATTGAATAATTCATTTTTCATTTTTATGGACATTAATTGCAGAATTAGTTAATTTAGTGCATAATACATCGATGTTTGGACCCGTTCACTGTCTGCTGGAACGGGAGATTGTCCAATATTTATGGACAGGGGTATAATGGGTAAAGGGCAACCCTTTTCCCCCGATGGGTATCACAATGGGTCATTATTGACCTGGGTGAGGAATTACACCAGCCCACATACCTAACATTGTCTAAGTTTGTTTTATTACTTTATCCTGTCCAAATTTTAGAGCTCACTGTTGATTATAACATTGCTTTCATTTTCACCAATTCTCAAGCTCCTAGTGATTTTTTTTATTAGGCGCATAATTTTGTTACAATAGTAATATTATCGGTTAAATGCGCTGAACACACTGCGCGACACGAAAAATCATATTAAAGTGTCCAGGCTATGGTTTAGAGAACTCATAATGGCAAAGTTTTCCATATAAAATTACCCATTGTGACATATACAAAATATTTATTATTAGTAAGGCCCAAAATGTACATTCGCTCAACTTTCTAAGTCAAGCTCTAAAAATGCATTCATTTAAATAAATTCAGCAAATGTCTATCAGAACGACAAATTGACTGAAGTATTGTATAAATTTCAAGCTTCTTTGAGCCTCTTCTAGCTGAACAGCGATGTGCCAACAAAACTAAAGGGTTTTCCAATAAGAGGTGTTATTTTGGTATTCAAAGAAAAATGTCATTTTTTGAGATAAATGATCGGATATTTATTTCATAATAAACATCATCAACAACACAACATCAACAAAATGGCCACCACGAGCACGCATACAGGACCATATCTCTTTCATGAAATTTTCCCTATCCAAATCGCAAAGTGGCTGCCCTATGTCCTCGATAGCCTCACGAATTTTATCTTTGAGGTCTTGAATCGGCGCTGGGCTGTTGGCGTAGACCTTATCTTTCACGTGGCCCCAAAGAAAGAAGTAGCAAGGTGTTAAATCACAAGATCTCGGTGGCCAATTGTGATCACCTCTTCGAAAGATAACACGGTCCGGAAACTTTCCCGTAAAAGATCAATGGTTTCGGTGCTTGTGTGGCACGTAGCGCCGTCTTGTTGAAAGTAAACGTTGTCCAGATCAATACCATCCAACTCCGACCATACAAAATCATTAATCATCGACGACCAAAAAATGCTTTAGTTTTGCGAACTGTGACTGCAAGATTTTCACCATTTTTGTAGTGAATTTTAATAATTTGAATGCGTTGTTGAAGCATGTATCGTTCCATTTTTAGTAATGGCGTACCTAGTTTAGTTTCTACTTGTCAAATGTCAAAGAATAAAAGCTTCAAAAGTGACAGCTACCGAAATAGCGGGTCATTCACAATAACACCTCATATTGGAAAACCCTTTATATCCTAAAAAATTAAAGAAAATAATACCTACTTATTCAGAGAAAAACATTAAAGCAAAACTCCCTCACGAATTTTATCTTTGAGGTCTTGAATCGGCGCTGGGCTGTTGGCGTAGACCTTATCTTTCACGTGGCCCCAAAGAAAGAAGTAGCAAGGTGTTAAATCACAAGATCTCGGTGGTCAATTGTGATCACCTCTTCGAGAGATAACACGGTCCGGAAACTTTAAAAGATCAATGGTTTCGTTGCTTGTGTGGCACGTAGCGCCGTCTTGTTGAAAGTAAACGTTGTCCAGATCAATACCATCCAACTCCGACCATAAAAAATCATTAATCATCGACGACCAAAAAATGCTTTAGTTTTGCGAACTGTGACTGCAAGATTTTCACCATTTTTGTAGTGAATTTTAAATGCGTTGTTGAAGCGTGTATCGTTCCATTTTTAGTAATGGCGTACCTAGTTTAGTTTCTACTTGTCAAATGTCAAAGAATAAAAGCTTCAAAAGTGACAGCTACCGAAATAGCGGGTCATTCACAATAACACCTCATATTGGAAAACCCTTTATATCCTAAAAAATTAAAGAAAATAATATACCTACTTATTGTTGTAGCAGAGCGTAGTTGCGATCTACGGACCTCTGCTACAACAGGTTATGGGCCCAGTAAATAAGAATTAATATTTGCAAGAAGAATCGGATTCATTAAAATACGAAAGTTTGTGCGTTTCATAATTTTTTTTCTGTAGAAAATGTCGACTGGTAATTTACCGGCCATTGAACGACTAAAGGGTCGTGAAAATTTTGACAATTGGAAATTTGCTGTGGAAAATTATTTAATAATTGATGATTTGTGGGCGTCTGTGCAAGGTACGGAAACAAAACCGGAAAAATTGGCTTTGGCTAAGGCAAAAATTATTTTGCTGATAGATCCGTCACTATATGTCCATATAAAGGAAGCAAAAACTCCTAAAGAAGTCTGGGAAAAATTATCAGCGGCATTTGATGACTCGGGCTTAACAAGAAGAGTTGGACTACTGCGTGAATTAACAACTACTCGCTTGGATGAATGTGCTTCTATCGAGGAGTATGTCAATAAAATTATTGGAACTGCAAACAAGCTTAATTCTATTAAAATGAAAGTCGACGACGAGTGGATAGGCAGTTTGCTTTTGAGTGGTTTGCCTAATGAATTTCAGCCAATGATAATGGCAATTGAGAGCAGTGGTATCAAAATTACGGCTGATGCAATAAAGGCCAAGTTGTTGCAGGATTTTGATTCCTATTGCAAAGCGTCAAATTCGAATGTGCAGGCAATGGCAACATTTGGAGGCAAAGCCAAGATCAAGGCGAAGTATAAGGGCAAAGGAGTTAAATGCTTTGGTTGTGGTGGTCATGGCCACATTAAAAAGAATTGTCCACAGTCTATATCTGGAGATACTGGCAGATTTGCAGTGTATGCATCATATTCCGTAAAACAAGAAAGTAATTTGAACTGGTTTGTTGACTCCGGCGCATCATCTCACATGGCTAAGAATGCGGATCTATTTGAGAACTACGTAGAGTTTCCAAAAAAGGATTTTGTGATTTTGGCAGATGGGTCAAAGTTAGAAGTTCTCGGCAAAGGTGATATTTCAATGCAGGTATGTGGACGAAAGGCAACAAATGAAATTTTTCTTCGTGATGTGCTTTATGTACCAAACATTTGTGTAAATCTGATGTCTATTAGCCAAACAGTTCAGAAGGGAAATATCATTCAATTTGATGAGAACGGTTGTTCTATTCTTGACAGTAAAAGAAGAGTCTTCGCAACTGCAACTGAAAATGATAAAGTGTACAAACTGAATGTTCCAGCGACGAATGCTGCGTTTATATCAGCAAATAAAAATCTTTGGCATAGGCGTATGGGTCATCCGAGTAAGAAAGTGTTACAGAAACTGGAATCAGGTGGTGTTGGAATGGAAAATGTGGGTGGAAGTTATAATTCTTGCGTTACTTGCTGCGAAGGGAAGCAGTGCAGACTTAAGTTTAAGCCATCTACAAGTTGCACCACCGATATTCTGCAATTAATCCATTCGGATGTATGCGGGCCAATGGAGAAACCATCGCTAGGAGGAGCCAGGTATTATGTATTGTTTTTGGATGATTTTTCTAAAAAAGTTTTTGTATATGCAATTAAAGGGAAAAACGAAGTTGCTGCGAAATTTGTCGCTTTTAAAAACATGGTAGAAAATCAGACAAATAAAAAAATAAAAGTTTTTCGTTCTGACAATGGGACCGAGTTTGTCAATACAACGATGCGAAAATGCTTTGAATCTTCTGGAATCGTGCACCAAACTTCTGCTCCGTATACTCCTGAGCAAAACGGGAAGTCAGAGAGGATGAACCGCACTTTAGTGGAGAAAGCACGCTGTCTTTTGCTGGATGGTCATCTCAATAAGCGTTATTGGGGAGAGGCAGTGAACACTGCCGCATATTTAATCAACAGAACGCCAATCAAAAGTTTACAAAATCGATGTCCGGAGGAAGTGTGGTCTGGTGTAAAGCCAGATTTGTCTCATCTGCGTGTCTTTGGCTCAGTCGGTATGGTTTTTATCCCGAAACAAAAACGTTCTAAATTTGATGCAAAATCCATCAAATGCATAATGGTTGGATATGCCGAACATACAAAAGGATACCGAATGTACGATCCTGTGGATAAAAAATTGAGCATAACAAGAGAAGTAAAGTTCTTGGAAGATCGACTGTTCAACGAGGTGATTCCATCAATAAGCGAAACTAATTTTATCAAACTGGAACTGTCTGCAGATCATAATTTAGTGGGGAATTTGAGAAGAAATTCTGATCTCGTTATACGGACTGAAGTTGAAGTTGCTGATGATGTTAGTGAAGTGTCTGCTGAAGATGAGAACGACGAAGCTGAAAAGACTATGGTAGAGTCTGATGGGGACATTGTTTTTTCAGAAAATGAGTCATATCTGACTGCAACTGATAGTAATTCAGATCCAGATGAAAATTCTAGTTCGGATTTTATTCCTTCGTCATTAATATTCAGTGGGGATACAGTTGGAGCTGTGCGACGTTCTACACGAGTTCCTAAGCCTACGAAATTCGAGAACTACGTTACGTTTGTCAACGAGGGATCTGAAGATGATGACCCGGATACGTTCGAGGAAGCGATTTCTGGGCCCATAACCTGTTGTAGCCGCAGATATTCTAAATATAAAAGAAAAAAAGGAGTTTATCTATAAATGAAAGTCACCTTCTTCTTTGTGTAACTCAACCGAAAGGTGACTTTCATTTATAGATAAACTCCTTTTTTTCTTTTATATTTAGAATATCTGCGGCTACAACACTTATTCAGAGAAAAACATTAAAGCAAAACTCCCTCTTCTATATTAAAAATTAAATAAAGTTGAACATTTTGCTGGCGAATAAAATAATACCCTGCTAAATTTTATCTAGTTGAACGCAAAAAGCGAGTACATACCTAGGTACCTACTTGGCAAATAAAGGTTTCGCCTTCTACTTCATAAGCTGCTTATGATGGGAAACATAATTTTCCAAGTCAATGGAATACCCACAATAACAATTACATAACTCAATCATGCATAGACACACGTACTTTCCATTTCCCGCAATTTCTATCATCACCTTATAATTTCTCGATCAGTAGGCTGAGCGGATAGTAAAGTTTCACATGTTTTTGCGCTCCTTTCCTAGGCCATTGCATCACGACAACGATTACAAAACTAGCAATCGTCCAACTTGACCTTTCCGTCTACTAAAATACACACATCACATTTTAGGAAGTCAAGCTTATAAATTTCAGCCATTCTACAAGAGCTGCCTATTCAAATTTTTAATTATTTTCAGATGCCCATACCTACACACATTATCCATACCACATTCGAAAACATCGTTAACCGGTTTCGTTGAATTTCTAGTTCAATGTCGGCAGCCGGCAAAAAGCGAAAATCTGTCTTCAATTAGTTAGCATAATTTTGAATGTTGGCCAAAAGACCAATAACCTTCCGTCCGGTCCGGTTTTTTTTATCTGTCCCTTGTTGTCTGTTTATGTGGCGATAGCGTTTATTGCATGTGTACAAATACAAAAATATACGGGCAGAGTTAACAGCGTCTATTGTTGTTGGAATTTAATAGCACAAATATGCATCCACTCGTACGAACTGTATCTATAACATACGGTAATTACGAATTTCGCAAGTTGTAATAACTCAGAGCATTTGACATTCGGTCAACTTTTCGAGCAAATTAAGTACAATACCATTATCCTTGTAATTTATTGTTTATTGCGTTAACAGTTGCTTATTTGCATGAACAAATGCTTAGTACACTGATTGAATATGATTGCGACGAGTGTTGTTGGTTTTAATAGTCTGACGTGTTTCAAAATTTGTAATGGAATTGAGCTTCAGTTAAACAAATGAATTTCAGACAAGCCTTGCAACTGCAGACGACTTTGTTGAAAATATACCTATTTGCCGTTTGCCAAACACTTAAGCACTTGAAGATGAGGTGATCGATTACCGCTAGTCATTGGCGGTTCATGCACATCAACATACAAACGGGCCGACGAAGTAGGAGTTATTAAGTTGGCTTAAAACAAACAAAAAATATTCAAACAAACAGATAGACTTTGTGCTAAAAAAATAAGGGAGTTTTTTGTTTGCTTCTATAAGTCGGATGGTATAGTCTCAGGTTCAAGTTCAAGTTGCAGAAAACACTTCCAGACGATGTCTGACATCTACCCAAGAGTAAAGTTGTGAGCTTTGTTGTTGGTGTTTTGTCATATTAATCGAGTGTTCTGTGCTCATTCCCCGGACAATTAAAAAATAAAACTCTGCCACAGATTTTTTATTCGATCGAGTCTAATGTCAGCTCTCTCTTGTGTATGACTCCCTTCTTTGACGCCATAAACAAGAAGTGACATATGTCTGTTACTTTAACATTTTATGAAATTTTACTAACGCTTACGAAATTTTACGAATATCTACTCAATAGGTCTGTTCCTTTAGTTTTAAATTTTAAGATTTTTTACTAATTCTTACGAATTTTTACACAGTGCCAACCCTTAACTGGAAAAATTCGTAAAAGAGAGCTTAACGAGAGAGCAAGATATAACCCCTCCACTGAGAATCTTTACGAATTTTTACTCAACAAATTTCTTTGTGTAAGAATTGCAAAAGCTGTCAGTCACCTTACAATTAACAGCTGATTTGAAATTTGTTGTCCTATTTGACTGTATGAGTTCATTTGTTTTGATTTATTGTGTATTAAAATGGTATCGACAGTCGCAAAAACAAAATTGAATGTTCTCCTTAGATTCTTTGAATAAGTGGAGATGAAATTCTTCCTCGCTGTAAGGAGTAAGAAAAGACAACCTCCTCCACGTAAATTTTAATGCTTGTAGTAGTACAGTACAAACTCTTCGATATACTCGGATTCATGAAGAAGAAGTTCGATTAATTCCGAATCACTTTCATCGCTAGGTAGTAAATCAACTAATTTTGTTCGTAAATTAGCAAATTATTCGAGTTCATCAGACATTTTAATAACTTTCAGTACCACTTTTTTGAATTTTTGAGTTATGCATCTGTCATTTTCATAAATTACTACAAAAGCGTTCCCTAACTTTTTCGTAAATGTCTCTCTCTGTGAGAGAATTTATCCCCACCACTGCCATTTTGACAGTCTTTTCCATTCTTACTAAAAAAGTAAAGGAACAGATCTAATGCCACTCTATTCGTAAAAGAGAGCGTCTTCGAGAGAGCAAGGTATTTCCCCTCCACTGAGAATCAAAAAGCTGTCAGTCACCTGACAATTGACAGATGATTTGTGGCATACGCGTAGATTTGTTTGCTTCTACAATGGGGACGTTCAAGTATCTAGTTTAGTAAGTCTGACAGCTCTCTCACTAGATGAAACTCAGCTCTGATTGGGGGAAATCGGTCGTGAAAGCAGATGTTTAAGTTGACGTTTATGGAAGGGTAGCCGATGAATCTAGTCGAGAAATTCGTGACTGAGTACTAAGTTGACAGTTCTCATATGTGGCTGACGTAGAAATAGTGACGTTCCCGACCAATCTAGTTTTTGCGTTCAGGTTACATCTCATCCACACAAATCTAGTCGACTTAAGATAACTAGATTCTTGAATGTGCCCAATGCTTGAAGTTCAGACAGCACAAACTCTTCCACATACTCTTATTCATAAAAAAGTGGCTCGATTTATTCCCAATCACTTTCTTCGCTAGATGAATTAACTAATATTGTTCACAAATGAGTAAACTCTTTGCGGGTATCACTTATCTTTACCATTTAAGTTATCTGTCATTTCATAAATTACTACAAACTAACTTCCTAACTTTTCTTAAGTAACTCTCTCTGAAAGAATTTTTATCACCACCACTGCCATTTTGACGGTCTTTTGTATTTTCTATTCTTACTACAAAAGTAAAGGAACAAACCTTATATAGTTTAAGCGGTCAGGGGAAATTTAGTTCACTTAAGTACAATAGACTTTTTAAAGTTCTCTTATCTATAGGGACTTATTCTGACAGCTGTCTGACTAGATGTACTTATCTCGGTTTTGATTGGCTGAAATCGGTCATAAGATGCAGCTGTTTCAGTTGACGTTTATGGAGGGGTACCCGACGAATCTATTCAAGAAATTCCTGTCTGAGAACTAATTTGGACGTTTCGCATATGTGCCTGACGTAGAAAAAGTGACATTCCCGACCAATCTAGTTTTTGCGCAAGACCAATCTGGTCAACTTAACTGTCAACTTAACTGTATTCTTGAATGTCCCCTATTTCACAAATACCACATTCACACTCACAGACGTCAAAGTGAGGCGTTCGCTTAGAAAAAAATATATATTCTGACTTCAAGTAATATGAAATGTGACATTGGCAGTGATGCCAAGCCGGATCGAAGTTTTATATGCCTTAACCCGAAAAAATTATGCCATTTTCAAATTGAAATAAGCATGAATCACAATTGTGAATGAAAATTATTGATTTGACTTTGATCAAAGAATAAACCACATTGAAAATTTATTTGTATGAAATCATTGTAAAAAAAACAATTATACCTACTTTCTAAAAATGATTCCTTAAGCATCGGAATTACTCCACATCACTGGGTGACACGTCCCACTTCCGTCTTGCCAGTAGAAGCGCGCTGAGGGTCCCGCATTTTTTCCGCAAACAGAATGTTAATTAACAAAATTCTCATCGGCATTTCTGAAACAAAGCATCAATGGTTCTGTTCCACATTCAATGTTGAGTCATGTACTATTAGCTCTGTATTTGCATGTAATGTGGTCTGTTGATCCATTGCGCAGCTCAACCTCATAGACGCCATCATCAAACTCGGCAAAAAAGCAAGCCTTGGAATTACAAAGTCACACCATAAAAACTGGAGTCAATGAACAACAGACAAAAGTCTGGTAATTTAGGACTCAGACTTGGAGCATTCATATGGCAAGCATGTACTTCCTCTTTTATGCTCAAGAATCGATGGATAGTCGGATAAGAATTGTATTCCACCAGAAACTGTCAATGACTTCCAATCCGAGGTCAAAATTTCATCTCAATTAAAGCGGCTCGTTGATGTGCGAGTAGGTGAATGACACACCCGTTTCATTCTTGGTACTTCGTAGGCTTTTAGTTGGATAAATAAAAAAAATTCTCTCACCTATGCATATAAAATCACCTTTCGTTTAATGGCTCTTATCACGCTCGTATTTTTCCACTCGCCAATATAATAATATAAATAATTCATAGCACGGTCCGCCCAAATGATAAATGAAATATTTCCGTATCTGTCAATCTGGTGATTAGGAGTTGCGCCAAAACACACAGATTTAAAAGCGCATCTCTCAGACACTCCTTCATTGTTGTTAATTGGCAAATCACCAAGTCGCTATTGAGCAAATTTAAACCTAGTATTTGAAATTGAATTTATTACCATTTCTGATATTTCCGTCATGTTTAAAGCAATTAAAGCAACTAGAAAAAATAGAACACAAGCATTTAAATGACCTTCTCCTCCTTGGTAAAATCTTTGCGACACCTAAATTTTTTTTTATCTGGAACAAAAAAGACACTCGAAATCATTTGCCTTGAGCCAGTAGCCAGACACTCGAAAGTGAATTTTTAATATGCATCTGGCAAGTGACGGCGACGGGACACCTATTTAAAACAGCATTTTAATGAAAGGCGAAAAGAATTATTCAAACTGTCATTGAAGCAATTGGTTACGTGCCAGTTGTTTTATCTTGTAACATTTATTCAAATGAAACCAAAAAAAAAGAATGTCTAATTTGTGTTTTTCTTTTTTGCAGCTGACACATTTCAAAAATGCCAGAGAGACGAGAATTTTGACAAGTGCCTCGTGGAGGCGGTGAACAAGGCGCTACTTCTTCTGAAAGATGGTAAGTTTGGGAAGTTGTGGACAGATGTTAATATTTTTCATGTTAATGGAAGATCATTTCTATTCCATGATATTTCTCATATAAAATGAAATTTTAAAATGAAAGCACAGAGGAGTCACTAAAGTCTAGACACACAACAAAATAAACCAGTTTATAGCACTTTGTCACAAATGTGACTGGAACAGATTGAGCTTTCGTCTGTTTTACTTTAATTTGCTTTACAATTATAACATGCATCACGTTTCGGTGTCGAAAAACTATGAAATTTGGCAACAAAAGCAATCATGCTTTGATCCATGCCCCAACCTTCAGAATCCGCCGTCTCCGTTGCGGCAAAGTATTTAACTGACAGCTGGCAGATGGATAGAATACGCGCAGGAAAATAATGCCGGATGGAGGCTTACAGAAGATTGCACCGAATAGTTGATTATCATTATTATAATTATATTTTGCACAAGTGTTTCAGATTGTAATTTTTGAACTATCATACTAAAATCTATTACTTTATTTATTTGTAGGTAACAAAGAATTCGGTTTACCCTCACTGGAACCGCTGGAAGTGAAGAGTTTGGTTATTGACGCTGGAAATGCTCCCATAAACCTGAAACAAAGTCTAAAGGATATTAAAATCCATGATTTAATAAGTACCAGCAGAGTTGTAAGATACAGGTTAGCGAACTTTGATAAAATGCTCCATGCACGTAGACTCTACAATAATTCATTTATTTTCACAGAACTGACTTAGACAAATACCTTATCATCTGTGACAGCAAAACAGATCGAATGCAACTTGTAGGCGACTACACAATGTCTGGAAGAATATTATTACTGCCAATTACTGGTAATGGAAAAGCAAATATTACTTTGATCAACACGAAAATCGAACATCGTCTAATCGGTGAGCCCTACGAAAAAGACGGAGTAAAATATATGCGTCTGAAGGACTACAAGGTTTCGTTCAATCCAAAACGTGTCTATATGCATTTTGAAAATCTTTTTGGCGATAAACTGCTGTCAGAGACAATGAATAGATTCCTGAATGACAATTGGGACACAGTATTCAGTGAGCTGAAAATAGGCTATCAGAAGAGCATGGGACAGGTCTTTAAGGAACTTTCAAATGCGATATTCACAAAAGTACCTTTCGACAGGATATTCTTGAGCTAAATATTTGTATGCATGTATGGGGGATAGAGTTGTAAGAGGGTAACCTGTGGGAATGAATTTTGTATTTTAAGAATTTTGGGTGGGTAAGAAATCACATCATCAATAAGTATTAGGCTGTAAGGACACGGGGGTTACAAAAGTATCATTGTATCATTGTTATATGAATAAAATTATTTTTTGGATTTGTATGACATTTTATATTTTTGTTTTTCCTCTAGGCAATTCACCTTTTTGCAATAATAGCAAAATTACAGCTAAGGAATGCCAGCGGATAGGGAATTAATTCTTAAAATTAAAAACAGTACTTTCATTAAGAAAATTATATACAACAGTATATGTACATACATTTCGAAACACATAAATCTGGTACCCATTTAAGTGAAGCGATGGCAGCACTCCCTCTATGCGACTTTAATGGCGTATGGCAATAATCAGACATGACATTTAACAAGAACATAAGAACTTTAAGCTGGATACCAAGAAATTGTTTCGAATAAAAAGAACTGCCTTTGCGATCTCGTCCGTTGTCCGTTTATTAATATCTGAAAGCTTCTCCATTACTTCAAGATGAACTATTAATATTTCTTGAACAGATTTTTAATGGATTTCGACATCTTTATTGTAATTATAAATATGGCAGCACAGAATATAATTCCAATTGATGTTTTGTTCAGGGATTTTGCGGATATTCGGGTGCGCATCCGCAATCGCGGAACATTCGCACTAATTTTAGCATCCGCATCTGCAATCAATGCGGAGCTTTTTGCGGATACGGATTTTGTGCAAGACGTGACAAGAAAATGTGTGCGGTGCCAGTGAATGAAACCTGCTGCGCGCGCTACTAGTGTGACGAGGAGGCAAAATAATAAAAACTTGTTTTTTTACACATACTTTTGCAATCTCATCATTCGCTTACACAAACTTCTGTAATTTTTTGAGTGGGCTGCCTTTTCTGCTTGTATTAATTATTAAATATTACCATATTGTCAAAAATTCTACATCCGCAACATCCCTGGTTTTGCCTATTAGGGCCGTTTGCTGATACGTCTCATAGCGAATCAAGTGCCATATAAACTCTTATGTGACAGTTTATGCATTAAAAAAGTAGCCTATAAGTACTTAAGTAGAACTTAAATCGTCTTAAAGAACTTAAAGAGTCGTATGAGCAAACGGCCCTTAAATATCTAAGCCTAATTGATTGCTATAGTAGCGTAGTACTTTTTTTTTTAAATTTATTGTTGCATGCTATTCGGCGTTGTGACGTTTACATTCGCAATTTCGCACTTTCGTAGTAATACTAAGCCATTTGCACCCAATCATGAATACGGAATACCCCTACTTCATGACTCCTTAATGACATCGATAACTGTCATATTTAGTTATTCTTGTTAGTATTTATGAAGTCTAATGTGGTTTTCGATGCACTTGAATTTCAGGTAGAATGTAATTGTTGTAAATGGATTCTGAGGATTATAATTTACTTTGCTTTGCAGACATGGATGCTCATAAAACAGGCCTAATTTGTCGACTACTACTTATTCTGTTATTAGGCTATTTTTTTGATTTTGAATGCTGTGTGTATACACAAAGCGAACAGGTCATTTTTTTTTGTCGGTTTAATGTGGCATTGTTCGAAATCTGCTGAATTTTCAAATTGAAGAAGTGTTAATTTATTATGATGACATTATAACTCCGCGATAGTAATTCGTAAATCGTAATAGTTTAACGACATCTTACAACATATATAAAATCTACTACATTATTCGAAAAACAACATCAAGAATAAATTCGTACCTGGCAGTGTTTCTCTTTAAACTGACTGATGTCGCTCTCTTGCAATATATAAAATAAATAAAAACAAACCCAGCCAAACAAAACAATCCATACACTACCAATGAAACGTATCATACGTTTTCCCATTCGTCAGACAGAGAAATTAGAATAACAACCGGAATGTTTTTCATAACAAAAACGATAAACGAATAAAACCATCCAAGAGAGAAGTCGTCCAATTAAGAGCACTTTTCACCACAGCGGTGCGGTGAAATTAAAAATAGCCTCAGAAAATCAGAGATGGCAATGGCACTTCGTTGACAGCCTAATGTTGAGTTCGCGATTGGTCGTCGTCGGTCGAAGAGTGATTGTGAAATTCGTCGCGATTATTAAGTTCAAATCGAATGTTTTCTATATTTTGAAGAAATTCTTATCAACAAAACACAACGCAATTCAATAAAGGTGAATAATAATTTGGTTTTTCATTGGATAAGGTGCATAAAACAGCAAAATTCAACGAAGAAAAAAAGACTTGTTCCCTGTCTGCATTCCATGCAAAAAAAAGTTACAGAAAATAAGCCAACTCCAGAGTATTGCACTCTACTTGCGGTACTTTGTTTTTGATTAATCATCGAAGTGTAAAGTGCAGTGCGAAGTGGTACAAATTCCTGTTTGCTAGTGAATTTAATTTTAATTAGAAATTGCAAAGCATATTGTTTTCTTACAAGAATTACATATCGCAAATTGGAAAAAGAAAAGAGGAAAAAATCCGGTGGTGAATAAACCATGTACCACAGGGGCGTTTAACTTGTTTTTGACAGCTCGCATTCATGGTATGAGTGTGTGTTTGTGAATGGCTGGATATGTTTTGTTGTTGTTGGCCTACTCTGCTAGGAGAAAACCAATTTTCCGCAAAACGAATGAAAAACGGGATGTTCCTCGCGAATAATGGTCGAGTTTTCCACACCGATATCGCGGGCGACTGTATTTTCTACTACTGTGTGCATATTTAAGTGCTTTCATTGAAAAATATTTCAATATCATAAATTATCAAAGTTGGCTAGTAGAAAAAATATTCTTTAGAAATTATTTCCACTGCAAATTCGGTGCAGATTGGGAGTGCTATATATTTTGTTAAACCGGCGCGTCCACACTATCGATTTGGTGCCGTTTTTTTTTGTCTATAATTTTTTGTTTGTTCCCCCCTCAGGTGTTTTAAGCCGAAAGTGCGTGCTAGTGATTAACTAAACAAATAAGAAAATAAAATACTAGTTGTTTAAACATAACTAGTGAAGAAAAGTGTAAGACAAACCGGTGCAGGGGCACAACAAAACCGGGGCGGAAAATTCAATAGTGAATTTGCATTCTCATCCTATCTCTCTTCAACGATAGTTTTCATCACAGCAGGATGTTTAATTTCATGAAAAAAGGAACCGGCGAAAAGGACCGGGAAAAATCCGATCGGGAGGAAAAGGAACGAAGGAAGAAGGAGAAAAAGTTACGGAAGGAAGCAAAAGGAGTTTCGGGCAGCATGAGTACAGAGGAGTTGATGCGATTAGATGAGGTGAGATTCTTTCAAAGTTTTCCTAACATTTTCCTGTTTTTTTTTTTTTTTTTGTTCGTTTTTCTGTTGCATCATTTTCGTACGAGAGGTTGCGAAGTATGTTTGTGTTATGGTACCTAGTTGGGTACCTATCTGAAGGAAATCTAGTATACTTGTGAGCCAGTAGATTATCTCTCGATGAATTAAACTGTGATGTGCATTCCGCTTAAGGTATGATTTGATTACCTGTCAAGTTGGCTAATATTTGAACCATCGACATTTGAATTGGCTGATGTCTTTTTGACGAGCGTTGTTAAACTATTATGCCAGATGTGACCAAAAAGTGTATGAGGCATTAGTTGAAATTGCAGAAAGGCGATTTACAATGAATCCAGACAAACTCATCCAAACAAGCTTCTGCTTAATCGATTTGTCATGCGGTCGCGAAAGAAATTTGAATGTCAGTTGCATAATGGCTATTTGATCACTTAGCACGCTCAAAGTGAGCACAAGTTTTAGCTAATATTTAAAATAAATATATAGTTCCTGTTTTTCCACTAACATTTATCGCAAAGTTTAGCAATAATGTGCTCTTGTTCAAGAAGATGACAGGTAACTAAATAACTTCGCCGAATCGATTTAAAAAAAGGCTGGCTACTTAACGAAATGTCAAAGTTGAAATAGTATATCAAGGTAAGTCGTTCGCTTCGCTCGGACAAAACCCTTAATTTTCTCTATACCTAGCTATCGTTTTTGGACATCATCCTGTATGATAAGGCCAACTTAATATTTTGGCTGCTTCTCGAACGTCAGTCGAATGGGATTGAGGCTTAGGGCAACAGCCTTCATAATATAGACGTATTAAATGACACTTGGTTGTACTTTAAAAAAATAAAAAATCGTTGGCAGACAGGCATTACTCGATTTTGTTTTAAAATGCGATTAACCACGTGTTTTGACATAGACCGCGAAATAAAAATAAATTCTTGCTAACTTCGAATCTGAAATAATTATATGGTAGATTTTTTCGAACTTTGAATGGTAGCACGGCCATCATGGAAACAATCACAAACCCAGATTGTCTTTTAGCCTGCGTTTCATTGACCCAGGATGACTAGTAAAACTTCATATAGGGTCGGTTGGGGTAAATGTAAAGCGGCCGTTATTTTCACATTTTAAATATAGTTCTCGGAACCCAGACATAAAAAAAATCTGAATTTGGAGTGTCGCGACACCGGTGCAAGCAATACCCTTCAGTTGTTGTTCGGCTTTCGTTCGCTATTTTAGTTCTGAACTTTTACCCCATAGATGAGCTCCTAGCTCTAAGGGAACAGCAATTTTTTGTCCCCATTTACCCCAGTATTTTTATAAACACGGAAGGGGTAAATGTAAACACTGCCCTATGTCTTTTTTGGGTTCTTATAACTTGATTAAGTCATCATATGTGCAACATCTTGTATCTTACAATATAATATCCGTTTCCAAAATTTAAAAAAAAAATAAAATTTAATATTTTATATATTTCTGAAACAAATGTGATGCAGTGATGCCAGATCGGGGGAGGTATCCCTTTTTGCGGGGTTTTCTCACTTATAATAAGCTAAAAGGGTCAAAGGGATTTTCAAACCTCATAACACAAAAAAGAGGATTTTACTTTTTGGTCAATATTTGTTCCTAATTGCTAATTTCCTTAAGAATACAAAATTTGTCAACCTACGATCAAATTAAATATTTTCATGTTTAGAAAAAAGTCGTTCAAAATATCTGAATGCGTTCATTTTCTTTTTCTTTTTATTTTCTTAAACTGTTTCATAAACTGACATATCTGTGGTGAAAATCTCAACTCATCGCACACATACTGTTGAGATGAAATTTCAAAAGAAAACAACAATTTGACACTTGTCGTTGTGAATTTATGTGTTCTTTTTTGTAACGTTTTAAAAATGTATAAGATGTACCCATATTTCTATTTTTGTATTATATACCAACGTATCTTAATATGTATGTTTTTATTTCTGTTAACTTGCATAGTTAATGTATAATGCAATTAATTAATTTGTTAATAATAAAAAAAGACTGAATTTAATGAAATACATTTTTTATTATTTAATATTTCGTGGGATAAATGTGGGATTTTTTATATTTGGAGAGGGATAATAGGAATTTTTTGGGTATAACCGTGGGATAGCCTGCTTCTAAAGTCTGGCATCACTGGTCCACCACACAACTTATGAGCAGTCTTGGAAATACCAGAAATACATGGGCATCCGGCGCTTAGTAATTTGATGGTATTAAGCCATCACTCAGAAAATAACAGACAACACAATGGCCGCGTTCCATTGCCCGCATGCCGTCTAGCCCAAAGTACCCCAGATAAAGGAACGCCCGAGAAACCCATCGCAAGCGGCAAAGTGACATTATTAATTAATTATTTCCATATTACAATTAAAAAAACGATACAATATTAATATATAATATTAAAAAACAATATATGAATTGCTATTTAACTCACGTTATTACCAATTTTATCACAATTGCACTTGCTCGGCTTAATTTTTTTTTTTATTTTGTAAACGTTTAAACGATTTCCTTTGACAGCTCGTTTTTTTTTCTCTCAATGCAGCGGATAGTTTTGTGCTAGAATGAGAATTTTCAATGAAAGGATTTTTTCACAAAAAGTGATAGACGTCTGACGCAAATGGTGAAATGTCAATTTTTTTTTATATAGAGTTTGACATGCCGCTAGTCACCTAGCGGGCAGTGGAACGCGGCCAATTGCATTAGTTTTAGGTCTGTTCCTTTACTTTTGTAGTAAGAATGGAAAAGACTGTCGAAATGACAGTGGTGGGGATAAATTCCCTCACAGAGAGAGACACTTACGAAAAAGTTGGGGAACGATTTTGTAGTAATTTATGAAAATGACAGATGCATAACTCAAAAATTCAAAAAAGTGGTACTGAAAGTCATTAAAATGTCTGATTAACTCGAATAATTTGCTTATTTACGAACAAAATTAGTTGATTTACTACCTAGCGATGAAAGTGATTCGGAATTAATCGAACTTCTTCTTCATGAATCCGAGTATATCGAAGAGTTTGTACTGATTGAAGTACAAGCATTCGAGAGAGGAAAAAGCAACACAGCATTAAAAATTACGCAGAGGATATTGTCCTTTCTTAATCCTCACAGCAAGGCAGAATTTCGTCGCCAATTTCGAGAAGACTGTAAGGAGAACATTCAGCTTTTTTTTTCTCGCCTTTTGATACCATTTTAATACGCAAGAAATCAAAACAAATGAACTCATACAGTCAAATAGGACCACAAATTTCAAATCAGCTGTTAATTGTAAGGTGACTGACAGCTTTTTCAATTCTTACACAAAGAAATTTGTTGAGTAAAAAGTGGAGGTGTAACATCTTGCTCTCTCGATGCCGCTCTCTTTTGTGAATTTTTCGATTTAAGGAACGGCATTGAGTAAAAACTCGTAAAAATTTGTAAAGATTCGTAAGAGTTAGTAAAAGTTCGTAGAATTTAAGAGTACAGGAACAGACGTATTCTTGCGATCGTTTTTGCTTTATCAATTTTACGAGCTGAAAACACAAGTAATGTCCAAATGCGCATACTCCTATTTGATTCGAGTGTAACAAAATCGTTTCGCATTTAAAAATTATGTCATTTGTCCTCCGGGCCCGTCAAAGGGTTGCCACAAGTGTTTTTGTACATGTATGGCTTCTCAGTTGCTACCTGTGTACTTAACACCACTTGACTTGACATCGATGAGGTCGTGTTCGCGGAAGTAGATACTTCAAGTCGCCTTGAAAAACACTAAATACCTTTTGCAATTGTTTTCTATATACCCACGTACCTTATCCAATTCACCATAACTAACAACTTATTTCTCGTTAATTACAATTAGGGAGTAACTACGCAGACCTAATTACTCGTTCAAAGTTTTAGAATTAAAAAAAAAAACGAAAACATGTTCCTTCCATAAGCATACAGCTGCCGAATAAAAAAGCGCAGTCTTTAACTGCTTAGTATTCCCCTCAAAGATGTTCGCAAAAAAACAACGGTTACGCTCATACGAGTTCTAAAGCGCGTTTTTATTCTGAATTCTTAGTCGTCACCCAGAATCAATGGGACACATTAGGAATTTCAATGAGGAACAGGCTGGGTGTACTTTTTCACAGAGTTTTGGCAAATTTGCCAAGTGGTGTGTTAAGGCATAATAGTTAGTGCCATGCGCATTACCCAGTTCTGATGACAGAAAGTGTAAACAAAAAAATACTCCCAGTCGTTAAACTAGAATAACTGGTGAAAGAAAGCCCGTTCCAAGGTGTATCATAATAACTTGAACAATTTGAAAGGAAATTTTGATTTTCAAACAAGTCTGATTGACGGAGACCCCAATTCATGTTTGTCTTAAGACTCAATCATACTTAAATGAAATACAAACCATTGACAGAAAGCTAAAGTAAAAGAGAATCCGATTTGTCGATAGTTGGGTTGGCCGCTTTTAAACACCTACCTGCTATAGGATAACCGTTTTGAGAGAGTTCATTGGAAATGTTACTGTCGTTGGCTGCTTGAAAGAGACTGACATTGGTTCTAGTGCAGAAGTGACAAGACCTAGCCACGAGTAAAAATATCAAAATGCTTATTCTGTACGAATATTTGTACGGAAAGGCTAATATGGCTTCGTGTTCAAAGCATGCAGAAAGAGGCTATAAAAACGACTACCAGACATCGCGGCGCTATAAAAAAAAAATGTTGAAGACGACACGGTATGCAAATTTTCCGGAAGTATAGCCAGGTATTTGAAAAAAAGGTGCATCGGATTTGGAAGGAATTTTACATTTGCTTAAAATGGAGGTCTAAAGCTCTAGGTTTGTAAAGGGTGTTTTTTTTTTTTTGTAGAGATATAGAACTTTGAAATGGAATAAAACAAAGATGATTTTTTTTAAATTGTCATGAAATTTACTTTATTCGAAAGATAATCTTCTGGCATTATAGTTTAAATACAGGGTCCGCCAAATAACTCTTTTTTTTTTTGAAAAAAAAGTTATTTCGCGGACCCTTTATGATTTCTGGCATATGACCGCCACGGCTGGCTCGCACGTAGTCTAATCTGGAGGTCCAATTTTCGATAACTTTTTCCAACATTGTGGCCGTATATCGGCAATAACGCGGCGAATGTTGTCCTTCAAGTGGTCAATCGTTTCGGGCTTATCGGCGTGGACAGAAAATAGTCAAGCGGCGTTAAATCGCACGATCTTGGAGGCCAATTCACGGGTCCGAAACGTGAAACTATGCGGTTACCAAACGTTTCCTTCAATAAATCAATTTTGGCACGAGTTGTGTGACATGTTGCGCGGTCTTGTTGAAACCACAGCTCCTGCACATCATGGTTGTTCAATTGATGAACGAAAAAGTCAGTAATCATGGCTCTACAGCGGTCACCAGACTGTAACGTTCCAGCATCGTTTTTAAAGAATTACGGACCAATTATTCCACCAACCCATAAAGCACACCAAACAGTGAGTTTTTGTGAATGTAATGGTGTCTCAACATACACTTGAGGATTATCATCACTCCAAATACGGCGGTTTTATTTATTGACGTATCTATTCAACCAAAAGTGAGCTTCATCGCTAAACAAAATTCGCTTATGAACCATGATTTTCAAAATAAATTTGCACAAGTTGGAAGCGTTGTTCAGGCGTCAGTGTATTCATGTTGAAATGCCAAACCAAACTAAAAATAAATCCCTTGACAGCTGACAAAAATACCTCTAAAAAAACACCCTTTATATGGCAGGAGGTATTGATGCAAGTTGCCGACATTGCTTTCCTTTTTGTTATTATTGGAGACGGTAAAGAACTCAGTAGGTGCAGCTTTTAAGACAGTTTCCTTGTTTTCGGAAGAATCTGTCAAAATAGACTTCAATGATGAGGAGCTAATGAAATCGGCACTCGCCACTGGCAGTACGTACGAGTATTCTAATACCCTTTTCACACCGCAGCGAAAAACTTGTTTTCGTAGAAAACTCATCGATGCATTCACACCGAAACTGACGTTTCAACCAGCTGAGAGACACTCGTTGTGAAAATTCTGTGTAAACTATTTTGCTTAAAAATTTCGATAGCATTAATTAACAAATAAAATTAATTCAGAGCATTTAAAAATAGTATTAGACCATAAATTATGTGTGTTAAATGATTTCAAGTTGTGACAGTTGCTGAATTTGCTTAATATTTCAAATGGTGTGTTTCTTTTAAAAACCCAACGTTTAGACCTCGTTTTCGTGGAAAATGACTTTAACGGCCATTATTCAATCCCTTTAATCCGGGCTAAGGGTTAAACCCGGGTTTAAGTGAGCTTAACCCAAAAATGAAACTCAAGTGCATAATATTCACTCGTTTAACCCGGTCCAGTTTTTTGAATTTGACAGCGTTTAATCCGATTGGAATTAAACTGCACTCCGGAGACCAGTTTAAGTACTTTAACTCGGGTTAAAACTCAATTTCATAATATGTATTGACATTTCATCGCTCGCAGGACGCAAGAAATAAGAAAAGTAGAAAAGTGAAATAGAAAATAAAAAATATAGCAAGAAGCTAAAAAGGGATTTCATTCGTAAAATGGATGAAATGTTGATGTATTCGTCGTCAGAAGAAGAATCTGATGAAACAGCAGCTCATCGAAGTAGTAGTATTGAATGCACTAGCGGCCTTGCGTCGACGACTCGTTGTGGTGTATTTTCGGATATATTTCCGGCTGAAAAAAAGAGGCATTTTGAAGGCTACATCGACAGGAATTGAATGGTGATGAACGTCACAAAATAAATCAAATAAATTTCCAAGTGACACAACAATAAACAAATGTCTTCTTTTTTTTCTTTTTTTTTGTGAAATTTGACATTGCGTAGGTTTAAAATGGATTAAGAACGGTTTAAAGTGTTTTAAATCCATCTTTAATCCAGTGGGCTTAATGCATGCTTTTCAGTGATTAATATGGACACAGGTTTAAATTGTCGGGTTTAAAAAATGCGGATTAATGGTCGGGTGTAAAATTAACTTAAGCCTGAGTTACACCCGGAGTGAATAATATGGCAGTAAACAACTTGATTATGTGTGAGAAAACTTGTGTTTTCGGTTGTTTTCACGAAAACCCAGTTTTCCGCTCCGTGTGAAGGTAGACAGTTATCATTTTGCCTCTCGGTTTATTCTGCTTTTACTGCTGTTCTCGAGAACCTTTAAGTCATCTTCCAAAAACCGTGTCTATTGACAAAATAGAGTCTCTCCTTTTTAAAAATTCTTCCGTTGAGTTAAAAAACTCGAGGTGGGTGATTTCATTGTACTTGCGTATTGCACGATCTATATACTGAAGAATGAAACCGAATAGCATTTGACTTTATAATCGACGATTCATTCATTTGGTTAAATTTCTTAGTTTTAGTGTTGAATCATTGTTAAATACGAACTCACTAAACTTGCACTCAAAAAATGGGTTGATTTCATTTTCATTTTCATTTCAAGGACATGCTTTCACTTTTTACTGTTCATTAGAATAGACTTGATTTATATATGAAAATTTCAGGTTTAGTGTATTTAGTGTATTTATTTATTTAACTACTAAACATTTAAGCCACAGTTAACCAATTATTATTATTCTTTATTCATCTACCGAGCTTAACTCTAACAGACTAGGATTAAATATTTTAACAGTTCAGGATAAATTTTAGAAAATATTCAGTACCTAGTGTCACCATTTAGGACATATTTTTATTCAATAAATATAATTTAAATTTTCATCTTTCATCACATAAATCTATTTCACTGCAAAGAGAATTAAAATTTATTTTACACTTCGTTATTGGCTCATTAAGGCCATAATTGTAAGAATTTTTAGGGCTCAAAAAAAATTATTTCTTATTCGAAGAATTCTTTCTGGAGCATAAAACATAAAATATTGAAGTATGTACATCGGGACATACTATACGAGAAGAGAAAACATCATGAATAAACAGCATACAATGAACACTTCGCCTTTTTTGTACGGTATCTAATCCTATTAGAGCACACCTTATTGGATAAGAGGGCATTATATTAATGTTCCATTTCATTTGCCTTGTAACAAATCTTGTAAAGGACTTTTGTAACCTTTCTAGTCGTATTATAAAATTTGCATATATTGGACACCAGACTATAGAGCAATATTCAAGAAAAGGTCGTCCTAGAGACATAATTATAGACAGACTTTAGAGCATATGGGTTCGAAAATTCAGCACATGTTCGCTTAATCCAAGCATTAAGCTTGCTTTATTGACAACATAATGAATGTGAAACGAAAATGCAAGTTTCGTGTCAAAAATCACACCAAGGTTTTTCGAGAAAGACTGGTCCCGGAAATTTTATAGTTATTAATTACAGGCACTAAAATGGTACACAGAAAAAGAATGACATTTATTTATGTTCAAGGTTTGTCGATTAAGGTCCACACCATTGAACTATTGTGTTTAAATCATTTCTAAGATTTTCACAATCAAAAATATTTTTTGCACGCATAAATATCTTTAGGTCATCTGCATACAACGAAGCAACGAAGGAATCTCATTAATAAAAATAATAAATAGTAAAGGCCCTAAGTGACTACCTTGGGGGACACCAGATGAGACCTCAATTAGTCTAGATTGAGAAGAACCAATCTTTACATACTGCTTTCTGTTCAAGAGGTAACTTGTTAACCACTTTAGTAACATCGAATGAATGCCAAATGATCTTAATCTATACATATAAAAATTGAGCCTTAAAATTCTGTTCGTTTGTTGCCGATTCACGCCTTAAAGCATTTACCGATTTTAACCAGACTTTCACACATCTTTGGTATTGGTCTATGTATGGTTTTTGTGAAGTTTGGTTGAAATCGAAAAACGTATGTGTGTGTGAAAAAACACATGAATTTCCATACATTTTGCTCGACGGATTAGAATGATTTTTTTTTATTTAGTTTGTCTTGAATCAGGGATGATTTAGGAAAAATGAAAATTCGGAAAATTCTCAACAGGTGGCGCTGTAGGCACATTTCGTTTTTCATCTATCTCCTTCTATATTCATATATCAAGGTGGCGCAAAAGTAATCCTCCTATCAGAAAATGCTATAAATGTTGCGATTGGCCCCTAATGTCAGTTCTGTTTTGACATTTGTGTAGTAAACACATGCGAAATACACGTTAATAAACAATGTTACGCTACACTGCTCCAGAACGCGGAATATCGAAAAATATCGTTTTGGACTCGATAGGTGGCGCTTTTGTCGATCTCCGAAACCATAGAGAGAACCAAAGCTTTGTTGAAATGAGTAAACATTACATCAACTTGATATCCCGACTCCACAGAATCAAAAAGATATTTCGTAAACAGCGTCAAGTTGGTTAATGTGGATCTACCAAATACAAATCCATGTTGTTGCAGGCATATTTGTTCCTTGATTGTAAAATAAAGTTTTTTTGAAACAATTGACTCTAAAAGTTTCGGAATAGCTGAGAGCTTAGATATTAGACGATAGTTTTCAATTTTAACATGAATATTTCCATTTATCTAAAAATACACCGGAAGCTAGGGATAAATTGGAAATTAATTTTAAAAGAAAAGACAAGGACAAATTACATTCATGCTTATTTTGAGATTCGTTTTCTTTCGAAAGTGTGTCGAATTTGAACAATCTGTATGTTGACATTCGAACAGAAAAGAAAGTTCATTCTGTCAATCGAAAGTTCATTTTTCATTCGAATGTGGAGTTTATTTTGACTTTCTAATCGTTCGCAACAAGTGTCATTTTTTATTCGTCTGTATTTTCCTAACGCTACACAGTGATAATTGTTGTTTTTCCACATTTTCCTAAGGGATTTTTTTCGGAAATGGATTTGAGACATCCATTATTATCCTCCTGTATCGAATTTTCTCTTTTTTCATCCATAAACAAAACAATCGCCATGTCTGTTGTTATTTGTCACCGATTGTATACAGAAAAGCAACTGTATCGAGAAAAATTTTCTTTTGATTTGAACAGTAACCATATTTGAAAGGTAGTGTGAACAGAATTGAGTTAAATAAATAACAGCAAAAACTTGAGGTTTAAATAACATATACCTTCTTTTTCGCATTCTTTACTTGAACAATATGGGTTCAAAATTTAATAACGAAATTTTAAAACCTATTTTAGATAAGCTTATATTTAAATTTCAGACAAAATATTACTAATAACACATTTTAATATTCTTACACCTGGTTCCATTTGAGATAAGACTGCTACTTAACATTTTTGTAGATCTTAGCATATATTTCTCAATAAGTAGTTAATATTTTAAATAAATATATAGTTTTAATAAAACAATGAAAAAGGAGCCTCCATAAAAAAAACAAAAGTATGTTCACTCTATATAAAATAAAAATGTGAAACAGCTGATTTCGAAAGCTAAATTCATTTGAATTCATTTTATGACATTCTCGAAAGTGAATATTATTCGTTCGAATCTCAAAATACACAAAGTTCATTCGAACGAATAGGGACATTCGTTAGAATTGACGATTCGTTCGAATCTCAAAATAAGCATGATTGTTTTAGAACTTCAAAGGGAATACGATCAGGGCCAGCGCTTTGGGAAGTATTCTTAATAAATTTCTAAAAAAAGTTTTTTTTTTTTAACATGTTGCATTTCTTTTAATATTTTTTTTTTAATTTTAATTTTGTTAGGCTGAATTTGTTAAAATTATTCGTCAAGTTATTGAGCCATTGCTTCCGTAGTTACATCGAGACGTCCTTTGATATATATATAAATTGGATTCCCCGTTGCCCTCGGTTTAGTTTATAGAACTAAGAATATAGGTGGAATTGCCGTTGTCAGTCAGGATTCAAAACAAAAGTTAAGCATTTGATCTTTCTCTTGATTTGTCTTAGGTCTGCATTTTCAGCAACCTTTTATAGGGGGGGATCTTTTTTCAACTTCAAACCACGCAATGGCGCTATTTAAGCTAATCCTCAAATGTATCAGTAGGCGTCTCGTCATTATTAATTGCGCGTGCGGTGCAGTCGTAATTATAACAACGGGTCCGGGTCCCATAGACCCTAGGGTAGGAATACTTGGCCAACTTTACCTGCAAATCTCCAAGTTCTCCTCGGAGATATTTTAAAAAAGAAACGGCTATTAGAAGAGCCCAATACATCTGTAAATGTCCAAGGGATAAGGACCGGAAGACGAAAATTAGATGCGGCAGGTGCCGTAACCCCCTTTGCGGCGAACATAGCCGGTCTGTGTGCCAAGAATGCCTCGATTCTAAACTTTAAAATATTTTTAATAGTAAACTACGTGTGTGATATTAATAATAAATAATTTATATTAAAACGTCTTTTTGTTTTTGATATAAGAACAAAAATATATTGGGGTTTTCTGGACCCCATCGTAGCAATTGTGTTTCTCCAGGGATGGGTAGGGTTTAAGGCTTAATAACCCGTTTAACTGTCGCCAAACTACATTTTACATCTGTTTTTATGTTTATTTTTGACGCGGAATCATGAGAATTGGAAGCTGCTCTGATGATTCCACGTCTTTCGGCTCTTGATGTGGCCCTATAACTTTCGCCTTTCATATTTTTCCACACTGTCGACATTTCGCAAATAACCGCTTACTAAATTTTGACTTCTGTTAATTTTTTTCGCGATGTATCGTTGGCTTAGGCGTAATTCTCGAAATGCTTTTATTTTGTCCTTCTCTTCCTCGCTTAAGGATTTTCCGTGACCCATTTTCGTCGTTAACAGGTAAACTCAATAAGGCTTATTAGCAGAAAAAAATCCGAGTACAATTGACCGACGCAACTACAGGTTAACCAAAGTTTTTGCTGTTAAACCTATACAGATGAGCGGCAGTGTATAAATGTAAGCACATCTGTTTCGTCACGACAGAAAAAACTGTAGGGAAAATCATATAAAAAACCCCAGATTTATTAACCTCTGGTTTCCATCGATACAAGAACGTCTCGCCTGCTTCGCAGTTGAAGCCAGACTCTCTTTTACAATACAATTTGCAAGGCACTCGAATGGCCGGTGTTGCCATTCGTAACAACATCATTTATCTGAAGCATTATCTTCGAGTACACCCAGTTCTGCTTGAATAATGTTCTTGTTCGAAGTGTACACGCGTCTGGTCTCATTAAGCCGTCAATCGACAGTAATATAATCCGGAAGAACATTGAACCAAATTCGAAGGAATAGCTCACCGAAACATTTTCGAATGTCAAAATAAATATAGAATTTCCATAGAGGTTTGCAGCCACCATATATAACATCAAACTTGCATCACTAGACCACCTGCAACATGCACTAAAAATAGGAACTTCCATTGACAAACTCAAAAATAACGGAGTCAAGTATATTTCTGTCACTCTACCCGCCCTCGGAAGAGAAATCTAAGACTTCCATTCGCATGTGGCATAGCCGGTGACAGAAACCTTGTTAAAAGCTCAAAACTTCTCATTCCCCCCCCGTGATGTGCACACATTCATTCGTCTGGCAAATAAACACCTTCTATAAATATGAAGAGGAAGACTCATCATAACGATACGAGGCATGTGAGGCATGTGAACAAAAGAGCCCACCAGAAAGAAAGAAATTCTCCGGCGCAATGCATGATAGAACACTGGGGAGAAAACGAAATAGAAAACAAAAGCACTTAAAATTCAGCAGTCGGCCAATTTAATTACTGGGGCAAGAGGGCAACCGTGTTAGTGAGTAACCGACCAAACTACCGTTCACGTTCACGTTGGCGGTACACCGACCGCTAGATATACCTACCGTCTTTGTGCTGCCATGTTCACAAGTATGCAGCGAGAAAAACAAAGCAGAATGTAAATACGAAGCATAAGCATTGTGGGGAATAGATGACATGTGCTTAGCTCCTCAGCGGGCCTACGTAAATCACACAAACACTTGAGCCAACATCCAACTGCACTCAGCCGCTGCGAGACGTCATTTCAGATATTGTGTCATTGACCGTTTTCACCTGGGACTTGGGAGTCACAAGCAGGGAAATGTGCTATTTCTTTCTTGTTGCGCGCTTAAAATGTATCCATAGATGTACTCTCGAGCAGTTACACATTTCTGTGCAGGGTTTTACGTTGCGCTTCAAATTACCAACATCATTCAGATATGATGGAAATTATGTAGTGCTTATGAAGCATGTACAGCTCTGAGGTTTTCCCATCCCAGTGCGCGGCGGAAAAGAAATACCCGTAACTGGGTCTGTGTAAAAGTATCTGCGGGACATGTATTCCGTTACTGGTGGAATCCGAAAAGTGCTATGCGGCTTGGATTTTTTTTAATGACTGCCGAGAGGAGCAGCAGATGATCGTGATGGGACCTAGTGTGAGGCGCCTGAGAAATTAAACCAAATTGCTGGTAATTTGCATGGGAATTTGCACAGTTGCGATATGCAAACCGGTGAATAAAGGCCTGGCCTGCTGGTTGTCGTTGTCCGCCGTCACCAAACGAACAATAAACTACAAATGAGAGACAACTTGACGAGAGTGGAAAACGTTTGCCCAGCACTTTGCGTGTAGTGTTTTGCTATTTGCATTTATTTATGGTTACCTACAGAGCAATCGAGTTGAGTTAATAAAATGAAGCTGTGGCTTATGAAACTTGATACTTGACGCATTGTAAATTAGTATTGACATATGAACTATGTGTGTAGTTTGTTGTGTGTCTTTGCGTAGGGAATATTGGACTAGCGGGGGAAAGTCTCTTAAGAAGTTTGGTTGATTACATACACCAGGTGGCGTGCAATGCAAATTGATCTTGTAGGGTTGTATAAACTGAGATTTTGCTTAAATTTGGCGTTACGTTAAAAAAGCGAGGAGCTACTTGGTTATAAATACTTAGCGGACTTCTTTCCTTCTCATGGACACTGCGGCCTCGACGACAATCTGGCATCATCAATGGATTGGTCTTTCAAACGGAGATTCGGTCTTTGACGTCTTTAAAACGGCACTCGAAGATCTTGGCTGAGTTTCAAAACGTCAAAAAAATTCACATAACAACTGCATACTGCGATCATGATGCATTCGATCGCAGTATGCAGTTGGCAGATTCCGTATAAGAATAATCGTCTGGAAGATATCGTTTTTTAAGTTTTGATGACCATAAGAAGTTACATTCTACCCGAATTTGTTTGACTATCGTCAGCTTTTAATACATTTGTGGAACTGTGAACTGAATTAAGGTTTCAAATTTGTAATTTTGTCACTTAGTTGCTACTTTTGGAGGTCTATCTATTCGATAATCGTCTGGAAAATTACGGAATGAGTGCCCTGTTCTATTTATATCCGCAATGCTTTTTAATATTTGAAGTCTTGTAATGTCATTTGATGAACACGTTATTCCTTGAATATAAACAACGCGTCAATCGATTACCTGTTTCAAGCAGCAAAAATGCCCACGAAAGTGATAACAACGATAACTTTAAACAACTGAAATAATCGGCCCTATGGAGGTATCCGTTCGGAACGGAATTTTCTCCGGTTTGTACGAAATCGAAGAAATTCCATGCGAGATATCCGTTCCGATAGAACTTTCGGAAAAATTCACCGATGACATATATCGCACATTGTCGCATTGCGTGGAACCGCGTTATACCACTTACATTTGACAGCCACACTGCACGTTTTTTCCGAAGCTCTCCGACAACTCATTGCTGCGGAATATTTTAATATGAAATAAACGCGTTTATATGCTCCATTTATTTTGTTCCGAAAAGGATACCTCGAATGCAATTTGAGATCCGATCAGATTTGACTTTCGTATCGGAATTTTTTCCATACGGATACCTCGATAGGGGTGAATAATGTTTTCAATGTCGATTAATTGCTTGAAATATTGCCGGTCTTTTTCTGATTCCGATTTCATGAAATCCAGCAGCTCGCAACTTTTCTGCTGCTTTTTTTTCCGGTAGCTTTTCGTTAGGGTCTTCAATGAGTTGTCCTGGGGGGTTATTCCCAAATGCGCGGCGGATCGTATTAAAACCGATACCTTTATTTCGATCGTGTTCGCTTCTGCTTTCTCTCAAGTGCGAACGGGGCGAAAATTATCTTTCCCAGAGCGTTCCAGTTATTTCCATTCTGACTTCCAATTTTCCATTTATTTTTCCAAATATTTGACAGCTGTTTCCCGACAAACAATTTTTTTTTGTGTTGCTGTTGTTGATAGTGAAAGTTTCAGAATTTGTTTTGAATAAAAGAAATTAAATGGATTCAATTAGTTTATATTTGTATGCAGAAAATGAAGAAGGAAGGGAAGAAAACTTGAACATAAATGTTCAAAGAACATTGTTAAGAAGTGGTTCTTGGTTCTGTCGCAATTTGTTTTTTATGCGGTATTTAAAATCCTTCCATACCTTGAGTGCAAATAAAAATATTGATTTATTAGAAACACAAAATAATATAAGAACCAAAATATATATATCATTTTTGCAACCATCACGTGTTTTAATCGGAGGCCGAAGACCATTCTACACATTTGTAATGCCATCCCAAAGTTCTACAACCTTGGCTCTATATTCTGGAGTATTAAGAATGCCCTTAGCTAGTCAACTGTTATCTTTTAAAAATTCAGCAAGTACAGCAAATTTTTGTACGGAAGTATGTCTTTTGACTCCTTTATTAAAAAATATATGTAGGTATAATAAATTCAATTAATAAGATATTTTTTGCTGCACATTGAATGCTTAAGCAATTTTAAACTTCTTGTGCTTATTGAATATTTACATTTTTATTATTTTATTTTATTTATTATTACAATCCGCCAGCAATCCGTCACCCAATCGCTTTCAATGCAATGATATAATGACGTTGGAAAGTGCTTTCGCTTTCAATATGGTCGAATGGAAAGCGAATCGCTTTTGGAAATACAAAAATTCAAATCCGCCATCAAAAGCGATTCGCCGCGCATTTGGGAATATGGACCTGGGCCATCTACATTGCTATTATTCTCTACCTTCAGATTGCACTATTGGAATCTTCCAAAGCTGCATCGATGTTTAGACGCGGAACAACAATGGAATGCTTTGTCCCATACTGCTTGTCCAACTCGTCAAAGAAATCCCAGGAACTTGCTGTTTCCCCCGACGCGACGTTCGATTTCGAGCTTTGATTCTTTTATAGGTAGTCATTTAAAAACTTACGCATGATTTCATGGACAAGAAAAATGAATCCTGGTTCCACTTTTTTAATTCTAGCAGAACCATTCGCCATGGCACAGTTTTTTTTCTACGTTTTGCGTTGAAGCCGGACTCAAACTGCAGCCTTGTGCTTATTAAAAGCTTTGTAGCCCATTTTTTGATTCTACAAATTTTTATTAAGCATAGTAAACTCTAAATACAATACAAATTTAATAATTCAATTTACTTACGAGTTACAAGGCCATCGACACTTCCGTTTTGTTTGGGCGCAATTTGAATGAAATGTCAAAAAAATGCGCATCAAAGCCATTTGACATTTGCATCATAGCAAGTGTTGCCATGAAAATATTTGGACAAATATACAATTTGACAAACAAATTTGCAGATTTCTTACTTCTTTAAACTTAATTTATTTTTAACTATTAATGAGGACTTCCTCGGATTAAATTGATTCTTTTTTCCTCTTAAAACGTTTACCATGTGCGTCCCACAAAAATAATAATTTTTCGAGCATTACCCAGTAGTGAAGTTGGGTGTAGTTGGTGTCATCAATTGGTGCGTCTGACAAATACCTTAATAGGTTTTTAGGTTGAAAGCACAGATGGCGCTCTTACCAAAGTTTACACTTTACAAATTTTTTTTTATTTAAGTAACAATAACAAAAGAAAAAGCTGAATACGAAAATGATGGCCTACAGCGAAAGCAAGAGTGCAAAAAAACTTTGAAATTATTTTTTAAAAAGAACAAACTATATTATTGCGAATGTAGACAAAATCTGAAGAGCCGATTTTCTGGTTGTTAATAGTTTGCAGCTAGGTTGAAAATCTGCAAAATGCAAGAAATCTGAACTTATGCCAACGCTGATCATTTGTGCAGTTGATTCATTTCCAATGAAGTGGTATGAATTGCATCACTGTGATCTGTTTATGTTTTAGAACTCTTAACGTTGCAGTAGGTACTGCGGCAGTCCTGCTTTTTTCTGAATTTTTGAACTACATTCACATTTTTATACAGCTCATAGAGTTCGTAGTCACATCCCCCTCTTTATGCGTAGAATGCCTCTTCCAAAGGATCAGTTTCATTTTTTGAACCGTTCATACCTTGGACAAGTTATGTAGAGTATAGATTTTGTAGTGCCGCTGCAGTCCGGGGTGGACCTGGGCCTCAACCAATAAGCGTCTCCAGTCAGAACGATCTCTAGCCACCTGTCTTTATCTTCGCACGCTAAGTTAGGCAAGGTCCCCTCCCACTTGGGTGCACCACCTGAGTCGCGGTCTTTCTAAACTGCGCCGTTCCTGGACTGTGGATTGAAAGATCTTCGGAATCGGAATCGTAAGATCTTAGATGATTCGTCAACAGCTAAGCCGCGATTTAAGCTCTCGATTAGACCAACTCTACATCCAAGGATGTTAGTTGGGTATGCAGCGACGTTTACTCCACCTATACATAAGTTCAAATATCAATTTTGATTGAAATCGTTGGAGCTGTTTTCGAGAAAATCAAACTTGCTTAAAACCGTTATATGGGAAGAACCTTTAATATTAGGGCCAACGTGCGCACAAAAAAAAAAGTGGTCCCCAAACGGTAAGCCTAAAAACTCCAAATCTGAAGTTTGAAACAAATCCGCCCAGCCGTTTAGACTATAGACCTCACGAGCCGACGGATAGACGGAGAGAATTTCGAGACCCACTTTTTTTGAATTCCTCAATCATAGTAATAACAGAATTGATTAAAATCTCGAGTTCGAAACTTTGTAGTGAATACAATATCTTTCTCTTACTACGTGTTCGAGAAAGTTAAAAAGTCGACTCCGAAATTAAAAGCATTTAAATCAACGAAAGTGCACATTCTTTAAAATAAACAGAAGAAAGCTTCAAGTTGGAAATTCTATTTAAACAAAAAAAGTAAAAAAAACCGTGTTAGTTAATTTTTCTCTGATTAATAACATTTGAAATGCATTTATGTTAGATATTGACAAATGATTATTATTTCAAGGTGTTTGGCGTTGTTTTTAAATTATACCGCGAGTTCCATTTGATACCAACAATTTCGTAAACTTCACTAAACCTCTAAATCTGAACTGTGATGCAAACCCCGTGTAACTAATTGACACGAAATGTGCCGAACACAGCCGCACCCACTTGAAATCCGACAAAAAAATGGCCTCCCTATGGACATCAAATCGCAGCACAGAATTTAAGTTTGCGTGTGGCAGCAATGGCACTCCTTTCATCTATACAGGCACGAATGCTTAGGAAACCCAGTGCCAAACAGGCAGCTTGTAGACAAATGTACCGTTTATGCTCTCAGTTGACCAACTAGTTTGGATCACCTTTGCATCAGGCCACTAAGCCTTTTAAACCCTGGGTGAAAGTTTATTTAGGCACGGCCTTTGTCAATCCATGGGATTCAAATTCAAATAAACCCACTTTGCAGTTCTTTTCCAAAAAAAGGTTGCTCCTCATTTTAATGTGGCCTGTAAATTTATACGTAGATATAAATCTGATGATCATCGCTAGTTAGGTAACCGCAGCAACAAACCTACTTAACTCTTAATAATGCTGCCTAGCTAGAAACAGTGTTCGTCATTATTCTCTGATACAATTGAGTAATTGTAACTCACTGGTTTTGCGTAATTTACTACTAAATAAGGCGTGAATTCAAAACATGATTTTTTTTTTTTACATAACACTAGTGAGTTCCTGCAATCACGCATCATTAAGAAACTTGTTCAACACATTGACACACGCGGATAGCTTTGCACTCAAATGAGCAAATTGTAGGCAAACACGCGTGCGACTTCAGCTGTCTTGTCTTCTGCCGCCGCACAAAAAAGTGGCTAATTTTTCAAACTCACTTTGGATTCTCATGCGATGTGATTATGTTTGTTCTTTAAATGGGTTGGAAGTTTGCCAATAAAAACTATATCGTCTGCCATTTGTCAGTGCATTGGGGATCATGATTTTCATTTTCATTTTCGTTTTCATGAAATTGACAATGTTCGTTTGATGCATCTGAAAATGAGGTATTTAAACAAATCAATAAAGTTTAAAGCACGTTTGTGTTCAAAAAATAAAACAGACAGCGGTTTGTTTTAAATTGTTGTGACCGCAACATCGATCGCCATAACTAAAACTGGCACTCCAAAATAAAGAAAAAAAACTGTGTTTCAACTCTTTATGAGTGAGTGAGTAAGAGTTTTGCGTTACATTTGACAAAGGATTTTTTACCCGACTGGACACAGGGAGGGTTATTATTCACAGTAAATCGAGTTTTCTTCTAGAGAAGACGAAAGACAGTGCTTTTGATGTTTGTACCCCGAGGCAGAACCACGATCAAGGCGATGAAATAAATTCAATTTGAGCACGCTAGATTTTGATCTGTGGCTCAGCTTCTGTTTTAAGAAGAGAGATTAATAATAGCTTGAGAAGAAAGTGTTGGCTGCCTTTAATATGTTTCCTTATTGTATTGGTTGATAATTATCATAGTCAAGCCGTAAAAAAATACTTTTTGTCAAAACGCCCCCCTTAAAAAAGTAGGCGTGGCAATAAACGACATAGCCTAAAGCCTTTTGGAAGTCTTGGGAAACATTTTAAAACCAAGTTCTATAAAAATGCGTCAGTAGTAGTTTTCACGTCAACCGCGAACAGATATGTATATGCATATGCATTTCATCATGGAAGTAATCCAGCTTAAGCCAAGGTCGGTCCGTAATATGATAAGTGAAAGATTTTAAGCGGACACAACTTTTCGTTCATTTTTGACACAAGCTTAAGTCCACATAATGCAGTTGTGGTTTCCTTATTAATCCAGACATCAGTTTCCGCAATAAACAAGCTGAGACATGTGGATATTTCGGAGAATACAATTTGGCTGACCACCTGTTTGATGGTATATATTTTTTGCAAACTAAGTTAACAGTTCGTCACATACCGCCTGTAAATCGCGTCTGAATTATGCTCACGCTCTCCTGAACCTCAACGATGCATTCCATTGAAATTCATCATAAGCGACGAGGCGCATTTCCGCCAACATTAGGCGTTTTTCTTTTTTAGTTCAGAGTTGAGCTCTGGACAGAGCTCGAGCATAATTAGCGCGCTCTGAAGTGAGCGTGCTCAGATTGTTCTGAGGTATTTATGAAACACACTTGAGCACATAGCTGTCATTTGTTGTGAATATTTATGTATAAATTGAATATTAATTAATTTATTAAATTGGTTAATATTCAGTTCCAGAACAACAAGGTTCGTCCGCCATTTCAACTTTTTTGCGTATCCTGTTGTTTTTTTCTGTCAAATGTGACTGGAAGTGTGTAATCAGCTTTTCGCTCAGGATGCTCAGTCAATTTATTCTGAGCTCGTAGAGCGCACTCTGATGGTGCTCTGAAGGAAAAAAGAAACACGAATTCTGAGCTCTGATGTATCTGAGCTAAAAAAGAAACACGACATTTTTGTATAACATTTCAGGTTGTGCTCTGAACTAAAAAAGAAAAACGCCTATTGTGTCCGTTTAGACCGCTCCAGACTTTTTCCTTTGGAATTTTTTGAAGTCATCAGGGGGATTCGGGAATATCCGACGAGAGTTCGAGAACTTTTCGCCTAAATTTCTTCTGTTTAAGTATACTGAAAACCGAACCTTTTGAAAAAAGACCGAACAAATCATGATCGTTATTTCAGAACTAATTTGAGGTCACACTGAAAAAATGTTATTGCAAATAAATATAACAAACAAATCTTTTTAGTTGCTGAAATCACAACTTTAAAACGAATAAAATATCGCAGCAATTTTTTCTTCTTAGAATAAATTCCCAAAGCCATGAAAACTGTAAATTTTGACAAAATCACTCACCAGGGTGTCGCAGAATTTTTGTCTGAAATGAGATTCTCTCAGTAAAAAAGGATTAAACAGAACTTTGTTTTAGTTTGCAAAACGGTCCCAAATACGGCAGATCTTGTAAAAAAGCTCTCGACTGTATTAGCAGGGTGTTTCGAAATAAAATTATCTCAGAGTGGATGGATAAAGTTGACGAATCAGTTTTTAAGATTTGTTTTTAATTAATTTTTATTTTATGGCGATTTAAAGTTCTTATAAACTGTTTGAGTGATACGTTTTACCAAAACAGTGTTAAATAAAAGTATTTACTTAAAATCACTCTTGGTTTCCAGGCTAAATTTTTCGAACTCACAGTCGGAACATTCTCCATACACAATTGCATATTGTGACCTACAAAATATAGGTGAAGGTTAAGGTTGCAATAAGGTGAAGGCTAAAAATGATTATTAGTAATGTGTACGTCTATAAAAAAGGAATAAAATGGAGTGCATGATTTGTTTTTATTTTCTTAAAAATTATAGATTTTTATCTTTAGCAAAAGTTGATCAGCATTTTTAACATATACTCATTAGCCCTGGGCAATAACTTTTAATTCAGCTCTGGAGTGTCTTAAAGATGAAATAAGTGCGCTTGACGATATAGGTATAGCATATTGAACAAATCTGCATTTTGCCGTTTCCGTGAAGCCTTTCAAGTATTTTCGTTTCGACATCGCCTGTATTATAAATTCCTTGTTTCCTGAGAATCTAAAAGTTCCCTAAAAATGTATACCTAATACTTTCTCCACCAGGGTCCCGAATTTTGTGTAGAGTTCGAATCAGAAGCTTACAACTGTACTTGTCTTTTAGCAGATTTGAAGTCTTTTTGGTGTACTTGTCAAACTTTTCCTCATTAATAGATTCCCTAGATTATTGCAAATTACTTGTAGGTTCGTAGTAAGTTCTTTGTCTAAGTATATGTATTTCCATCACTTGTATTACCGAATCCCTGTTTTGGCGTTTCAATAATTAACCCGAGTTGTTCCCTTAATTCATTTTCTTTTTTATTTGGCTTCCTTGTCAATAATCCCGTCTTCTTGGTATTACTCATAATCTAGTTTTGACACAAACTGCATTCATCTTATTGACGAAATTCCAAATTAATAGTTTCTCTCATCTAGTTCGAATGCTCGGCATTCTTTCGAAAATTTGTTTTTGTCCTTATCCAAATTGGACATGATAATGTTGATTTTATGATATTTATTTCATTAAACACTTTTCCGTCTATCATTGTCAGGAACAATTGATGTCGAAGCAAACCTTTTTTTTGCTCGTTTATAGTAACTACAGTCGGACTTAGATTTTTGATTTGGTTCCGTATATTACTGATCTCCTTTTTTGAACCATTTAATATTAATTTAAAATGCTACAATTATTTTTACCTAAAAGATTTTAATTATGTGTTAAAATCACCAAAAGCATGATTTTTGGTATTTAAATTAGGGGAATGAATTTAAAAAGAGGCGTGGAAGTGGGCGGATTTTTTTTGAAATCTAGATTATGGTAAAACGCATTCTAGTTAATATTAAAAAAAAATTACACTTTCCTTAGATCCTATAAAAATGAAATATGTCAAATATGCTAAAAGTTAGCAGCGAAAACACGTCTTTTCTTAAACAAATTACAATCGGCATTACTAACAACCAAATTTAGACTCGACTTTAGGGCAATAGTCGAAATTAAAATAAACTGTGTACCAAAAATCAAGGTATCTTTGATCGAGACTGTAACTTTTGATCCGAAGAAAGAAAGTCGAGCCTAACCCATTATTTAAGTTTAAACGTCAGTCTTTGTAATAAATAAATATGAAATAAATATGAAATGGACAGCAAATAAGAGAAGCCGCAGCTTAAATTGGACGCAGGCAATGCGAGAACTATTAGTTGACTGTGTCAAACCATTGGCTGATATCATTTATAGCAAAATTAACAATGCTGCAATGATACAGTAAAAAAACCAAGCATGGGAAACAGTTGCTTCTATATTTCATTCAAAATACAATCAACTGCCAATTTCAGAAAATTATTTGAAAGCTCAGAAAAAAATTACAACGCTTTTGAGTTATACTGTAATAATTTTGCTAGAAAGTCGGATGTAGTTAAAGTTCCGATTACTTTGATTGTTGGTACCTACAAATTAAAATCGAAACTACAGTTAGTTTAGAGATTAGTTAAACTCGAGTTTACGGTTTGGTTGTCGGTAAGGCCCAATTTCTTTGTGTTTCTTTTTTCCTTTAGAGCACCATATGAGCGCGCTCTATGAGCTCAAAATAAATTGACTGAGCATCCTGAGTGAAAAGCTGATTACACACTTCCAGTCACATTTGACAGAAAAAAAAACAGGATAAGCAAAAAAGTTGAAAAGGCGGACGAACCTTGTTGTTTTGGAACTGAATATTAACCAATTTAAAAAATAACAATTAATAAATATTCAATTTATACATAAATATTCACAACAAATGATAGCTATGTGCTCAAGTCTGTTTCATAAATACCTCAGAACAATCTGAGCACGCTCGCTTCAGAGCGCGCTCATAATGCTCGAACTCGGTTCAGGAAAGGAAAACGCCTATTGTTTACGATATGTATATTAATTGTTGAAAATTCTTGTAGTTTATAATTTTATACTAACCGGGTTTTTTTTTTAGCTGTATTCAAACCCCAAAAACAAGTCTGGTTTTATTTTTGAAAAATAAATATTCAATTTATGTAGGTATGGGTTTTTTTTTTGTTTTTTTATTTTTAGCTTTAAGTTTTTATTAATAAAAAAAAACTATTTCCAATATAGGAAGACAGTATTTTGCATTAAGTATGCCATAATTGCAAGAAAAATAAGTTCACATTTTTTTCATCTAGAACAAATTTGGCCAACTTTGGAGAGCTTTATTCGAGTTATTAAAGAATCATTTTGTTTGCTATTTTGAATAAAATTATTTGATAACAAAGGAATAAAAAAAATTGTTTCTGATTTTTGCCACGACTTTCTGTATTTCAGACCACAGTGAGCCGGTCCGCCATCCGATTAGAGTTGATGTGTTGGCCGATTTTTTTAAAATTAAATTGAATTTAGTTCCCATTGATTTTATAGTCACAAGTTGTGGTGCATGAGTTCTCGTTGCTCATTTTGTGATGCTAAAATTCTCATGCAATTAAATGCATTATATTTTATTCTCGATTTAAAATTTACGGAAGCTCACAATTCCAAAATTTCTATGCAAAATATAGCCACTGTGAACTATACTGAAATTTAGTGTCAAAACTAAAAATGTTTATTGGTAAGGCCCGGAGTAAATGTGCCTCCACTATACCTGCGATGAGTCTAAGCAATACCTTAAATAAAAAAGAACAATTTACATCTTCCCCAGAATGTGGTCAAATTTTATCGGTGGATTTTCATCGTACCAAAACTTAGGCATGACCATAAACTAAGTATTAAATAGACCGTCAGCTCTTACAACTTAAGAGAACTTGCCTACAAGCTGTTTTGTGGCAAAGTATGTGTGCCATGCAAATAGGAACCTGACAGATGCCTGACAGTTCATTCTGTGGTAACATTTGAAAAAATTCAAATAATTCAAATAATTGCCCGTTATCGGGATGTGTTAAGAAAACGGTGGGTATGGTGTGGTGAATTTAGTACCAAATTATATTAAAATTATATTAGGATCTCTTTCATTTTACCTAGATAATCTTTATAGTTCGGGATGTTTACATTTTTGTTATAAAAAATGGAAATCGATAAACTATATGAATCATTGACAAAAATAAAAAAAAACCCTTATTAATATAAAAAATATCTAAATACTTATGATTATGAATCGATTATGTAAGCAGCAAAACTTGCGTAAGAAATATCAGGGTAAAAATCAGTAAACATTTGTATTTCCAGTTTTGCTTATTTACATTTTGGGTTTCGTTCTTTCCCGTACATTTTAAAGAATATAAATTTTCGTTGATTGTGTCTATCAGACTTTTTCTTTTAATTATAAATGAACATTATTCATATTTTCGGCTGATGCAATTGATTTCAAATGTAATTTCATTAATTATGTCAATTCTTCCAAATTTTCTAATAAATTTAATTTGTTTTTTTTTTTTTTAGCTCATGTAAATCGTCTTTTATCAATTTTTTCTAGTACGGTTTTTATACTAAAGGTTAATTATTTAACGTGATGTTTGTTTCCGTGTAATACAAATTTTACTTTTAAAACTGGATTTTGACGCAAAAAAGTATCGTGGGATTTTAAAACGGAATTTGAGTATGGTGAAAAGGGATTAAAGGGAAAAATGACCAAGCTTCGTGGGATAAATGAAGGGGGATTGCTATCAACACTGCTCTCAGTCAGTGTTCTTAGCACTCTCTCTTTATTTTTCACACGCAGCGTGTTCATTTTTCCCTTTTCACTTAACTGAAATTCCATTAGTTTTTTTTTGTGGAAAAAACATACATACTTTTAAAATTAAAATTTGTATTGTTCGGGGAGAAAATCATATTAAATTAATCTTCAGTATAATAGTCGCAATTTGCTAACATTATAATGATTATTTTTTGCTAATAGAAATTGTTGCTCAAGCAAATCTCCTATTTATGTACATTAGTGCGTGTTGATATTCATGGTGAAATGTAGTTTGAATGTTTTTCTACTACACCTCTCGCTATTTAGAATTTTTTTTTTCTGCTTCACACATATTCACAGATAGGAAATTTAAGAGAGAATTTTCTTTTCAAAATTTGCGGGGGGAATCGGGTAGGTGCGCGGGAGCTGACGGTCTATTTAATACTTAGTTTATGGGCATGACTCCGCTTTTCCTTTTAAATTAGTTGACTCGATAATAAAACGCATTTCAGGGAGATAATCTTCATTCGTCAATAAGACACATTTGTCTGACACAAACAATAAAGTTCACAATTAACTGATGTAATGTGTGTCTGATGATAAGATACCATTTGAAACAATTCTGCACCACTTTACGACCAGTCACTTGGAATTTCCTTCACTTTATTCTTGGAATACTTATTCGCCTTGGCAGACATCGAAATAATCACACACTTCGAAAATAATGCGGCTTTGCACGCATTACATTTCAAAAACAATTACCACTAGTACGAGTAGATTAAAAATATTCACATCACTTAGTATCTTCTCTGCGCCATCGTTTTAATAAATTTCTCTTGACGAGTATAAAGTATGTGCAATCAAGATGAATTGCGAGAGCTGTACATCAAGAAGGTTATAGGCGAGTCAACATATGACAGAACTGTCAATTGGCCAATTAAAAGCGCCAAGTTGTGCACAAATATTTTCTCTAACGCTAAGTGAATTGTTGGCGCTGATAGAAAAAATAGACAATCTGCGGGTAAGTGCTTGACATTTATAGTTATGCAGTCCTTGACTTTGAGTTTGTTTATTGCCAGCATAGGGAAGGGGTGTGGCAATGCATTTTCGTTAGTTGATCCGCCAGACTAAATTGTTCGAACTCACAGGGGGGAAATTATCCATACAAAATTGCATATTGTGACCGAGAAAATATTTGGCGTGAAGGTAAAAAATGATTATTAGTAAAGGCCCAATGTCGGTAACTGTTGGAAGGCCACCTCGAGCTCAGATCATTTTCATACAGCTTCTTTGCTATCAGTCACTTTTGAAATAACAGTCAGCTGAAATGAGATAACAGATGTATTAATTTAATCCAAACAGGAATCACCCTGGGCATCGTTTACCTCTGCGGTGAGTCTCTAAAGAGTCAACACATTTGGTGAGTGATCGTATTTTATTTTTGCTATTGCGATTCTGACAGTGAACGATATTTCTCTCTTTCGAAAGGGAAATGTGACAGTGACATATCGCATTTGTTGCGGGCTTTTTTTTTATTCGCTAGATTTTGCTGATCGTTCTGCGCTCATTTTTGGATTCTAATTTGCAAGTTCAATAGTTCAATATTTAAACGTTGTACGAAAGGGGTTTGATTTTTGTTTCACTTTTTTTTGTTATTTTGCTATTATTTTTAGCACCTTGTGTAAATACTTTTGATAAAGGCGATACAATTTGTTGGGAACTTAAGCAGCGTGTATCTCCAGTTATTGTCTGCGACCGCACACGCCGTGGTTACAGTTGCCTAGGCACGCCATTGGATATGAGGTCTTTATATCCTGGATTTAACCATTCTTCGGGATATAAAGTAGAAGGCCTTATGTGTGTGTTTTTTTTTTTCTAACTATAGATCGAATTAGAGAACATTTTCTTGTTGGTCTTCCACCAAAACACCTCTCCAGTTAGCCAAGTTTCCAAGCTTAGTTGACCTAAGGAGCTTTTCTTCTATACTGGGTTGTCCCTCTGGGTGGGGTTGGAGTCAAAGACTCATCGGTCCAGAGCGCGTTGATGTTCTAAATTTTGGCAGCCATTTTAGAAGCCAGATTTTAATGTTTCTGACTATGTCGATATTGCTAAACTGCTTGTAAAGTTCGCATCTAAATCTTCTCAACCTAAACGGGACCGTAAATCACTAAAATAGTTTTGCCAGCGCAAGACCATGACTATCTTTATCCGCCTTCAATAATAAATATATATGCTTTTGCGACATACTGGAATGATGAGGGTCTTATATCATTCAAGAGTTTCTTGGACCTTACTAGTCAATAACCCAAAGACATAACCATCGGCAACAAAAGTGGCTCTCTCGGCTTGAATTCTGGTGTGATGTTGAAGTTTGAAGCGTAGCCAAGCTCAGGCTGTTTTCTATGACTTTCCATCATATTCTTCAGAGTTGTTGTGAGTTTTTGATGACAGCATTTTATTCGTTTTCCCTTTTCACACCTAAATTTTTGCCGGCTTTGTCCCAATGGAAACGTCCCAGTGACAGCTGCCTGAGTTGTGACTATAATGTCAATGTCATCCGCATGTGGAAGTAGTTGCAGAAACTTTAAAAAAAATGTTGCCCTCGTTTTTGTTAAATGTTGAAGAAGGTGCAAGACCTTTATGGAGCAGCTAAAGTTCTCCAACATTACTCTGCACAAAATGACAAGTTTTGCAGGTATGTATAAACTTGGTATGGCTCTCGCTCTATATTCATCGTGTCTATAAATGTTGTCATATGCAGCCTTAAAATCGATAAACAAATGGCGGATATCGATCTAAACATTTGGATTTGTTTTTCCTGAATCTTCCGTGTATGTACTGTGAGTATTTGGTTTATTGGTTTATTGGTTTATTTATTTAAGTCTACCATTTTACAATTTACAGACTATATAATTACATAATTTTTAAAAAAAAAAGCAAAAAAAAAACTCTTAACATAAGAGAAAAAATATTTAATAAAAAAAAAAACAAAAACAAAAAAAAAAAAAAAAAAAAAATAATAATAAATAACTAAATATATGTATACATAGCAAAAAAAAAACTCTTCAAGTGAAGAGAAAAAAAAAATGAAGTTTAAAAATTTATCGAAAAGAAATAAGGAAAAAAAACTTCCACTTAGTGTGCAAGAAAAAATATAATCAATTACCCTAAGGGAAAAACTTGTGCTTTTAATAATTACATTCGTAATATTCTAAGCAAAAGTTAAAAAACCCTATGAGCAATTATAACAATTCATTTAACCGTTTTTTAAATGCAATCCTGTTGATCGAAATATCAACACTGGAATCACCGGAGTTGCATATTAAATTAAAACTCCTAATGCACCTTGTTAAAGGCTCATTCATTCCATAGCTTGTCGAATGATTAGGTTCATAAAACAAGCCATGCACACGTAACGGTATTCCCGGAACGTAAAAAGAGAGCTTGGACAGTAAAAACATTGAGTTTATTCTTCCAGAAGCGATGTCTTTTACAAACGTTATGTCCTGAATAAGTCTTCTCGTTTCCAGGGACTTTAAGTTTATTATCCGACATCTTTCTTCATAACTGGGCATTTCTACTGACCCATTAAAGTGACGAAGGCAATATCTTGAAAAAGACTTTTGTACACGTTCAATCCGATTTATATGCACATGATATGCTGGTGACCAAATAATAGAACAGTATTCTAAAACAGATCTTACTAAAGAACAATGCATATTTGGTCGGTTATGTACCACGGTTAAAAATCCTGGCGTTAAATTTAATATTTTTTGGGGAAATATTTTTTAGGAAAACGCCGAGAAAATATTGAAATTTAATATTTTGCATGTAGGTATTCAAATTAACCAACTAATAAAAGATTTATTAATCTTAAATAATGTCGACTATTACAAAATATGTCTGAAATATTAAATTTTAATATTGAGGAAGATGGGTTTCAACGCAAAAGTATTTAAATCAAACCCTTATTTATATTTAAAAATTAAAGAATTTTTATTTTAATTAAATAAGCTGCAGATTAAAATATAATGCTTTCACCTAAAATTCAATACTTCTTTTGCTTTTTATAAGCCCATTGAATATTAAAACATAATACAATCTTATTATATTTTAATACTTCTTTAGATTTGATTTAAATATCTATGGGATATATTTCAACACCGAAAATATTTTATTTTAATACTCGTTTTTATTGGTTTTAAATATTACAATACACATAGAAAATTGTCAAGCGTAGGCAAATTCCCGCGGTCTTTTATCCCCGTTGAAAATAATCCTATAGAGTGCCCCTGTGCTTCCTTTAGTAGGTATATTTTTCTAAAAATTTAAATGAAGGAGAACCCATGTATGCCCGTATTATCTTATTAATTATTCAGTCAATTACTTAATTTTTGGAATGTAATAACTATATTTCTGAGGCAATTTCAAAAGCAAATCCACCAGGAACATTTTGCGCTTCACAACTTAAGAAAAAGCAAAAGCAAATATTATAACCTCTTACTTTAATACTTTAAAATTAAAGTTACTTATCTTTTTGTAAGAAGAATATTCTCATTGGATATCAATGCTTTTCACTTTTTTGTATTCGTAAAACATTTTTCTTTTAAAAAACCTTAACCAAATCGTCCACTTATTGTAATGTATTTGGGATCAAAAGTAATACCCACATATTTAAATCGAATCACTTTGGTTCAGATTCTGTATTAAAACCAAATGCAAATGTATTGAAGTTGATGGCTTTAATAAGTTCGTATTAAAATGTAATCGGAGTAGATCGTATATTTCAGGTCAACTAAGACTTAATTATAATAAGTTCTTGATTGAAGTATTTTCTTAATATAGACCGGGTTAGATTGTAGAACAAAAATACAATCTTAAGAGATTAAATTTCAGGAAATTCGTATTAAAATGAGCATATATTAAATTTGAATATAAATGTATTCTAGATAAAGTTCGATAAATTGGAAATATTGAAAACCTATTTTCCTTGTATTGCATAGACCTGTAATACTGCGTGTATTAAAAAAACACCCCCATATTTTTAACCGTGTACGAGGCGTAAAACCGGACTGGAAGGGGCCAGTCCCAATCAGTAGATCTTGCAAGCAATGAGCTAAGACTCATAACGGGACCCTCTAAGTCTAAGTCATCATCCAGGCATGCATTCTACATGATCGTCTCCACAAAGTCGTCGCCCGATGGCTTAAATAGTTAAGCTGGCATTGGTTAGCATTGTCAAGGAGTTTATATATCGCAGTCTTGGCTTAAGGTGCCTGTCCATTTGAGAGTAAAAATGCTGCGAGCAGCTCTCAAGCAGCTCTCGAGAGCAAACTCGCAAGTGGACATTGTCTTGAGAGTAGTTCGCGGAGAGTTAACTTTTTACTCTCGAGATTCGAGCCTTTTGAAAATCACTCGCAAGTGGACACATGTTCTGATCAATGTCTGAGATTAGCTCGCAAAATTCCAGGATGCTTCGTATTTTGCGAGCAGCTGTCGAGATTCGACATGGCAAAACAGTGGACATCGGAGGAAATCAATCGAGAGAAATATGAGCATTGAATTCGATAATTTTTAAAAATTAACTTAATTTATGTTCCTTGTAGTATTTTTTAATTTCCGTTTAAAAATAATTTTTTTTTGTTTTTGTTCTTACCCTCAAATTCTCACAATTCTTCCAATCTTCTTCTACAGACAGGGATACCAAATTTGGTATCCATTTTAAAAACAGTAGGCCAAACGGATTGAATTATATATTCTATTTCACTTGTTGTCAAACGGCAAAAATCCCTGGACTGTTAAGCATCTTCAATTTGAAGCTCTCTTGTAAGAGTAGACCCTGCACCGAGTTCACGACGATGATCTACCCATGGCTTAATCCAGCATTTTTTTTTGCTTTATTCTTTTTTTTAAGAACAGTGCTAATAATTATTAACACAGCGGCAACCTTTTGCTTGTAAGAATACATTTTAACTGGTGACAAGCAGACGAAATATATCAAGTTATGAGAGTACTCTCAGGGAATCTAATCTCAAAATGTTATCAAAGAACTCGCGAGACTAAAATTTCGAAAATATTACTCTCAAATGGACAGCCACCCGAGAGTTACTCTCGAGAGTTTACTAGCGAAAGTACTCTCAAATGGACAGGCACAGATTTGGTCGCGTGGACGAAAATCTTGGCTTCCACCATTCAGGATGAATGGTTCGTTCTTAATCTCAGTCGTCTTCACCGTTTAATAAGTCTGCATAAGTATTTTTTTCATATGCTCAACAACAATTGTGAACTTCGCTACTACCAGGCGTCTTTGCTCATCCATGCAGGTCTCTGATCTTTGGGTCTTGTGGGCTTGACACTTTCTATCTACTTCAGAACATTACTCCTAGAGGATTTTCTCAATCAGTTTTTTTTTTTTTTATAAAGGAAGTACCTACATATCTAAAGTTTTGTTTTACACAATTTAGAAAATCGTATCGGGTTAGATTAAAGAACGGGAGAGCCTTCAAGGGGCTCTGGCACTGCGGCTTCTTAAAGGAGTCTATTGTGCCTAAATCGTATCGCCGTACCCTGCATAGCTCGCAATCGGTTTTTGCTTACAGGGTCGCTTTTTGCGAGGCATAAGCTTTTGACTTGCTGAAGCAATGAAAATGAAAGCCGGAAAGATTGATTTTGTTTAAGTGGTTACCTGTATCCTGTCCTGATATAGGTGTCTGCTTTCCGCTAACATAGGTTTAAGCTTTAGTTAGCATTGTTGTGGGAGGCCTGGTTAGCTCAATATCTCACGTCTGTCTTAGACCTGGGGTGTATTTCCTATGTGAGAAACATTTCGTATGCTCTCAGCTTTTTTTGCCCGAACTTATAAACTTGTGTATATAAAGGGTGTCCCATAATTCACGCAAAATTTGATTTTTCGGGGCTAGTAAAAACGGAGCGCTATACGAAAGATTTCCATTGTTGAGAAATATTTCAAAAATAATGAAGGTTTGTCACTATAGTCCGCAATTTTCTAACAAAATCTGTCCTGTCACAAGTCGTTCAACAGAAAACATCAAGAGAGTACTGCTGACAGTCAAGAATTGGGCATTTCGAGAAGCTCTCTACAGCGAATTCTCACGAAAGGCTTGAAACTTCAGGCTTACAAAGTTCAATTGGCTCAAGAACTTAAGACTACTGACCATGCAGCGCGAAAAGAGTTCGTTAAATGGATTTTGGAACAACAACAAGTGGATGCTGATTTTTCGAACAAAATCAACTTCAGTGATGAAGCTCATTTTCATCTTGATGGTTTCGTTAATCGTCGAAATTGTACCGCCATTGGGGTTTTTTGAAGTCCAAGCAAACAATCCCACGACCACCATCAAATTGAAAGAGGAAATTGGGAGGTGAGTTAGGTAAATTTATTTATTCATCAATTCATCAATTAGAGCTACAAACTCAATTAGACAACTTAAAAACTATTATAATTATGAACTTAAAACTATTCCTGTGTTTTTAAAATATTAATTAATTAAAATTCAGTCACAATTATGCGAAACTGTCACAGAAAATTTCAATAAAATAGTACACGTGCTTGCCAGCAAAGCCGTGGCCGTCATTTATCTTCTATGAATCAATACGAAACTTAAGATTTCTAATTAAAAATCTGTATTTTCTATCAAAGTTACCAATTCAAAGTGCCAATTCATGACCAACAATGCACCATAAATTAGTTTTGTTGCTGAGGTTCAGTGTTTCAAGCCGGAAATAGTGTAAACCTTTCACCGCACGTTGATATCTGCCAACGCCCATTAATCCAGTTGGAATTAAAAGCAGATTTTGTCTTGTTCTTTAGTTTAAGTTGCATAGCTCTGCTGCTTGCTTGCTCATTTAAGTGACAACTAAGCATGCGAATTATGTGCATGTTTAGTCCACTTATTTAACTCAAAACAGTTTGCCGATCAATATATCCTATTCTTGTTCAATGATACTGCCAATTAAAGCATCCGTATCTAATTAAAAATAATTGTTGCAAATAGGTAAGCAACAAATATAATTAAAAAAGAATGCAGCTAGGTATCGACTAAAAGCTGTTGGAATTTTTATTAGAGGGCAATTTTCTGCTCCACAATAAATTCATTCGTTGTTGCCATATGTATAGTTATACAACATCAATTCCGCTGAACTCTTTCACAGACAACATCAGCAATATTTCCCAGTTTTTCAAACTGAATGTCATTTTTTGTGCATGTATGGCAAGGAAACAATCTCCCCCCCCCAGGGAGATACACATCACAAAAACGAATATGAAAGACAATTCTCTTTCAATCGCACTGCACACATCTGCGGATACAACTTCAATGCTACAATTAATTTGCATAAAGTAAAAGTGCAGGAAGTGCACTCAGTATATGTATCTTCGTCTGAATGGATGCATTGAATATGAAAAAATAAAACAAAACCTCTGCCTCTATTCTGCTGCGAAGTGTCTTCATTCTTGAATACATTCAGACTTGCACTTCTCAAGATATACGTACGAGTACATGTTTGTACACGTCCCTACGTGAGCACATGTTTTGTAATTATTTTTGTTACACAATGTCTCAGAAGAAGTAAAACCAAGTATAAGAGTTCACGAACCGAATACTGACTAAAGCCACCTAGTATACCCGCACTTGGAGTGTAGTGGTTATACCTTTGGATAATGAAATTCGTCTTGTCAATAATAAAAGATGTTCGTCTCTTGTATCCGCATTCTTTGGATGTTTGCTGTTTGGTTGGCGCAGCAGCTTGCTGTATCCGTAGCCGTTCCTGCTTTGGTGACAGTATCTGTATTCCCACTTGTCTCTCATTTTGAATAGGGATATGCGTACGAGAATAATACAATGCAAGGTTCGGCGGTATTTTGTGGCACTAGAAACAGGTATAGCACAAGCATGTGACGAGGAATGAATCTGTTTACAAACAGCAAATACGAGTATAAATGTGCAGAGTGAATATGTTTTGTTGCAAAGATAAGTCCAACGTATATTTGCACCATGAAAGATTGGCTCTACTTATGAGCCAGATAAGGTTGGAGGGGATTCTGCAGCATCCCTGAAAATAAAACACTGGTATATTTGATAAAAATGAGGCTTGATTGAGCAATTTTTTTTGTCAATATACGTCCGACAAAATGTTTCTATCAAATTGACAAAATTTTAATAAGTTTTATCTTGTTGTTGTGATAACAAAATTTGTTTAATTGTGCGTATGATTTTTTTTTGTTAAATTTACCAAAATGCTGTTGATTTTGCGAAGAAATTTATCAATTTTACCTTTACCTTTTTGTTAAATTAACAAAAAAAGGTCGTTTGTCATTTTGTTAAATCAACAGCAAATATTGTTGATATTACAGAAATAATCTGTCAGTAATACAGTTGTGTTTTGTTGAATCTATAAGGGCCGGTCTGTTCACAGCTGGTCAAATCCTTGGTTAGGTTACCATCGATTTGGTTTAACCGATGATTACAAATCAGTGATAACCAATGCTGGTTATTGATTTCTTGGGTTAACTGACCAAACTGTAGATTCTCTAGTTAATATTATGCTGAACAAACATATTCAATGGTTCTCAGCTGGAATAACCGATGATTAAAGATAACCAAGATTGAACAAACCGGGCCTAAGAATATTGCTCGTTATATGTAAAATTATTAATATCTCAGTTCCATAATTTTAATTTGTTGATTCAACAAAAAAATTTTTATGTGGATAGCATTAGGTATTAATAAATGATACGCAAAACAAATAAGTTTAGCAATTAGATTTATTATTTACTGGGCAACATAGAAAATATCAAAATATACATATATTAAATAAAAAAATAAAATATACCTTAAACACCGACAACGATGTAGATGTAGTCATCTCCTTCACTATTTGAAGTTCATTTAGCTTCGGTCAAAAAATCCGGTCAAATTTGATCTATTTAATTTAAGATAATAAAAAGCATAGTAAACAATCCTATATAACCAAACTGCAATTCTTACCAATTTACATGTTTTCCATTTCGGATTTATTTACTTTTAGAATGTTGAACTGACTTTTGAAGGCAATTTTTATGCACATTAACAAATACTTTTCTTCGGGCGTCAAATAATAAATGACGCCATTAAAAGCAGGGCATTGAAAAGATTACCCCGTTTAAGTTGTATTTTTTTTAATTCAACAAAATTTATATCAAATCTGCAAACAAAGAAAATATACATTTCAACAGAAGTATTTATAATTTGTATTTTGTTTGGCTAACAAACATTTTGCATAAGTTTTGTCTGTTTTAATAGATATAACAAAAACTTTGTTAATTCAACAATAAAATTGTTCATTTGATGCACTATAACTGAAAATTTTGTGTTGTTAATCTGACAAAGTAGTTTTATCCGTTTGACAATATATCGTTCAAATTGATAAAACTTGAGTTGTATTGATAACTTTCGTTAATCATTACAACAAATTTTTTTCAGTTCAGCGAAACTATTTTTGTTGAAATTTTAGAATCGAATTTTTTCAATATTTCCTGGTATTTTATTTTCAGTTACTCAAGACTTATCCGTAAGCGAAGTTGGCTCAGTGGTTTGGGTGATGGGGTACTGTGCGAGGAGGCTCAGGTTCGATTCCTGGAAAAGCACAAATTCCCTACATTCTTTTCATATGAAAACATATATCATTATCCATTGCAAATTTGGTTGCTTCTTTTAAACAGTCTTTCGCCGACAACACCTTTGTTTTGTATTCCTCTTATTTGGATTAACTTCTGAAATTCTCCATTGGTCCTTCAGAACCTCAAAGTTTTGATCATACAGTGTTAGAAAATAAGCTACAAAATCTTAATGATGAACACCTTCTTGGCCCAAATTGCCATCCTGCTATATTTTTTTAAGAAATTATGTAAGTCCTCGTTCATAGCACCGATACACAAAAAGGGATAAAAAAGCAAAGTATCTATTGCGGCTGAGGGTACCAAATTTTTCAAACCCATTTCCTCTCAACATGACTCCAGTCGCCTTCAAAATGATCCACCTAGTGCCTAAAAACTGTTTAGAACTTAACGTCTCAACAACGAAAACATTCCCTAAGAGACCAGCAACTCCTGCTACACTTCTTGCACTTAAAAATCTTGTAAGGTGTAAAAGCTTATAATTTGTCAGTAACTAACTTTATGCTTCATCAGAAGTCTAAATGATGAGGAATGAAGGCTTAAAGTGATGCTTTTTAAAGAACAACAACTAAAACTTTAGTATAATTCTCTTTTTTCTTGCTGACGGGAATGACCAGTCTTTTATTGTTAATTATTTTAAAAGTGAATAAAACTAAGGTTTATTACTTGTTAATACCTACCTAAGATGCTTCAAGTCGAAATTTTCGAGGACTGCCTGTTCCCAAAATCCGCTACGTAGCGTTATGTCAATTCAAATTTACTTAACGAAAATTCACATTGGAATGTGAATGTGAAAGATGTATAATAATGTTGAAGACAAAAGTGGACTTTATCTCAAACGTCTTATATATTATGTACAGCTTTATCTTGCATCGCTTCTAAACTTTGTATACCTAATCAACAGAAATAAATAGCTCAACCAAACTTGAACGAGAAATTTTCGTACACCCACTTGTGTCATTTATTTTTATATGTTCAACCTTGTCTTAAGTACTACTCATAAGAGAAGAAACGAGCGAATTATTAATAAAACGCAAACAAACCACTTTTCGTGCATTAACAAATAAAAAGCTGTACATTTTACTATTTTAAAATGAGTATACCTAATCGATCCATCGAAATGTATTCAGGAAACAAGTTTTAAAAGAGTTTAAATAACGAAAAATCGAATTTCTAACTTTTTGACGCGACCAAAAACATCCTTGCCGCGAATAGTCGCCGTTCATTAACAATCCCCAACAGTGCCGTAGCCCGGGGGGTGCCGTGAAATTCAGTTTGTTAAAGAGAAATAACACCGAATTTTCTTGTTCAGTCGGCCTTATTTCGCTTTGAAATTATGAATACATTCAGATGATATGCACAAATATAGCTTTTATTTTAACCATTAACTATTCGAGCTAATTTGGTACTGCTATTTTCTACAACCATTATTTTGTCAAATTTATCCTCTAGTTACTTTCTCAAATTTCACCTCTAGTTATTTCAGCATTTAGAATTTGAGAAAATATTAGTTCAAAACTCGCACGGATTTTTAACTATTATTTTCTCAAATCTATGCCTAGTTATTTTCCCAAATTTTGCATCTAGTTATTTCAGCCTTTAGAATTTAGTTCCAGTTAAAATAATAGTTGCATATATTTCTGCAAATTCAAAATATTCTAAAAGTTATCGGCCATTCTGAAAACATGTGCTTCGGCTTTATTTCACAAGCATTGCTCTGCATTATTTCGCTTTGTCAATGTGAAATAACGCCAAATTCCAAAATTCGGCTTTATTTCGCTTTCACAAAGTGAATCCTTTAACTTTCTCCATTACGTAGTAAGAGAAAGATATTGCATTCGTACAAAATTTCGAACTCGAGATGTTAATCAATTCTGACATTACGATGAAAGGCGAACTCAAAAAAGTGGGTCGCAAAATTCTGTCCGTCTGTCTGTCTGTATGTCCCATGCCTACAGCCTAAGCGGCTGAACGGATTTCGTTCAAACTTCAGATTTAAAGTTTGGGGGCTTACAGTTCGGGGTTGTTTTTTTTTTTTGCATGGTAACCTCAATATTAATGGTACTTCCCATACAAAATGTTTAATTTGTTCGAAAACGGCTCTAACGATTTCAACAAAAATTAATATTTAAGCTTAAGTAGGTGAGGTAAACATAACTGCATACTCAGTTTTCCGCTTAGAAATCGAGTAACGGTACTTTTGAAATTTGGACATATCTCGAAAACGGTCCATACGATTGTAATATGGTCAATTCTAACTTAATGGAAAACTCAGTTTTTCTCAGTTTTTATCGTAAAATGGATTTTTGAAAAAAGTCATTTTTGAAAAATATAGTTTTCCCTAGCTTACCTCAAAACGGCAAAACATATGACCAAAATGCAAACATAGAGTAAAATTGATGTTTTCAAAATTATTGCGTCCTTAATTTTCAATTCGAATCACTCACTTTAAAAACTGCTCATATCTCGAAAACCCCATTTTCGATTTCGATAAAACCCTAAACCAAGTAATGCTTACATCCCGAACAATAACTTGTACTCGGTTTTCAGCTAAATCGTTAAGCAATAGTATTTTTCAAACTAAACATTGCAATATTTGGTACTGTCTGCGAAATTTTACAAAAACCGCTCTAACGATTTTGATCCAAATACATATTAAAGATAAAATCGGTACTAGAAATAATAACGTATCTACTTAGTTTTTCTCAACAAATTCGAAAAAAATCATTTTTTTTTAATTACTTGTACTTCCCAATCTATTTTCACATATCTATGCTAAATTTTTGGTATAATCTCCCCCACTTCCGATAAAAATGCAATAACAGCTACGCAAAACTTCATAACAACAACAACAACAACAGTCCACGACGGATATAATAAACCTCTAAAATCGAAAAAAAAAACTCCTTATAAGCGATGCGTTCTTATATGAGTATTTCATATCCGTCGTGGACTGTAGTAAGCTTTATGTTCTATGCGGTACCGGTCGTCCTTTGACCATTGGTTTTAAGTGCAGCCATTCCGATTTGGGCTAAAACTGTATGGCCCTTCCATTCGTCCCAAAAATATAGAAATGTAACGCCAAACACTTATTTTAAGGACCCTTGGCTAAGTGCTTGGTTTTTACACCGCACCCCGAGACTTTGATCCACTTGTAGTTGGTTTTTTTTTTGTCCGCACCATTGCTCGTCTTTGTCCACTCTTTCAAACTGCGTTATGTCATATTGACATACCACTGTACATACCTGTGCATACACACATTTGATTGAAAAAAAGAAAATCCTACGCACGCATCCGCTTCCATTTAAAAAATGCTTTTACAACACTTCGTTCTAAAAAAAGCGCGTAAAGTGCTTACACATGAGCTGCCTCTGCCTGTTTCCCTAAGTATTCCTAACAAAAAAAAAAATTAACAAGAATTGGCAAAATTGAGAACTCTCAAGTCTCAATGCCGTTGCTCTCCTCCATCGGCAATGAACTTGAGAATTCGCCTGCACGGAAAATGCACGAAGTAACATTCCTTTGTTTCAATGAATACATTCCGGCAAATGCTCTTTTCATGGCTCCTCCATTTCAGCAAACATCGACATCGACATCGATTCTAAAGTGGGATGGAATGGATCCCGTAAAATTCCCAGTTAACGAAAGCAAAACAACAAAAACATCTCACACACAAACAGAACAGTTATTGAGGATAGACGAACATGCGCCATCTGTGGTCGATGCGGCGACGATTCCCCTCTTCCTGTATAGTGGCTCTGGGTTGGCATGGCAATGGCATCCACTTCGGAGAGAGGGGAACTGTGCGGTGCATTCTAATTTCCACTCCAACGCCACCACCCATTGATGTTGTTTATGTTTTGTCGTTCGTTCGTTCTTTTCATGGTCTCACGTCGTTAATTGGACTTTTGGATGTGTGTGTTTGTGTATTGCCGTCTATTGAAATGAGGTGTATCGCGCTGCATAAGGATATGCGTTGCCCGTTTTGCAAATGGAAATGGAACTCCAATTTTCCATTATCGTCCGATAGAGCTCGCAAAAGAAGCCAAGGGAAATCTCGAAGACTGCTCAACACAACGCATATATGTATCGAGCTCTTCCTTGGCTTCAATCAAGCAAAACAAAACCGAACATCATCAGCGTCGCGGATCAATTGATTTTTGGTTGTTTTGTTCTGTTTCTTCCTATGCACATGTAGAGTGGTTCGTGCTTGTTTGTGGCGATATGCTGATTTAGGAAGTTGATTTGAGTTGTTGTTTACAGGCCAAGAATGCCCGATGAAGAACTCTTCCTCATTGCATTCTATGCGTGCATAGAACTTTTGCCTCTTTCACTGACAATATAGTTTGTCGCTTGGCATTTGTGCTGCTCGCTGCTTGATTGTGCATTTGCGACATTCATTAGTGAGGTGACTTTTTTTCTTTTTACAAATAGTTTGAAATGGAAATTAGATTCGATTCGATTCGATTAGAATTAAAGTGGCTGCAGGCCAGAGTATATCCATTAATGAGTAGGGACACTCTCTCTACATATGCATTTGCTACTACCACAAAGCAAAATGCAGAAAAAATCGTACAATAAGTGGAAGCAGGTCGAAAGAATCTTTTTTACCTGAATACAAAGAAGAAAAGGGTACACAGCACTTTTTACCTGAACCACTACATGGGGCTTGCTGCGTACGACGAACGATTGTGGGTTTTTTCATAAAGCATTTTTAAAGGCGGGCCGGAATGACTGTCAGTATATTAGTATTCTCTCTCATGAATTAATATGATCAGGAAACCAGCTTTGCTTTAGTAGAATTGGTAATATTTTTATTTTTTGCTATTGGTTATTGATTAAATGGTCTTTGTTATGGACATGAAAAATAAATGTTTCATTCTATATCACGAAATTCAACCCTTTTGCTTTGCTACGACTTCGTTAGTAACCATTTTTTATAATTTTAAGTTTTATTGCCAGCACTTTTTAGGTAATATATTTCATAGCAGATGGTCATACTAATTACTTAGGTTGGTTGTAGAGGGGATTGTTTACATTTTCGCACGTATTTTTAAAGGCGGGCCGGAATTGGATTGCTATCAGTCGTTCAATATCATCAATTGACGAAAGAAAGGGTGTTCCGTGTCTGTGCGTGTGGCAAACAATTAAAAGTAGTGAAATAGCGAAGTTGAAGTGCAAGTTTGCATAGTTTAAAAACTCTAAATAAAATAATGGGAAAACATTATTTTAAATGTTTGGCATGTGGGCGAGAGGAGAAAGAAAATGTTGGAGTTAAATATTTCAAAATACCGGATAATAGTGAGAGGTAAGCAATATAAGTTATAGATCGGGCAAGAACGAATATAAATCTGTGTTGTATTTCTTAATTTTTTTTTTAGAAAAGCAAAGTGGTTGAACTGCATAAACAAACAACACGATATTACCCATGGAAACTGTGAGCCAACTGCTAACATAGAACTTCCAGACAAAATAAGGACAATTTGGTTTACGCTTTCAAAATTGAACCTGATTATAAAACTGTGAACTTTGGTATTGATAATGCATTCTACTATTTCGCAGGTTATATTTTAAAAAAATACCACCTAAACCACAAGTGTGAGTTAAAATTGAGTCCGCAACTTAACGTTTCCTCCCTTTTTACAGATTTTAAGGAATATGAAGATGCGAAATTGACACGGCCCAATCAATAATTTTTAGACTCGTTAGAGAATCTTGAACAAAAATTTATTTCTTGTTTTCCAAATATGTACTACCTAAATAATTTTGAGGGGAATATTTTTAACTTTTTGAAAAATGAATTTCATTACAATTGTTGCAAAAATCAATATAAGGAATTTCTTATCAAATTTTACGTCCGAGTACGGGTTTACTTTATTCTAAAACAGTTCAATAAAAATAACAAAAAATGTACCAACAAACAAAAATATTTAAGTGTAGCACACATGTGAATATATATTAGATATTAAATGTTCAATAATAAATATTACAAATAGATTTTGCTTTTTTTTTTACGTGACACCCTGTACCACATTTTAAAATAGTTCAACTACTCTTCCATCCCTCTTTTACTAGAGCACTTTTAGTGCCGTCTATTTCTCGTGTATGTGTACTGCAAATTGTAAACTGATAAGAAACACGTGGAGAGTGTCCCTACTCATTGATGGATATACTCTGCTGCAGGCCACACAAAGGGTAGGTAGAATGTCTACCAAATTTTGCAAATACACGGACGCTCAGAAATTAGAACCACTTTGTTCCTGGGGTAATTCTAATTTCCGAAATGTTCTAATTTGTGGACTTATAAATAGTGAAACTACCCCCAAAATTTATTATTTTTATATATATCGCTTAGTTAAAAATTTATCTTTTCTTAACATATAATCAGCTATGTTTGTTTTTTTTTTTTTTGGTTTAATTGAACTTGATACAACGATATCGTTACGGAGGGCCAAAATATTGGTCATGTGCGTAGTGGAAGACTACTCACTCTTTTTGCACCATTTGATTAAATTATTGACGTTTTCAATGGCTGTAGAATGAGAAATAACTGGTCCGACATCGACAACATCGTCTTCGTGTTCGTTGCTATCTGAAGCCTCATCATCGCTACTGAGTTCATCTTCAGATGCACCTTCAAAAACATATTAATTCCATTCTTCGATTTCCTCTATACAGATGGAATTGTTTGGATCAATTTCCGCTAAAAGATTTTGATTTATTCGAAGAACTTCATTGCAATCCTGATTTTTTTTGCACCAATTGAGCTATCGTCAAATTTAACAATTTGGACGAAGAATTTTTTAGCACTCTTTGTGGCAACACATCCCAAGCTTGTTTCAGTACTGTTATCGCATTGCGGATTGAATGGCGTTTCAAAAGATTATTCAATTCACCACCTTCAGCGATTAATTGAGCAAGCAGCTTACTTCTGTAGATTAGTTTGGTTCACTTTATGGGATTTTGATCCATTGGTTGCACAGCTGCTGTCACATTTGGTGGAAAGAAATATGCAACTATAGGTCTGTTCCTTTACTTTTAAATCTTACGAATTTTTACGAATTTTTACTCAATGTCGTTCCTTAACTCGAAAAATTCGTAAAAGAGAGCGTCATCGAGAGAGCAAGAAATTACACCTCTACTGAGAATCTTACGAATTTGTACCTACTCAACAAATTTCTTGGTGTAAGAATTGAAAAAGCTGTCAACAGCTGATTCGAAATTCGTTGTCCTATTTGACATTTTGTTTTGATTTCTTGTATATTAAAATGGTATCAACAGGCGGAAAAAATAAATTTAATGTTCTCCTTGGATTGTTTTGGTGGCGACGAAATTCTTCCTCGCTGTAAGGAGTAAGAAAGGACAATCTCCTCCACGTAATTTTTAATGCTGTGTCGCTTTTTCCCCTTCTCTAATGCCTGTAGTTCAGACAGTACATCCGAGTATGTGCAAGAGATACTCGGATTAATCAAATAGAACTTCGATTAATTCCGAATCACTTTCATCGCTATGTAGATAAATCAACTAATTTTGTTCGTAAATTAGCAAATTATTCGAGTTAATCAGATATTTTAACGACTTTTCGTACCATTTTTTTGAATTTTTGAGTTATGTATCTGACATTTCCATAGATTACTACAAAAGCGTTCCCCAATTTTTTCGTAAGTGTCTCTCTCTGTAAGAGAATTTATCCCCACCACTGCCATTTTGACAGTCTTTTCCATTCTTACTACAAAAGTAAAGGAACAGACCTTATGTGACCATCGTCACTTTGAAGTTTATCAATAGGTGCATGAGCAGAGCAGTTATCAATAAGCAAAAATGCCTTCGGAGGCAAATTATTTTCTTCAGAAAAGCGCATGACCTGTTACATAAAAAATAATTTTAAAAATCATGGAACCAAGAAATAAGATTTTTTCTCCTCACTTCTTTAATAAATATCTTCTGAAACCACTCATGAAAGATCCGCGACGTCATCCAAGCGTTTTTCGAAAACTCATAGTGGAGTGGATTATTAAATTCTTTCAAAGCACCTTGGTTTTTTTGTTTTGCCGATAACCGATGGCTTTAATTTGTGTGAGCCATCAGTATTTGCGCCTAGTAAAATTGAAATGCGTTCCTTTTGTATTTTGTATCCAGGTGCGTTTTAGCGACATAATGTACTATCTTTTAGGCAACGGAAAAATAATCCGCTTTCGTCGGCATTATATATTTATGTCTCCCTACCCCATCTCAGCAACCGTTCCACGGATAAACGGAGTGACATCGCCAACATCACTAGAGAGTATCTCTTATCGAAAATTGACTTAGCTTTTGCCTTCAATATTGGTCCCGTCATTGTGCACTTCTTTTCACGGTAATTTTGAAACCATTCAAAAAGAAGACTTTCCATTTCCGGATACTCAGCGCTGTGTAGGGATTTAGTTTTTGCTTCTGGATAGGTGTTGGAAACAGCTTAAGTAATATCGCTTCTTTCTTCGATTTTATGTAGCTGATGGCAGATTTTGTTGCATTGAAATCTAGAGCTAAGCGATTCCCTTGAACGCCTTCATCAATCTTTTTTAATGTTTTAACTTTGGTTTCCAAAGACAACGTATTTTTTTTACGTTTATTTGACATTTTTAATAAACTAAACTCACTCTGTAATCGAGACTGAGCCAAATATGTACATGCGAATTAAATATTCACAGGCATATAACCAAATCTGTATCTAGTATGACAAAAAAACGCGAAAGGGAATCACCACATACATAATTTGGGGATTGCCCTTTTTATTTTTGCCCACAAAAATGGGGATTCACGGATGTGTACAAAGCTAAGAAAAAAAATCGCTCAGAAATCAGAACCTCAAGTTCTAATTTTAGAGCATTCAATGCATTAAAAAGTCAGGTTCTAATTTCCGGAAGATTCGAATTTCCGAAAGTCTTAAAATGTGAGCGCCTTATAGTTTTACTATATTTATTTATTTTTTATTTTATTTATTTTTTTTGAAAAAAAAATATAAATCTCAATGTTGGAGTAAAACATTTTTTTTTTCAATGAAATAACAAGTAAATTCCGTTCCCGGCAGTGTAGTTTTCCTAATATTTTGGACAATATAGCTTAAAATGTCGCCAAAATCTGAAATCCTGTCATTTTCGTAACGGATTTAATAATTGATAAAAACATCGCATAAACGTCTATAAATATATTGTAATTTGTTACATACTCTTTTTATCAGATAAAATGCAACTTGAGTCTATTTACATTTGGAAATGATTAGAATAATTTTTGAATTTTTTCCTTATTTAAATTACTTTTGCGTCACGACAACCAAAGCTACTGAAAGACTGTGTTGGGCCTTATCGTTATTTTCACCTAAAAGAATTTCATTAACAAGTCGATCCTGGTTTCAAGAAAAATTATATAAATTATAAAATTATAGCAAAATTAAATCCTTTGCTTGTTTTTATTTTGGGAGAAAAAATGACTGCAGAGAATGTTAAGTGAATAGACGTGCTTTGTAATCGCTCCGTCACAAAAGTAATTCTTTAACCATTTTTTTTTTTTCGTAAACAAGCAAAATTTTAGCTGTAATACAATCCAAACATTATTTGCACTACGTGAAACGCTTGAACTTTTTCAAAGAAAATCATATAAAAGTGTTTAATTATTTTGTGATTTGTGTTATTGCCCGTCAAAACATGTCAACTACTCGACAACAGTCACTCAAAGAGAAGTCCGCTATGGCTGCTGCAGTGACTCCACCACCTGTGAAGACAACCGATAAAAAAACATCCCTATCTGACCATCTCCGTGACTTGAAAATAAGTTTAATTAATAAATTTAAATCGCTGCTTTCTGAATTGGAATGCAGCTTTAATAACAAACTGTGTGAAGCCATTGCTTCTCTTAATAGCAGAGTGGCAAAATTCGAGAGCGATATTTTGGAACTACGTGACGACAACCGCAAACTAAAAGAGGAGCTAGCTGACTTTCAGCGAAAAGAGCGCCTACGCGATGTGATTGTTCGCGGCATCCCGCAAAGACCAAAGGAAAATCCCATTGATATGGTAAAAAACATAGCAATGATCAAAGTTCTTGACGATATTAGAATAGAGTATTATAAGGGCTACCTTACGATGTTATGCTTGCTTGACTTTTCAAAAGCCTTTGACACTGTAAACCATGACATTTTATGCACGAAATTAAAGCTGTACTTTGGATTAAGTGAATATTCAGTGCATCTGATTAGGAGCTATCTTTCGAATCGTTTTCAAAAGGTCTTTGCTGAGCAAAAATATTCTCGGCCTGTACGTGTTCTCGCCGGGGTGCCTCAGGGTTCAATTATTGGCCCGATCCTGTTCTGCCTTTATATAAATGACCTACCACAAGTTTGCTGCAACGCATCTATACATCTATATGGTGATGATGCACAGATATATCTTTCTCGACCAAATGGATTGGTGGAAGATCTCGTGGCTAGATTCAATTCTGATCTCTCTTGAATAGTAAAGTGGTCCCAAAGTAATGGTCTGATTTTAAATCCGGTTAAAACTAAATTAATTCTGATTTCAAGAAAGCTCTATGATACTGAAGAGATGCCGCCTGTTTATCTTAATTCCAGCAGACTTGAGTTTTACGATACAGTTGTAAGCCTTGGGTTCAGGTTGAATCGATCCCTTTCCGCTATCGACCATGCAAATTTTATCGTGGCGCGTGTTTATGCAGGACTACGAGAACTCTGGTTGTATTCTAGTCTTACACCTGTAGATACAAGACTTAGGTTGATTAAGTCTTTGCTTATGCCTATCATTGATTACGCCATAGTGGTACATCCAAAATTAGATTCTCAGTCTCAGCACAAATTAATTGTTGCTTTTAATGATATGGTGCGATATGCATTTGGAATTAGAAGAAATGACCATGTGTCTGTTCTACCACAAACATGTCCTTGGTTGTTCATTACAACATTATTGGGAAATTAGGTGCTGTGTATTCATGCACAAAATAATACATAACCGTTCACCACAATATCTATTCCAGAAACTGCAATTTGTCCAGTCACCGCGAACATTCAACCTCATAACGCCTTCATCTAATTTTTCGAATGCATCACGCCTTTTTCTTGTCCACACTGCCAGACTTTGGAACTCTTTACCTGTCACCGTCAAACAAATAATTGGAGCCGAAAAATTTAAAAATGCACTATTTGCACATTTTGCACATTAATGTAATCTACGTATTTCTTCTTTAACTCTATTACTCTTCTTCTATTCTAATTTTTCTCCCTTCTTGTCCTTTTTTTATTAGACCAATCCCAACTCCCCTCCAATACGTGTTAAAGTTTATTTTTTTTTATTTTTTTTTCTCTTTTTTGCTTAAGCGCATTTAATTAATTTTCACTTAATGTTTCTATTTATATTTACTTCGCTCGCTATTAAATTTAATGTAATTTTAATGTATATTTTCTTGAGCTTTAATGTACCATAAAAGACTATTGTTCTTATTTGTACTTTACCAAATAAATTAAACTTGAAACTTGAAACAAAGTGTGACGAGTGGACAATATTTGCCAAAATTAATTTATTTCGCAATAAAAACTTAAAGGATATTTCTTAAAACATTTGAATTTATAACAAAAGCTTACAAAAATGAAAAGCAAAAAGGGACTTTTTATGTCCAAACTACGTCCATTTATAGGTTTCGAAAAAAACATAAAAAACCCGACTTCCTTTTATTTTTATATTGGGATTTGGAAGCTTGCAATTATTTCATTACAATTCACATCAACATAATCATTTTTATAAGTTTTGTATGAGGTTTTTGTACCTTCACTTTCAAAATGTGACGCTGATGACAATTCACACTGATCACAGTAATAACTTACTGGTAACACAACACAATTATTTATTTAATAGCTCGCGTATCACTTTTTCCTTCTTTTTGAAATACTTCTAAACAGATTTTTAATGATTTGATTTAAGAAACATAGTGACACTAATGACTTGCAATTAGAAAATAATATGGTCCTATTCGTTCAACAACTTTGATATAACTGGCTATTTTCCCCCGTTTGAGTTTTTGCGCTACGTTTACTGCATGAAATTTGTTCTCAGAAAAATAGAGCAACAAATTTAACGGATGACGCGAATGACGAAATACGGGGACAGGTTTTTCTTGAATAAAAAAAAATACAAGATAATATTTTTCTTAAATATACATTAGTATTACTATTAAAGAACACATAAATCTTGTTTATTAGCTGTGCCAGTGTTGTTGCTGTTGATAGTTAATCGGGAAATTCAAATTACTGCGCTGGGGACAAATGCCATTAGTACAAAACTATTTGTAGCGCTAAGCGATACTGCAACATTTAAAAAAACAGCCCATTTCTGTACAATCAAGTGCGAGTGTAGGGTAAGGTCGGGGTGTTTTGACACGTTAACGAACATTTGAAGATATCTTAAAATCCAAATACAATTTCAAATTTTCAAAATTTACATAGTAAGTTAGAATTTCATTTGAGCAATATAAAAGCTCAATAGTTAATCGATATAAATATTTTTAACAGAGCTGTAAGGTTTTTTCCAAAACCTTAAAAAGTGTCAATTCCTCCTACCATGAAGAAGGATTTGCCATCTGCCTTTGAGAAATTGTTTATTCGAATATTTTGTACGGAATTGAGTGTTAATTTGTTGGCCTTCCTGTTTTTTTGGAGTCTGAATATTAAAGTGGTACGTTTAATACCAAATTTTAGGGCAGCACTGCTTATCGATTCTGTTTTGTTTTGAATGTCTTTAATTGCATTCTCAACACTTGTTTCATCGATGTTGCGGTGGGAATTTTTTTTGTTGTAAATAGGTATTTGGCATTTTTACATTTTAAAAAAGAGTAAGAAGTTGTTTTATCACACAATTTTAATTTTGACTCATAAGAGAGGATTTGACACTTCGTCAATTCAATCTTTAGTAAAAATGTCCAATCCTCCTTTTTGATTACTTTGTAATAATGCTCAGGATAAACTATTGTTTATTAGTGCACTTTCAATGTGCAAAGCTACATAATTAAAATATTGCATTTGGAATACTTACCATAAAAGGCACAAAAATAAAAAAGACGTCCATTTCGCTTATCTCCTTGACCACAGTGATTGTTTATTAAACACTTAAGCCAATCGTTACTAACTTCGTTTTCTCGTCATTTAAAGTGCTGCCAAGGTTTTAGTTTTTCAGAAAAGAGCTGATGTCAATTCCTCCTGCCTGTCAAATCCTTCCTACCTTACGCTATTTCATTCTTACAGTACCTCGTTACAGGCAGGTGTATTTTTTAATGAACTATACCATATAAAAAATAATTTTTAGCACCTTGGTTATTAAGAGTGGAAAGAAAATATTTTTTAAAGCTTCTACATGACGAAGATCAATCTTCACTTCCACTCCAGGCTTGGAATTATTTTACGCTCTCGATCAGGGCGCATAATGGAAGTCCTATATAAAATGGCTGCCACAAGAAAACTATTTGACAGATCTGTCTGAAAATTTGGGTGCGTTCTTTTGAAAGATGATTCGTGGCAAAAAAAAAAAATGATAGATTTAAGGTGACGACTGAATTTGTTTTTAATTTTCAGGGACTTTTTGACCCACCCTCGTAAACTGTCAGGTGACAAAAGACGTAAAATGGGAAGAGTTTAGAAGATGAAGGAAAGCGACATTTGCAAATAAAGGATTAAAGAAAAAAATGTAATTGCATTGAAACCATTCGCCCGTGGCCCGTAATAAGGCGCTGACTATGCGCCTATATCGGATTTATTTATTGAATTTAAAAAATATCTCGAACAGATTTATGTCACTCATCTTGCATGCATTAAGTGTTTAATTAGGATCGCTCGTAAATGGCTTATTGCTCCTTTTGTAAAATTTGAATTATTACACACGGCTGTATAAACAACTAGGGGTCTGAAACGAAAACATCAGACTGCACTCGTTTGACTTGTTTTTAGCCCTTTGCCATTTTTATTTGTGTATCTATTGTTCATAGTATTATGTAACCAACCCTTAAATAAAATATCGGCTATCCGGTTTTACGTCGTGATGTTTGAATAGGCGCAAATAAATAAAAATCAATTCCATTGTCTGGAATTCAACCTTTCAACTCAGTTTGACCAAAATAGGGTTTAACTTGTTAAGGCGTGTGCTACTCGTATAACTCTGTCTGCAATTTATTTGGAAATAAGAGATATGTTTGTTGCTGAGCGTGTACAATTACAACAGTTTATGTGTAGGATTAAAGATTAAGTGCAATCCGATTTGTAGAGATGAGTAGCCTAAGCCTTCAATGTAAATTTCTAAATATATATATTGAAAACAAATCAAATTTCAGTGAATAAGAAACCTTAAAAATTCAATTGAGCGTCTTTATGATTATTTGAACAGCATTTATTTAATCAGTGTCAACCTAATGAAAATACTACGACTTAGGATACAATTTCGAACTGTTGAGACTTTCAAGTGTGAGGTTAGATTCACAGAAGAGATTATAGAACTCGGTGTTGAATTCTGGCGTTTTTGATTGAAGAATGTTATTGCCCTTTTTATCAAAAGAGCGCATGTAGAAACTAGAAGTGCTCTTTCTATGTTTTCTATGTCTCATTGAAGATAAAAGTGCACTTTCAGGTCAATTCTTAGCAAAAGTGGTTCAACAAATTTCATTGAATAGTGCATTTCTGAATTTTGGAGGCAATTCTCTCGGATCTTCATTACCGTAAAACAGAGATACTTTAAATAAAGACTCACGGGGGAGCGCTCGAGGATGGCAGAGGTGAGTGCTCTTGAGCGCACATTCCTGCCACCACGTACGCTCCCACACACACACAAAGCTTACATACATTTTTATTTAAAACATCACTTTATACAGATACATGATTTTTTGATCCCAGTCGTAAGCCTTGGAGCTAGTGTTGTTAGTTTTAGGATTAACCTGAACACTTATGTTTAAGTAGTTAATAAATAACAATAATAATAATAATAAAGACTCAATGTCCAGACATTGTAACTCCTCAAATTGAACTCCCTTGCGATGCTATGTTTCGGATCTTGTCCATCCAAGACACAAGAAGCACATATTTATTCTTTCTGTTCATAAAAACAAAGAAAAAAAACATTGTGTGGTTTTATGAAACCACGAAGCAAGTGAAACTTTTTTAGGTACTTAACTTAAAATTTTCGGAAAATTATTCGATTTAGAGTGTTAAAATTGCGTTCTTAATCTCAGGACTCGACGCTGGACCCCTACAAGTTCTCGAAATTGCATCTGTTATCAGTCTATTATTTTTTTCCGGCGGCTCAGGGTGTAGTTCGGCTTGGGAAGATGACTGAAGGCCTAAATAAAATTAAATATATTGAATGGACCGGATAAAAATTAAAATACTTCATCAAATATTCACATGAAATGAGCTAAAATAAATTCAAGCACTCAAAATTAAAATTTGTTGACTGGTAACAGATCATTTTAAATAGTAAGAAATAATTTGAACTAACTCACCAAGAACCTTTTTCCTTTCCCTATAAGCACGAACTCTCTCAGCATTCCGTCACTTGAGAAGGCGTACAATTAATTCATCTTCGGATATTTTCGCACTATTCTTGGTTTTTCCCTCGCTGAGCGGTTTATTTGAGTCACTAGCTGTATCGTTATTCGTTATCCATCACGATCAAGTAAATAAGAACATTTACATTAATTCACTGATCAAAATACACAAATACCGCGGTGTACTTGCACGAATAAGTGAGAATGTAAATGCACGGTCAGCTGATGCGAGATATGAGCGCGATTGCTCCGCAATGTTGGCAATGATGTAAGAAAATAGCTGTGGGGAGTACATTATTTTTACGCTGACTGACTTGATTCTTGGAAACTTAAAAACGAGTTCTTGTTATTCAAAATAACAGTTAAAGCAAGAACTTTAGCTTACAATTTTTTAGAAACTCATTTTTTTTTGCTTAACTATTTTTTTTTCTGAGTGTTCTAAGGGAACATAAAATATACCGTCAGGCGTCAACTACCCCAACATTGACCAGTTTTGAACTTTGATGTTGAATTTCACAGCCCTGGATATATGGATATCCACAAATTTCGACTTTCAGATTATGGGGACTATCGTTCTGTATCATAAAAGCAAGGATTTACCAAATTTTGTCGATTCGTGTTTGTTTTATATAGGAAAAAGTGGGTAGTCAATGTTAGGGCATCGAGTTCCTAACATTGTACCAGGAATAAATATTTTTCAAGTATATTTTTTTATCATAAAATTTTTTTTTTTTTCAAAAGTTGAACTTTAACTGGATATGCTTTTACTGATTATGTATTTAGTTTTTTTTTTTTTAATGTACATTCTTTAATACTAAAAATAAATTAAATTAAAATAAACCTTTTATTTATAAGAATATTAAATTAAAACTAAATTAAATTACGAAGAACTAGTTTTGTCAAGTATTTAGGGTAATACATCAATAACATATTGATAATTGTTAGAAAAAGTTAATAAGAAACAGTGGTCAATGTTAGGATCCAGTTGGTCAATGTTAGGAAATGTGATAAATTTTCGAATGGCTTTTTCAAAAACCTGGGCTTTCATCGCGTAAGACGACGATCGTCTAACGACGTCGTTTCGACGATTGTATTGCTTCGTGTATCCCAATTATTAAATTGCATTCATTGATTTTTTTTAGAATTCGCCACTTAGCAATAAAGATTCTACTACATAGCATTTCGTTTCTATTTTTGCATTAAATGCCCAATTCCATGTCAATCAATGGCAACGAAGAAAAATAAACAGATTCAAAAAAAAAAAAAACAATTTCCATACATTTTTAATTTTTTTAGGTGTCAGAGTTTGTTTACAGTCATGTTCAAACTGTTTTAAATAAAAACGATGAACGACACAACCAAACGATGCGATTGTGATGATACACGAAGCAAACTTTTGACGACGTCGTTTAATACTACAATCGTTTGGACGATGATCGTCTTAAAAGTTACGCGATGAGAGCCCTGATTATTTATGATTGTCTAGGATTTTTTAAGGCAAACAAAAATATTTTTCATGATAAAAAATGTTGAGCTACTCCCCTTAAATATTATTTTGCTATACAAACGGTAGTTTCGGTACAACAGGCAAAAATTTGCACCACTCAAAATCATATCATTTTAGAAGCACTTAAAAAGTTCCCCCACACGTATACATTTATTTTTCCCTTCAACATATAAAATGCCATCTAGTGACAAAAAACAAAAAAATTATATAGAAATTATAAATAAACTACCCACCACGGTGTTTAGAAATATTTTCCTGTTTTTGGTCAATGTTAGGGACCGTTCACCCAGTCATGTACTTTTTTTGGCATCGGCCTACATAACAGTGATGCCAGATGAAACTGAAAAAGAACCACTAAATTTAAAAAAACATCCCACCAAATTTGTACTGGGACGAAAAAAAAAACCCATAATTTTGCTTCCAACTATTACACAAATAATTACGTTATAATGATTTTATGTTTAGTAAGAAAACTGAACGAATACTTACTACTCATTTTTTCAACTAAGCAAACTAAAAATAAGTCTTAAGAAAAAATGCACTAAAGAAAACAAACACTTAAAACCATGTTTTTTTATAGATTGACAATCTGTTAGTTTTTATTATTAATTCTTTGTATGAATAAATAGATATGAATAATAGCTATACCTACCTATATAAGAAAATAAGGAAAAGGGAATTCATAAATAGTTTGTACTTTGGTTCATTTTGTATTATTAAACATTCAAATCTCATGTTAATAAGATGCAAATAAAAATCAATTAAGACGCTTTTAAACAGGAAAGATATTCACAAAAATTAAAATGTTTGCTCTAAGAAATAAATAAAAAAAACGCTTACAAATAATTAATTGACTTTATTTATATTTAACCATTCACATTTAGCTGATAGACAAATGCCTCCAAAGTTTCCTCAATCTCATCATCATCATCTTGGGTGCCCTGTATAACATAAATATTTTCTGAATTAAATTTAGACAGCATTGCTTTCGAAGGTTCGAAATTGATACAGCCTTGAGTGCCTAAGCTATAGCGAACTCTTAAAACTGCATTTGCTGTTTCTATACTTAGTCGATTCCTAAGCTTATTTTTCACTATATTTACTATTGAAAACGCTCTTTCAACAGAAGCGTTGGAGAATGGGAGACTCAATAGTGCCAAAACGAGGTGGCATACATTTTTGTAAGTGGCTTCCCCTTCCCAAAAACTTTCTGGAGTGTCGAGTTGACGCCACTCAACGCGGTGAAGAACATTCCACTCGCTTAAAACCGCGTCCACATTTTCACAAATAATTGGGAATCTCAATACAATTGATTTTATATCTGATTTTATTTGCGAAGTAGCCGATTGCGGAGAGAAAACACTAATCTTTTCCAAAATTTCAACATTTTCAGGTATTCGAAGCTGCAGCTGTTCGCAAAGGACTATAAGAAAATCTTTACATCTTTCTCTGCATAAGTCTAGCTCCGACCTCGGTACACTTTTGCTGCTTTCTAAAAAATAGTGACCGAAATTTATGCAGTCTGATCTCATAACCAAGTCCCGAAAAGAAAACCTGTATAAATCTTTTTTCAAAACTTTTTGTAATCTAGCGGGTGGAATTATCATATTTAAAATCAAATAAAGTAGTTCATTCAGATCCGTGAGCATTTTCAATGGATCTGCGTTAGCGGACTGAAAGATTTTATTAACATTCGTTAATGATCTTAACACGTTCAGGAGGAAAAGCAAATACAGCTTGTTTCCGCTATCGCTTAACAGCTGATGAAGATGAGTGGCTGTATAGCATCTTTCTTTATTTCCCGCTAAGGCAAAATGGAATTTTAACTCATCCCACTGCTCGACAACCTTGACGATGGCCTCATACCTTGACAACCAGCGTGTATCAGCTAATTTTGGAATTTTTAAAGGCTTATTTCCCGTAATGAGTTTATATATCGTCGCATATTCTAGTTGTCTCTTGGTACTATTCGAAAACCAGTTATGGCACTCTAAAAACTCACTAAAAACTCTAAATGTCTCGGCAAAACTTTGCAAGAATACTCTGCAGCAAGGTGAAGGGAGTGGCAAATACACTTTACTGTAATCAGTTCTGGAACCGTTTCCTTCAAAATTGAAGAAAATGAATTGTGAGCTCCTACCATTACATTAGCCTCATCTACACCAATTCCAATCAGTTTTTCAATCTTGAGCCCGTCAGCACCAAGTTGTTTTTTGAAATCTTCGGCAAGAGTTTTGGCATCACCTGCTTTCACTTCCAACAACTTATATAACGTCGTCACTACTTTTTTATTTTTTGTAGAAAAGTACCTAACCATAATGCACATCATTTTTTTTGTATCAACCGATGTGCTTTCGTCAATAATCATTGAATAAAATGAATCACCAATATTGGCGATTAGTTCGTCATGGAAACAAGGTCCTAGAACGTTTTTGATCAGGGCAGTGCATTTAGTTCTGTGTATTTTCATTTGCCCTATTACTTCCGACGCACTGTCAATATTTTTCAAAAGACAACCCAGGTGATTCGTTGTTTTTATAGAGCAATGCTCGCAAATAAATGCAGCTAACTTTAATTCCGCCAATTTTCTTTTCTCCAAAATTTGATTCGGCATGAATTGTGTAATTTTCTTCGAAGTACCAGCTAGATGTATAAAATGATATGCTTCTACATGTTTTTTAGTTTTACCGTGAGCATTCATTGTACATTTGCATAATTTGCAAAGCACCCTAGAATCTTCACCAGGAACTGGAGCGATCCATGCTGAAAAGTTGTCATTTTTTCTAATATGTAAAATAAATTTAATTTTTAAAACTTACATGAAAATTTAGGATCAGTTTCCCAGGCTTTACGGTATCTTTGTGACATTTTTAACAGATAAACACACACTTTTGGGGATAGGATAGCGATATGATAAGTTAAATTTCTATTTGTTGGTATATGTTATTTTAAAAATTGGTCTTCTGCTAGACTTCTATATTAAATATTACTATTGTTTTTTCACTCAGTAAATAAGTTCACTTCAAATTGTTTCCATTGGTTTGGTTTTTTAAAAAATGTTCATTCAAGTATTTTACTATGAGTTCACTTCAAATTGTATTTTCTCTTTTTAGTCTTCACTTAGTTATCTTAGTTCACTTCAAATTGTTTTTTTTATAATTCACTCCAGTCTCTTATTTCACTTCAAATAGTTCAAACAAAAAAAAAAAACAGGTAAAAAAGTAAGCTTCATCACTAAGGAATAAAAGAATAATTAACAAAAATTAACAAAGAGTTTAAATGATGTATGGTGTTCGCTTTTTGCGAGGGGTTTCCCCTTTTAATTAGTTCCAGTGGAATGTAAATAATTTATTTTTGGAACTAAGGGACGTGTTCGTAAGCTGTTAAGTATAACAGGGTACCAATATTTACAACTGTAAGATATACTTTTATTTATTCCTAATACATAATTTATATAATGTAATATATTAAGTATTAATTTATGTGTACCTATAAAAGATCTAGGTACATATTGCGCGCGACCAAAACAAAGCGAAAGAAAAAAACAGATATTCGCTAGTTTGTGAAAATAACAATATCAAGATGATTAAAGTACCTAACTACTAGTATTGGATATCCGAATTCTACCAGTGATTTGCGAAGATTTCACCTGGCCATACCCAGCGAACACAGCCTAATTAAAATTATCAGCTGCGCCTGTACTATCGATGAAAATCTGACCATCTCTATCTCGTTAAAAAGTGAGCTCTTCCATTGAAAATCCATTTCATCCGGTAAAGGTCAACTAAAATCGCGAACATCCCTTGCCTTGTCTTTAAAATGTTTCCCCCCATAAATCCCACCATACATTTTTTCCCCCTATTCTTCCCACCATAGCGTTGATTTCCCACCATTTTGGTTGGAAAAACCACCAATCTGGGAACACTCCTACATAATGTTTCACTCCTTCATTTGAACTCTGTACTAACTGTAATTTACATTCGATAAAAACGCTAGTGTTTGCATGTTTGCTTTGCTTTACATATTTTAAACAATAAATCTGAGTCGCGGTGAAAGGAACGACAAAAAGCTAGCTGTCTTGGAGGTTATAAAGAATAATATGTATATTTACATGCCTATGTTCAATTGTTGACAAAACACGTTCAATACTCGTCTTCGTTAATTTCAAATTGTTTCCTTAATTTTACAACCCTTTTGTACATTATTTGTATTTAATTATATCACCAACTGTTCACAACAAAAGCTCAACTGCAAATGATTTTTTGTCTTTGCATATTATTGACAAACTTTTCACGATTTTAAATGTAAACTGCAAATCTAATATAGGTATATGTTTGGTGAAACGAAATGAACGAATTCTTTGCAAATTGACAAAACTTTGCAATTTGCAAAAACATGCTTTGCACTTTGAAAATTTGTATTTGGTGAAACGGATTTTGCAAAGAGGGAACATTTTCAACTTTGCAAAGGAATAATTTCCTCTTTGCAAATTTGCGTTTGGTGAAACGGAAATAGTGCCCAGGTAGCAATTTGCACAAGGTCGTATTAATGTTGTTTGAACTTCAATGGAAATAAACGCGATTCAAAGACTAAAATAATGCAAAAATGCTGAAGTCGGAAACCCGCGATTTGTTTATAGGTAGGCTTTTGAATATTCAAATTTCGGATTTTGAGAACTGAAAAGTTTATTTTTTTTTTAAAATCTGTGACGAGAGTAAAACTCTTCATCATCGAAATCTTCAAAAGGATTTTTTCGGGTCATATATTCTTTTGTTTTTCTTAAAAGCCCAACATCTTTAAACAGATCTTCAAAAACATTAATATCCCAAGAACATTTGTTTAAAAATCTTAAAAAATTTAAATTTTGCAAAAACAATGACAGATGGGAGATGGTTGGGAGTCCATACTAAGGGATAAAATGTATTTTTGGTGGTTTAAAATTTGACACCAGGTTATAACGATAAAGTGGGTTTTATTTTTAGTAAATAACTAATACGGACATTGTCTCGTACTAAAATCATTTTAAAGTGGGCTCTATCCGACTATAATTTTGTGCCAATGACGAAGACTCGTTGTTTTTTCAAAAGAGACTTCACCCATTTTTTTTTAACTGAGCCGAAAATCGCACTCGGTTAGGGCCAATTTTTGAGCGCTTTGTGTTTAACAAGCAGTGCGCTTTCATCTTTATCCAAAAATATGTATAAATATCTTGTTCGCGCTTAAGGTGCTAACAACTGTTTTAGTAACAGAGAGACTGTTATTGTGAGTAACAATTGTTTAAGCAACAGAGACAGTGTTACGAAAATAGGTGTTAAACTAAAACTGTATCAGAAACTGTTACTAAGATAGTTGTCAACACTCACAGCAATGAAGTAAGGATGTTAAGGCCCACATTTTAGGCTTTTTTCAGTATGGAATTGTGGTAAAGTTTGGTGTCTACTATTTCCATGGACTAATTTCAACCTGATCATTGTAAGATTTAGATTTAAAACTGCCAAAAAATCTCTTACATAGCTTTGCATTCAGAAGGAGCATGTCGCTGGATTTCTGATGTCATGGCGTTATCACCGTTTTATCGAAGCCAAGGCAGACAAAGTTTCTAAATTTGTAGCTATGTGCTATGACGTTCTGTACAATTCGTTGATCCATCTTCTTGACTGCATATTTAGCTGCTTGAAACGAGTTTTGCGGCTCAGCTCCTTGTGTTCTGACTATATTAGCAGTGCCATGATTGTATGTAAGTTGCTGCACAGGTTTTGAACATTGTGCCTTAGCTGATATGTGTCACGCCTTATCTTAGTTACTTCTTTGACATATTGGTCTCGGTAAGGTTGGATTCTGAAACAATAGATGGGTGTCTATAGCAATTCTCGATAAGTGTTTGCAGAAGCTTGAATATTTGGTCTGGGTAGGCATTCTGTAAGGCGAAACGCTCAAACGTTTTCGCGCGAAGAAATTTGCTTGTATAACATAGGGCAAATCATGGATCGTTTTCGCACTACGTTTACTCTATGTGATAATACGCATCCGCAGAGACGTCGAACAGTGCACACCGAAGAAACAATTGCCGCGGTAGAGCAAAGTGTTGAAGAGGACCCGGATGAATCGATTCGCCACCGTGCACAGCAATTGGAGCTTTGTCCATCAACTTTATGGAAGATTTTGCGCAAAGATCTTAGCTTACGACCTTACAAGATCCAGCTTGTGCAAGAATTAAAGCCGCGAGACCAATGCGTCGTGATTTTGGTGTATGGCCCGAAAATGAGATTGATATCGATACTGATTTATATCGCAAAATTTTGTTCAGTGACGAGGCTCATTTTTGGTTAAATGGCTAAGTCAATAAGCAAAATTGCCGCATTTGGAGTGAAGAGAATCCACATGAGACCCTTGAGACGCCATTACATCCACAAAAACTGACTGGGGCTGGTAGAGTCATTGGGCCATACTTCTTCCGAAATGATGATGGAGAGTCAGTTACCATTAATGGAGACCGGTATAGAGCCATGATAACCGACTATTTTGTTCCCGAATTGGATGGCATGAATGTGGATGAGATGTGGTTCCAACAAGACGGCGCTACATGCCACACAGCGCACGTCACAATCGATTTATTGAAGGAAACATTCGATGAGCGCATAGTTTCGCGGAATGGACCTGTCAATTGGCCACCAAGATCGTGTGATTTGACACCATTGGATTATTTTCTTTGGGGATATGTGAAGTCGCTCGCCTACGCCAACAAACCAAAAATGTTAGGGGACTTGGAAGCCAACATTCGTGGCGTTATTGCGGACATACAGCCCCAAATGCTCGAAAAAAGTGGTTGAAAATTGGACCTCTAGACTTGGCTTTATTCGAAGCAGCCGCGGCGGCCCCATGCCCGAAATCATATTTAAACATTAATGGCATAATTATCCTTCCAATAAAGCCAAATTGATGGACATTAAAACGATTTTTTTGTGTTTTATTTCAATTCGAAGTTCTATACCTCTAAAAAAACACCCTTTATGTCGTTCTAATTGACATCGGAATTCAGGTCCTCTTCGCTGCTTAACAGTTTGCATCAGACGTGATTTTTCCGTATCCCCAACAGATTCTACTACAAGGTTTCTGTAAAGCTCTAAATAAGACACGTATTTACTATTTCCTTGTTCACAGTCGAGTGTCAAATATATTATTCATATTCGACATATTGGTCATACCTTTTTTATAAAAATAGTACAGTAGAGATTTTGTCGATACTACAGTTTCCTATTCCTTAACGACAAACAGATTCGACGAGTTTGATGTCAGGCGGTACTCAGCCCTAACCTATGTCCAAAAGTAGATTTATCTTCATTTATTTGCATATTCCTATCAATATTTCACAACAACACTCCCTCTTTTTTCATAAATGTTGAAAATAAAGCAGACCAGTTGAGTTAGAAAAAGTGAAAGCTTTCTTAAATTTGACTTTCAAAATGTTAAGATCTTTCTCAATCCATAAAATTGATAAACAAAAAAAGAGCTATAAAAGTGTGCATTAGATACAAAATTTGCATTTTCGGTTCACGCTTCTCTAGACTTGTAAACACACCGTCTCCTACACACTCCTACACCGCTTCTTGTTTCCACGCTGCTGAATTCCATCATTGCAAGGCAAAAAAATTATGCTCTTCCACATTCCTTCCATCCCCATTCGTATTTAGTATTTCGCTCTTCAATTTTAAAAGCAGTAGACTCACCTATCTTAAAGTCGACCGCCAAAAACATTAAATCCCTACAACAGCTCTGCAACTAGAAAAATCGAATATACAATAAAAAAGAAAAGAAAAAAAAAAAACATCAACAACGAACAAACAACAGGGGAACATCGTATCTAATAACATTTCAATTCTTTCTTCCTCGTCTATTTCTAGGTCAGAAAAACACTCAAGATTCATGGTCGCAAAGAAAAAGAGAAACACCGCAGCGGTCTTACAGCCGCTGATATTAGTGCAGACTTCTTCGTACACCTGGATGCTGATCGATCGACGTTAGAAGTTCTACCCGATGGTGGTAGCATTGAATTGGATCGTGGTAATGAAGAAATTGTTGCTACTCCAATAACAATTATCGATCGACCACCGACAAACGGTGGACCGAGTAGATCAGCATCGTCGTTTATAAGTCAGTCTTCTGCCGATAGTGCAGAATCAGCAACGCATTCCACTAAGAATAGTAATAAGGTGAGTTATTGAACCGAAAACGATTGTTGTTCGCTCAGAGAAATCGCAATAATTTATTATTCAATTGAAATGCAATATTCGCTTCGTCCTTTTCCGATCAGGCCTCTTTGAAATGCGCCGAATTCTTCGGTATCTAACCCAACTGGTTGGCTGCAAAATGTTGGTTCAATGAATGGGATCGCAGGGGAGTTGGGATTGTTCTTTTGTTCATTAAATTCTACAACAAATAAAAAATCGTCGAAAAGTTGTGGGGTTACTTGGGTTCCATCGGAATCAGAAAAATACAAGCTGTCTTAGATAGCTTACCAGACTTCGGTAATTTCAATACATACAGTTGAGAACACAGTTTTATGATCTTGTAGTCAAGCACCCGACTGACAGACATTTACTCGTATGAAATCGAGAGCAGAATTCTGTCAAATTGAATTCTGTTGCGGATTACAATCATTGAAAATATTATGTCGTCTGCATACCTTCCTCAATAAGTTATGTGTCGAATACCGTCTTGCACGTACTAAAAGGTTGTTTTTCTTTAGAGGTATAGAACTTTAAGTTGGCAGCACTATTTTAACTGGCGGCCACGGCCATTTGGTCAGCTGTCAAGTGATTTATTTTTAGTTTGGTTTGGCATTTCAACATGAATAGACTGACGCCTGAACAACGCTTCCAAATTGTGCAAATTTATTTTGAAAATCATGGTTCATAAGCGAATTTTGTTTAGCGATGAAGCTCACTTTTGGTTGAATGGATACGTCAATAAATAAAACCGCCGTATTTGGAGTGATGATAATCCTCAAGTGTATGTTGAGACACCATTACATTCACAAAAACTCACTGTTTGGTGTGCTTTATGGGTTGGTGGAATAATTGGTCCGTAATTCTTTAAAAACGATGCTGGAACGTTACAGTCTGGTGACCGCTGTAGAGCCATGATTACTGACTTTTTCGTTCATCAATTGAACAACCATGATGTGCAGGAGCTGTGGTTTCAACAAGACCGCGCAACATGTCACACAACTCGTGCCAAAATTGATTTATTGAAGGAAACGTTTGGTAACCGCATAGTTTCACGTTTCGGACCCGTGAATAGGCCTCCAAGATCGTGCGATTTAACGCCGCTTGACTATTTTCTGTCCACGCCGATAAGCCTGAAACGATTGACCACTTGGAGGACAAGATTCGCCGCGTTATTGCCGATATACGGCCACAATGTTGGAAAAAGTCATCGAAAATTGGACCTCCAGATTAGACTACGTGCGAGCCAGCCGTGGCGGTCATATGCCAAAAATCATAAAGGGTCCGCGAAATAACTTTTTTTCAAAAAAAAAAAGAGTTATTTGGCGGACCCTGTATTTAAACTATAATGCCAGAAGATTATCTTTCGAATAAAGTAAAATTCATGTCAATTTAAAAAAAATCATCTTTGTTTTATTCTATTTCAAAGTTCTATACCTCTAAAAAAAACACCATTTATTAGTATCTCACGTTAAAGGTTTGAAAAAATTCTTACATAGGCATACTTCGAATGATCTGCATGGAAATCAGTTTGCCGTCCTTGATCTGGTGTCTGGACTCTGGCTCTGGCACAATCCACATTTGTTTCTAATACCCTATTTACACCGCACCGAAAATCGTGTTTTCGTCGATGTATTCACACCGAAACCGAACACCAACTTGTTTTCGTTTGACGTTTTAATCAGCTGAGAGACACTCGTCGTGAAAATTCTGTGCATGTTTTATTTTGCTTAAACATTTCGATAGCATAATTAAATAAAATGAATTCAGAGCATGTAAAAATAGTATTAGACCATAAATTAAAAGTGTTCAAAATGATTTTAAGTTGTGAGTTGTGACATCTGTTCTGCTGAATATTGCAAAAGGTGTGTTTTCAACAATCCAACGATTAGAAATCGTTTTCGTGGAAAACCCTCTACTCTATTTATTGAAATTTGAATTGTTTATGGCCCCGCTTTCGCAGGGCACTACAAAAAATTGTTTTTAGACTCATTAGAGTGCTCCTCTCCACGGAAATCTTTAGTAAAAGGCGAAAGATTTATTCGACACTGAAGAGAAGCCAGAGTAACGAAACAGCCAACACACAGAATGCCTTATGTTGCCCGCTACCAAAAGCGACTGTGAAGTGTATGCACGAATGAAAATGCAAAAGAGAAGAAAATAAAATTGACAGAAAAAAAAATAACGGCCGTTTCCATAGCCAGTTGTTGTCGTTGTTGTTGTCGTTGTCGTTGTTATTGTATAAAGGTAGGTCACAATTTCTTTATTATTTTCGTTTGCTTTTGAATAGATAACAGTATCAACTTGAATCCATATAAAGACCGACGACTGGTGTAAATTAAGAATGCAAACAACACTCACTTGTAGGAATGGACGCGTCCCTACTTTGATAATTTTTTGCATTTATTTTCATTTTGTTTGTTCATTTTTATTTTGCAATGATTACAATTGAGTAGGTAACATTCAGTTTAGGGTATGTGCTTGTATGTTTTATGTACGTACCTAGATAGAATTGTAGCTAAAAACTGTGATTAGGTGTAGCGTTATCTGTTGGAGGTGTTTTTGAGAAAGCTCTTAGTAATAAGACATCAAAAATTAGACCAGCGGATGTGATGCTATAATGGGTTTATGACCTTTGGTGAGTGGGATTGAGATTGTCAGCTGTCGGTTGTTTGTGTCATTTTCTTGAAGTAGGTACGTATATTCCTCTTCTTTTTCGTGGGTGTGCCTACGTTACATGCGGAATCGAACTAACGTAATTGATAACAATTAGCGGTGTGGACGATTATATTCTTAGCTTGTTGTGGACATTCTCAACTTAAGTTATGTAGAAATTGCTAGTTAAGGTCCACTAGATAGGGCATTTAACTTTCTTTTTCTCATTAGTTAGTCAATGGCCGCATTCAAGAATCTAGTTATCTTAAGTTGACTAGATTGGTCTGGATGAGATGTAACCTGAACGCAAAAACTAGATTGGTCGGGAACGTTACTTTTTCTACGTCAGCCACATATGAGAACTGTCAAGTTAGTACACAGTCACGAATTTCTTGACTACATTCGTCGGCTACAATTCTCAAAATAAAAGTCAACTGAAACAGCTGCTCTCATGACCGATTTCCCCCAATCAAAACCGAGATAGGTACATCTAGTGAGAGAGCTGTCAGACTTACTAAACTAGATACTTGAACGTCCCCAATGTCTTGTGATTGTGATGTCAATTTCTGCAACAATATTAGATAGCTACGCCAAAGGTTCCCCCCAAAGTCTACTTAATTGTCTAGTGCTTGCAGTCGCTTCCGCATTTAGTAAACTAGGTGCCAGTTCCCCTTCCCATCCATCTACTAGGTAGGTATATTTTGCAATAAAACAGGGAAGAATTTAAATGTATGTATGAATAGCCCGCTGCTGTGGCCATTATTTGTTTTGTTTTGATTCTCGTTTTCGGTCTATGTATATCGTGCAGTCTAGAGATGGCATTAAGATTATGTCATATGCTAAAGGGGAATTAGTCGCGTTTTTCTTTTGCGCACACCGAGATTTGGTTTTACTACAGATGGGACTGGCACAGACACACACACAACACATAGGCACACTTGCTATGACTGCGTTTTTTTTGGATGACGAATAAGGTGGTGAATTCAACGGGTGAAACTGGATTCGGAATGTGGTCTCGAGTGGCCGAGAGGGGGTTATCAGTGATTTTATTGCATTTTAGTTTTTTTTTCACGACTAGGTATAGACAGGTAGCTAGGCATAGTTGTTAGACAAGTTGTTGTGCCAAATGGTTTTATTTTAAATAGGTAGGTACTTAACTCATGTGTTTTTAATTAACAATTGCAGTGTCTAATAAAAACCATTTGTGAACGTAACTGCGTTTGGTTCTTATGTATATTAAATCCTCGTTATTGGACTTGAAACTTAAAAGTTAAAACAGGTATAGGTAGGTTCATAGATGCCTAGAATAATGAAAGCAACAAGTTTTTTGAGCAGAGTGATTTCAATTTGAATGGTATGTCTCATAGGTAGGTACCTACTTACCAACTCGTTTAATACTGCTTATGTTTTTATACTCGTATTTATGTGGGTAGATAGGTGCCTATCAAAATGTCTGTACCTTTGAAGCGTTTTAAGAAAATTTAGCCGCCTAGTCTAACCTTAAAAGATGGGTCCATTGGTTTCTTTGGAGCAACATCTGTTGGTTTAGTTTAAAAATTTACTAGTTTCGCTTGTGGTCGATCCTACCTTTTACAAGTACGAAATACTAAAACTTGTAGGTGGGTATACAACAATTTTCGATATTTATGCTGTTGTTTTTTAAGCAAAAAAGCGACATCTAGATATCGAACAAATATGCCCATTTGTAAATAAGTTTTATTCATGAATAACATTTTAGTACGTCGCTATCATTGACTTATTATGTATGGACTGCTAGTGAAATGTCACTTCCATACAATCTCTGCCCAGAATATGACACCAACATAACTAGCGCTAGTGGTTCTATGCGAAAAATAAGTGAAACAAAATGACAACCATCTTGGATTTCTCCATAGAATGCTAGAGCGACCTATTGGGCGTGAGTGGATTTGCCAAGTGAAATGGTTGAAATTCAAATTGTTGCGGCATTGTTTACAATAGATGTCATCTCGAAATTGTGCTAGTTTAAATAATTAATAATAGATGGAACCAACAAAATTTGAATAAAAAATCGTTTTTCATTATTTTCATTATTGCGAATTAGTTTTTTTATGTTGTTTTTCATTATTAATTTTAGAAATATGATGTAATAACACTTTAGCGTATATTTTAATCACATTTCTGATCAATAAATATGAAATCAATGATTGTCAAGAATATCACATTCAAGTACATGAGAATTTAATTCATCATATAAATTGTTTACATCTATATTTCTTTAAGTACTTATAACTATCAGGCTATAAATCTTATTGCACCCTAATTTATTTTGTAATTCATACAAAGACACAGTCAATTTTTTGTAGCAATTTGCTTCGAAATGTTTGGAGCAAATTCTTTTATTATCAGCTGATTCCGTGTCAATGTACTGGTCATTAAGACGACGTATCGCCTCAAGCCAATCCTTGTTAAATCCATTTTTTTTTTAACGCAATCTAAATAAAACAAAATTAGTTTTCTGCCTCATGCATTTTCATTGAAAATCGTACCTATGGAAACAGATGTGACCTTTTTCAGAGAAACTTGAATCATATTGCAAATTGCAACCAATTATACAACACTTCATTTTTTAATTTTAAATCTTTATTCAATTAATCGCAATAACACAGTCTTATGCAAAACTATCTGCAACGAAATGGAAACGTCAGATGTGAGTTTCCAATTAATTCCGCTCCGAACCACGAGAGCTAGCGCTTATGTTGGAATCAACGCGAAGTTGTCTACTAGCAGTCCATATATAATAAGTCAATGGTCGCTATGAACATTTTGAGCAAACAATTTATGTCGAAAAATGTCAGTTTTCATAGTAACATTGTTGGAAAGGAAATGATTGGTAACACCTCGCAGATATTTATATGCCCCTAAATTAAAATTAGGGGTAGAGTCGCCTATTCTCGAACAGTTTACCGACATTGAATAATGAACAGTCTGTAAAAAATGCTTACAATGGGCCTACACATTTAGTTTTGATTTCATTTGAAAGAAAAACTCAAATATTCTTAAACCTCATATAGTTGATTTTGTTAATTATTGCAATTTATTAACAAATGAAGTAAATGTGAAAACTAACCATTTTCCCCTATTTTCGAACACTTGTTTCCCAAAGCCGAACAAGGTTTCCTCCTTTCGAACACTTTAATCATACCTATAATTTTGTCTTAAATGCTAATTTCAACTAGGTACATACGAAGTAAAAACGAAATTAAGGTAACACTTTAGTGCTTGCACAGATTTTATTTTAAGAAAATAAGATTACCAATTCAAAAAGACTTAAAAAAGATAAATAGGTATTCGGTTAAGAAAATAACAAAAACAATTCATTTTATTAAAAAAAAAAAAAGACTTAAAGACATAAATAACTAGGTAGGTATCTATAACTATTACAATAACTATTTATTATCAGTCATTTCGTTATTTCGTAGGAACAAAAATTCATTTACAGGTAATTCATTTTTTTTAATAATAGGTAATTTAAAAAAAATTATGAACAAAAATCACACACACAGTCTTCCATCTGTGCTTCTTCAAATGTTTTTGTGGACAGTTTGGTACAGGACAAATGAAACTATCTGATGCAGTAGTCGCACCCGATATTCTTCAACGCATCATCTTCTGTGACCGTGTTAAGTTCATCCTCGCATTGTCCACATATTTCTTTCTTGCGAGAAATCATCTCCGAAAGTTTAGGTTTTATCGATTTTTTTTTAGTTTGTTTATTTTTTCGTTTACTTTGGCGCAGGCTTTTGCGGTTGTTAATTTCTTGCCTTTTTTCACTTTAATACGCTCTTGATTTAAATAAAATTCTTTCCATTTCCCAGAGGAAATGGACATTGGCGCCCTATCTTTAGGAAAAAAAGTTTTCCCTTTTTTGTTAGTTATGGGATCAGGGTATTTCAAATGCTTGTCAAAGCTATATATATGTTTCGGCACTGACTACTGGTCTATTTTCATTGGAAACTGTTTCACCTAAAATCAATACAATAAATATTTGCTTACTGTTATAGTTTTAGAGTTTAATTTACAGAGGGTAACAGCTTAATTGATACAGGGCAGTTTAAAAGGTAGGTTTCAAAACTACCTACCTACAATGAATCATTTAAAATGTTACCCACTGGATACCTACTTACAATTTTGAACATCATTTAAAATATTATCTATTGCTTCTTCTAACACATCATCATCTACAATGTCATCCTTATTTGCTTGAAGGAGTGATGAGGTAGCGTCGATATCGTCCAGCATTTCTAAGTCAGATATGGAAGGGTTTTCCAAAATAGCAATGGCGGCTTCTTCTAATACATGTTCAATTTGTAATGATCTATCTTCCAATTGAAGTGGTTGAGGATCCTGAGTCGACAGAAGTTTTCTTCGAGTTTCTGTGATTGTTTTTATCAGATTTTCAAAGTTAATTTCATTTTCTTTTAGCTCATTTTGAATCGAAAACAAAACTTTCTCTGCAACATCCACTTCTTCAATAGTAACTGCTGTTTGATGTTCAATGGCACTATTGAGATTTTCCAAGTTATTTTGGATGCATTTCGTGTAGTCAACGTCATTGGGATTGAATGGGAATATCCCACATTTCTTAAATGCATTCTTTATAATTATGGAACGATCAGATTTATCCATAACTAGTTTCAACAGTTGGCAAGAGTTCGTTTTTGTAACTGTTGTAACCATGGTTTTCTGGTAAATTATTCCAGTCTCTAACAGTTTTCCTATAGTCACTTTTTAGCCCTTTAAAGGCTCCGACATCAGCAGGCTGCATAATGTGTGTTGTATTAGGTGGCAGCGAATACAAGATTAATTTGGTTGTTGGAGCAGTAATCGCTAATGTGCATCGATATATGCGACTTATGCCCATCTACTAAGCGAAGTACTGGCCTTTTAATTTGGTGCTGATCGAGCCAATTTGAAAAATCGTTTGCGATGTATTCATAAAAGGTTTCAGTCCTCATCCAACCTGTTTCTGAACGACCAACAACCCAGTCTTCAGGCATATTGCTCACAACTTTAAAGGGCACTTTTTGGTAGGGAAATACTATAACGGGTGGCAATGTTTCACCACTCGCGCTGAAGACTAGAAGGACTGTCAAGTTATCTTTCTCATTAGCAAACTTAACTTGATAAATATTGCGATATCCTTTGGGTCCAATTACATTCTCAGTTTTTGGTGCAAGGCTAAATGATGTTTCGTCCCCATTAAAAATACGTGTAGGGTCATCCAATATGTCTCTACAGTTTTCCTCTATTAAATGCGCCTCCAAGTCTCTGAACCATTTCCTTATTGTTTCTTCCTTTATAACGGCTCTGGCCTTACTTACAGTTTCGGGAGCACGTAAAGACAGTAACTCGCTATGCCTTTTCAGGAAATTATAGTACCATTTTTTCCCAGGTCTATCATTTTTGAAAGGAGTTTTTCTTTTTTCGTCTTTAATTATCTTTTGCACAACATCTAATAGCTCATTTGATTTCTGGGGAAAACCACATTTGGCAATGTTTATAAGCCATTGAACGATCTTGTTTTCCTCTGACTTGGTAAGTACAGTTCCAGAACCTGGTTTTTTGAGCTCATCAACAGTTTTGCCCTTAATTCTGTCATGAAGCGTTGTGACTGGAGCTCGATATACCCTACTTGCTGCCCTTATACCAATTGACTCTTTGCGGATATCTCTCAACGCGGCTGCTAATGAAGCCTCCGTATATTTTTGTTTTGAGTCATTATTTGAACCTATAAAATGAAAACCGTTAAAATATTGGGTGATCGAGAATAGGAAACCATAAAAGTGTCAGTTTCCTTATTCCGAACACCAACACTAATTTTTTATATGCGGTTTGTGATACAGAAAGAGAAACAAAATGTTTTCCAATAAGATAAGGTAGTAAACTGGTAAGAATTTTTTTTTTCATAGTTGCCTATTTGCGAACAGTTGTGTTCGGGTTAGGAAACTCGGTAAAAATTAGGTTCCTTTTCCCGAACAGCCCAAAAACACTAGTTAACTTCAATTTTAATTACTACAAAACTTCATTAAATATTACAATTAATTGCACTAATATCATAAAAACACAGTTTAAATAACTTACCTGATCAATTTTGCATTAAAAACAACTTTTCCTAGACGTTCACTGAAACTTCTTTTTTTTAAAGAAAACAGATCTACCGCACTCACTGAAACCCATAAGCAAACTATGAATTTTGTTGACATAAGATACATTAGTATGAATGCGATACTTATGGTAAGTGAAAAGGGAATATGCATTACGTATAAGTGTGCTGTGACGGAAAGCAGAAACTGTAAATTAACGATAATATAACGGATTTTTCAAAAAGTGTTCGACAACTGGGGATGTTCGGAAACAGGCGACTCTACCCAGTTGCTTGCTTTTGGGGTAAATTGCATACCTTCGAAAATAGGTTCTAATCTAAGATTATATATATATTTGATTACGTTACTATGGCAATATGGCGGCGAAAAATTGAATGTCACCAACAGGGTTGGGTTAGGTCAGGTTATTAAAATCGAAAATTAAATTAAAAATCGCCAAATTAATAAATCTCCGTTGCCATAAATGGCCAAATTAAAAGTATTGTAAAATATAATAAAACCCAGCAAATTATTATTTAAAATACAAAAAATAACGCATTTATTAAAAAAGAAAACGAAAACAATTCATTTGACACAAACAGTTAATATTATTAATTATACTATTAATAAAACAAAAAATCTATTTCATCGTGATCTGTCTCTGCGAAAACGAACCGTTCACTCGATTATGCGTAAACTTATCATGCACACAGCCACACCACACTCAAAATGTTATGCCCGGTCTACAATTCCGACCCCCTTCCCTTCACCTTAAAATAAATAAATAAATAGTTGGCGCAACAGGTCTGTAGGGACCCTAGGCCTAGCTTCTCACAACCATTCGTTTGTGTGAGTTTTTACTTTTTGGGACGAATGGAAGGGATCAACAATTTTATGCCGGGTCCAAACGGCTAATTGAGAAGCTCCTTCATGACACTTATACTCTCGGATTTTTGTCAGACGTTCGCGAAAGGTGGCGCAGCGGAAAAAAACCATAAGTTGGAGTTTGGGTTTTTTCGGGATTCGAACCTGGGACCCCTCGCTTAGTAGTCCAACACACTAACCACTAAGCCACTGCGCCTACAATTCCTTCCCCTTACTCACGTGTTATCACAATGAACCTACAAGTCTTGGTCTAAGTGTGTCTTTCATGAAAGCATCCTAGCCTAACCTAACCTAACCTATTTTTGTAGTTCGCGCTAAGATTTAAAAGTACTCCTTTTCTGAAAGCGATTCTCAATAACAGTCTAAAACTTGTCTACACTGTAGCATTATTTTGTTCAGCCCTTGCATTTCCAACACATTTTTTAGGTCGATTGAGCAATGTCAATGCCGCTTTTCGATCGATGACAGGAACCATGGTAAAAGGCAGTTTGTCCATCCACCATTTCTAGAGGCGTTCCTTATGTTTTTGCCTCTACACTTTGCCTTTTCTTTGGCAGTTGCCTAATTTTTTATGTCGCCATTTATGCTTATGTGTCAGTAGACTAATGGAAACCAGCGGTCTATGTAGATTTCATTATCTTGAAAATATTGTTTCCCTAAAACTCCTATACCTCAAGGAACATTCAAGATCCTACAACAAATCCCGCTTTTGCCATTCACACAAATAAACAAGTCTTACGTCCGATATGAGGCGTTAAGCTTACCGTGGCACTTTGCCTCTATAGAGCGTTAGTCTCTATTAAGACCCATTCTGCTTCATCGTGGCCATGAAGCAGAGCGCGTGTGAGCGCATTCAAAGATCACCGCCTCTAAGGTCAACAGGTACATCTTCCTCCTGTTGATATGTTTGAAGCCGCCTTCTTTTTTTTAAGTCCCATGCCCAGTTGGCTGACACTGCGATCTGAAAGATCTGTTGTATCAATGGGGGAAGGTTAATCTAAGAGACGTGCAACCTCCCTGATGAAGGTTAATAGTGGCAGAGTGCACAATATCTGCTGGTGTACGAAGTACGAGTCTCTCGATTAAATTCACGTTTTCTCAACCAATGAAAAGCCGGACAGTCACAGAAAATGTGTTCAGGTGACTCGACATCCTCCAGACAGAATCTACATTCTGTTTCCGGGCAGAGGTTAATTTTGTTGAGGTGATATCGAAGGCCACAATGACCTGTGAGGAAGCCCACTAGCTTACTTATATTTTCCTTGCTGAGCCTAAGGATTCCCTTGTGAGTAAGGATTAATTACTCGTTTGGATTTTCTTAGACCAGGGACAACTTCCCAGTGTTCAAGACGAAGTTGCTTTTCCCATTCATTAATTATCCTTACCGCAGTAGCCCAATTGACTGTGCAGTAGGGTTCTGGTCCACTTAGAACAGATTCGGAACCAGCCCTGGCTAGTTTGCCCGCCTGTTCGCTGCCTGCAATACCCTGATGACCCGGTACCCAGCCAAGTTTTAACTTGTTGTGTTTGGATAGGGTTTTCAGAGCTTCGTGACAGCATTTAATTGTTTTGGAGTCCATTGTATTGGACGCTAAAGCTTCGAAGGCTGCCTGATTGTCTGAGAAAATTTGTATAATGGCGCCCTTAATATATTTTTTTTGGAAATTAGGTTAGCGTAAATTTCGATCGCGTCGATTTCCGCTTGAAAAACCGTGGGACTCATTCCCATGTGTGGCGAGACTTTGTTGTTGGGTCCAAAGACACCACCTCCAACTCCGGAATCCATCTTTGATCCGTCGGTGTACCAGACTATGCTTTTTGGGTCCAGTGTCGGAACACCATTGGTCCAACTAGCACGATCAAGTAATTCTACCTCGAATAGTTTCGCAAAACTGTACTCCCTGACCATGGTGTCCGGGACGGAGCAGAACATGTCCAAGTTTGGGATTAGGTTAAGTATTTTCAGATCTCCCACATGTTCAACTGATTCAAACCTTTATTCTAGCTGCATTTTAATGGCGTATCTAGCAACCGTCTTCATAATGAAGAATTTCAGGGGTGAGAGCCCAAAAATGGCCTCAAGTCAAGCCGATCGAGTATGATTAGAATTTGCCTAGCACAGTTCTCCGAAAAATACGAACTAAAAAGTTCTTTTCGAATTACTTCTCTGTAATGTCCCAAACATCATTTCCATTTCAATCGGAATGGAAGCATTGTTCAATCAAAAAATGACTCCGACCAGCATTCAATGCAAATAAGAACAGTACCACGAAGCCATAACATATTGTACAATTCAATATTTTCGCGCACTCCTATGCAATTCAATTTGTTCACCTTAATGACAGTTCCACAGCAATCTATCTACTGCTGACTTACTTAAGCAGTCAATCAATTAATGTCATTGCCGGGTTGATAGTTCCAAAGAAGAATTTTCCCCGACTCATAGCTAATGCTAAAATCAATAAATATTCCCAACTGGAATTGTTTATTTTATTTTATTTTATTTATTTACTCTCTGTGTCTGTTTTGCGCCATCCAAGGCCTATCCCAGTCCAAGGTGATTGCGAAAGAAAATTGTGCCACCGTTCACTGCGAGCAATATGAAAAATACACACAAATCCACATGATTGCCGTTCTTACAACAAAAATACCAACCATACCACTGCGTGTGCAGTGCAATTGCAATCCTCCACAAAACAAGTGGATACCTACAAAGCGCTATGTGCGTTCACTTGTAAAAGCAATTCATTGAACCAAATGAACCAAATTGTACAAATGTAGACGACTGTATTAATTGATTTCATAAATTTGTTCTCGTTTCAGAGTCGATATTTACCTCCAGTTCCACCAAAGCCGCCAAAACGTGGCATACTTAAGGGGTCGCGCGGCAGCATCCAAGAGGAGGGCCCTCAAAATCCCTCATCAGACTCACGGGTTCTTCTCATGCGCAATACAATACAAAATGAGATGGGATTCGAGTCGATTGAGCGTGCCGGCAATCCCGCCTATACATCAGCCGAAAGTCTACGCAGCGATATTGGCCCGAGTACTGCCGTCGGCCCTTCGCAATACTACTCACACAACACTGCCGGCTATGGTCTGTCACCACGTCTGGGTACACAATCTCCATTAAGTAATCTTCATGTAATGACATCGCCATCGCCGAGTGCTGAGAGTCTCACCGACACAACTAACTCATCGTTTGCCACACCTCCGTTTTCGCTGAGTCCCATCGGTGAATCGCAAGGCACAGATCGATGGTCACGGGTGCACACTTTCGAAGACATCGATTTACCACTGCCTCCTATAACGCTAGTCAAGCTTCCGCCGCCGCGGGAATTTATCATCAAACGACAGAAGTCACCTCGAAATGATTTCGGCTTTAGCTTGCGCAAGGCCATGTGCCTGGATCGCAGTGAGTGCTTAACAGCGCCCGTCTTTAAACCGGTGATATTTGCCGAACCTGGTGCTGGTGGTGGTGCTACGGGCTTGCTACCGGGCGATAGATTGCTCAAAGTCAATGGTACTACGGTGAGCGAGTTGACGCGAGAGGCAATCATCGAGATGATTAGGAATAGCGGCGATTCGGTAACTGTTGAGGTGAGTAACATCTTGAAGACGTGACAACAATGTGACTGGTGTTTAATGGTTTTCCTGTTGCAGGTGCAACCGGTATCCGAGTTGGTTGAGTTGAGTCGTCGATGCATGATCAGTCCATCAGAAGCCGATGAAGTAGACCGAAAAGTTGTCAAAGTCGACTGCAATACGTTGAAGAGAAGTGCCAGCAAGAGATTCAAGCAGCAGGTGAGATTTTCATTTACTCGTTCTTTAACTACTTTCTTTTGCCATTGAATTTCGCCCGACAGTATTGAAAATGTACAAATTGTGCATTTGACACGATGGCCTTGCTAAATCGCGGACTATTGGTAGTAATTTAATGCTAAACTTAGTGATAACAAATCGACTAAGTTCTATTCACTCGTTGAACACAACTTGGGGATTTTTAATTTCAACTTGAGAAGACTCGTTCAACTTTGGATGTTCCGGAGTTGAGGAAATCGAAAGGTCAACTCCCCGAAATAGTAGAAGTTAGGAAAGCAAACTTGGGATTTAATGTATAAATTGATTTTCTTTTGGGGTTCTCACTTATAGCTCTTCAAATCAAGTGACGAAAGTAATTATTATTAATTAAAATTTTAAATAATATATCGTTTGAATTATTGTTGTGGGAATTGGCCATAGTCTGATTCGAGGGGATGGAGAGGAGGAGAATTTGGTCTGTGCGAGACGAAATGCAAGATAATACCACGGAGACGGACTTGAAAAATGGGACGACCATGACTTTATCTATTGTTTCCGTCTCTGAAAGCGGACGACAATGATGGTGCTCCATCTTATAATAAATTTGTTGCCGTGCATCTGGAGAATGTATTGTGCATCGCGAAAGAGTTGGAATTCATTGTAAATTTTATTAAGTTCGTATTTCTTGTTCGATAGATCGTGTCAATTAAACCAGTAACAAACTTGCGCTGGGACTTTCCGCAAACAAAAATTCCCTCCAACCAATTTAATTTTTATATGGTAGATATCCATATCTATCCATCTATTCTTTAAAACGCAAACCATACATAAAGAATAAAAAGTAAATCAAGTATGCTTTGCCCATAACGAAAATGACGGGCCAAATCCAAATCCAGAGTTGAAACTGACACATTTTGTGTCATCTGCCACAAATATCCCAGGGATATTTTTGAAACAGCAAGTACCTACACCAACTTCTGAATTTCAACTGTCGGGTTGAGAATTAAAGCAATTTTCAACTTGCCGCTCAACTCTCTCTTTCAATTCAACCCGTAGTTGGCCAACCTCGGAGTTTGCTGCAAGTTGAACGCTAGTGAATAAAACGGCCCTAAGAACATCGTTTGCATGAATATTTTGTGAGAATCAACATGCTCTCTGTTTTAAGTTCAAACTAAGCACGCTCTTATTGAATTTTCATGGATCCCTTCGAAACTTTGTTTCGAGAACTCTTTTTTTTTGTTGTGAAAATCGTTAGTATTAATACAGTAATAGCACGGTTCTCCGGTGCTCCAGGATATTCTCCTCACCACTAATCTATAAAGTTTGGTTGATTGTGAGAACCGACACAGGGATCTTTACTGGGTCGCATGAATAAAACGTAGCAATTGCTTTTACTCAAGAGAAATGTCAAAATCGAAGCATTTGCTACAATTTCGTATGAATAAAAACCAATTTGAGTTACAACTTTTGACATGTTCGAAAAGCGGCGTCACCTTATACTCAGATCGGTATGAATTCTAAATTCTAAATCTGCTATTAAGTTGACTCAGACCTTTTGCTAAATATTTTGTACGCACCTTTTTTACATAAAACAATCGAAGCATTGTGAATTTTCGATATTTTGTTTATAAATAGTTAAATTAAGTTTTGTTCGTGCAGGAAAACCAACTAAAACATGGATGCGATAAGCTTTCACATTATACCTAAGTACCTGTTGTTGTTAACGTTGGTGCTAATAAAAAAAACAGTATAAAAAAAGAAGAATTGGGGACGACAATAACTTCAAGCAATTGTTTCGTTTCACGCGTGAACATGTGGACATTTTGGCTAATACTTTCTTAAATGATAATTTTGCGACGCATGGTGGCGCTCTTTCAAATATCCAGAAAATTAAGTCTTTCCTAAGAAATTTAGGAGATCCGTGCTTTCAGGTTAACATTTCAAAATTCATGGCTCAACAAGTGAAAAATTTATGTGTTTAGGTTGGTGTTGGTGTGGAGAAGATCTTGGTCTTCATCAGTCAACTGTTTCGTTAACTAATTGGTATGTGTGTCAAAAAATAGTTCAACAAGCCGATGATTGGATACATTTTCCGACAACTGAGGAAGAAATCAAACATCACCAAGCGATTTGGCAAATCAAATTTATGTTTCCAGGTGCAATCGGAGAATAAATTCAAAATAAACGAACCACCGGACAGTTGTTACATGTGCAGTTTGGCAGAAATTGCAAGTCAAGGACATTACAGCGAATTAAATGCTATATTCGAATTTTCGAACTTACTTTAGCAAACTAGGTTTTTATTCATACCGATTCAAAAAATTTTCTAAGGGCTTTTACTTTGCTAAAACCTTTTACTCAAAGCAAATGCTAGTTCTTATTCATACGACCCACTGATTGTTTGACTATTCTTCGCTTTCTTCAATCGGAAAAATCTTCACTGCAATCGTCATAAATATTTACAATCTAATAAAAACTACTGCAGATTAAAAGGCACTAACAGATATCTAAAAGCACGTTCCGAATGCGGCTGATAATCTCGTTCCGAAAATACTTCAAGCTTTTCTTGAATTATTTTGTACAACAACCACATTGTTCACCAGCCCAAAGATATGCAACGAATCGTTTCGTTTCGTTTCGTTTATTTATCCGCGCCACACGATATGTTTGTTTCGCTTACCCGTTTCCGCTGTTGTATGTAGTCTACACAGGTCGTGACGAATGAATTGATTTGCAGCCAGTTTGAGTAAATGGGACGCATTCTCTTGCACCTTGTTTGAGTCTACGGCTGGTTTTAATTGGTTTTTATTTAGTCGCACTTTGACTATTGTGCTGCGACTGGATATGACATTTTTGGCAACTGTCCACTTCCACAACCAATTGCCTTTCTATGAATCTTTAAATGTTCGTCTTTTCAGGTACAATCGTTTCTGTAGTGAAAAAGGTATTGACGTAGTGCAGACTTTCGGATACTGACGATTGACTAGTGTAGTGCAAGTGCGTAAGAAGTGCACTTATGCTTCCTCTTCTGCAGCTTCTACTGAAATCGTTGTGGGGGTTGCCAGCTTTGAGCATACTTACCTATCGCACAGTCATTGGTTTTGCCATTCGGTTAGAGTGGCGTGGGTACATAAATTATGTGTCATAAAATTGAGTCGGACATTTTCTTATCTAGCTTTGGGCGTCTCGTCGTAAATAAGGTAAAGGGTGATTTTTTAGCTGGTTTGGTTTTGGCAACACTGGTTTTGACAGCTGACGTGTGTTTAGTACCTTGTGTCACTGTCAAACAGCTTCAGTTTGGTTTGCAATTTAACCATACAAATGAACAACGCTTGCAAATTATTGAATTTTACTATCAAAATTCGTGCTCGGTTCGAAATGTTCATCGCGCGCTGCTTCCATTTTATGATCGGCATTCTCGACCTTCTGAGCAGTCTATTCGGAAGATTGTGACCAAATTTCGCACCAAATTTACTTTGTTGGACATTAAACCACCAACACGTTTACGTACTGTGCGTAGTGAAGAAAATATTGCGGCCGTATCAGCTAGTGTGACAGAAGACCGCGAAATGTCGATTCGGCGCCGTTCCCAGCAGTTAGGCCTTTGTTACAGCACTACGTGGAAAATTTTGCGGAAGGATTTGGGCGTCAAGCCTTTTAAGATACAGCTGGTGCAAGAACTAAAACCAGCCGACCTACCACAACGCCGAATTTTTGGTGAATGGGCTCTTGGAAAGCTGGCCGAGGATCCGCTTTTTTATCGAAAAATTGTGTTCAGCGATGAGGCTCATTTTTGGTTGAATGGGTACGTAAATAAGCAAAATTGCCGCATTTGGAGTGAAGATCAGCCAGAAGCATTGCAACAGCTACCAATGCATCCCGAAAAAGCCACTGTTTGGTGCGGTTTATGGGCCGGCGGCATTATTGGGCCATATTTCTTCAAAGATGATGCGAATCGCAGCGTTACTGTCAATGGTGAACGCTACCGAGCGATGATAACAAACTTTTTTTTGCCCGAAATGGAAGTTCTTGACTTGCATGATATGTGGTTTCAACAAGACGGTGCCACATGCCACACAGCACGCGAAACAATGGCGCAATTGCGAGGCGAGTTTGGTGAACAGTTAATTTCACGTTTCGGGCCGGTCAATTGGCCGCCTAGATCGTGCGATTTGACACCATTAGATTATTTTTTGTGGGGGTATGCCAAGGCTAATGTGTATAGGGACAAGCCCGCTTCGATTGACGCACTGGAAGCCAACATCCATGCATTCATTCGTGAGATACCGGCCGATATGTGTGAAAGAGTATGCCAAAATTGGACTCAGCGGATGGGCTACCTGAGACGCAGCCGCGGTCAACATTTGCATGAAATTATCTTTAAACATTAAATTGCAAGGTTCAAACTATCGATTCAAATAAATATTTCATTCATTTTTTCGAATTTTTTGTGTTTTTTTTTTTTAAAAAAGTTCTAAACCTCTTAAAAAATCACCCTTTAATATAATAATAATAATTATTTAAAAGTTCTGTTATTTCTGTGTTTACGTGGTTGAGAAGCCTATTTCTGTGTTTCCGAGCAACCTTCTTAACCTCATCTTCAACCATTTCAACATTTAGATCTATATGCAGATCGGAATTGCGAATGTACCAAGGTGCATTAATTATGTTCCTTAGTACTTTATTTTGGAAAACCTGAATTTTTTGAAAGTTTGTTTGGCATGTGCATGGCCACAACTGGAGCCCGTAGGTCCATACTGGTTTCAGAACTTGCGTGTATAGTTTTTATACGTAAAATTAATATGGACTGACTTTGGATCATTTAATCTAATCCGCCATTTCTTAGTCCATTCTGAAATATTGTTTATTGCTGTTTAAAGCTGTTTTGTTGCTATTTCGACAGTTGCTCTCACAGCAAGGACAGCTGTGTCATCTGCAAAAGTAGCTATGGTGGTTTCTTCACTTCCGGGCAGATCACTAGTGAAAAGTAGAACTGGACCTAGCACACTGCCTTGCGGTACACCAGCTTTAATCTCTCTTAATGTTGAGTACTCTGTATCTTCTTAATTCTGAAGAATCGATTTGATATATAAGACTCCAGAATGGTCGAATACTGCTTCGGCAGTTGCTTTTGTAATTTGTGTATCAGTCCTTTGTGCCAGACTTTATCGAAAGCTTGTGCTATATCAAGAAATACTGTAGAGCACACATTTTTCTCTTCGAATGTTTTTTCGATTTTATCTGTTATTCTATGCACCTGATCAATGGTAGAGTGCTTATTTCTATATCCAAATTGGTGAATTGGGACTATCGATTTTTCATCTATTATTTCTTGCAGACGTTTTGCCAGCACTTTTTCGAATAACTTGGACAACATTGGTAAAATAGATATTGGGCGATATGAGGTAACTTCGTTAGGTGGTTTGACTGGTTTTGGTATCAATATCACCTCCGCGACTTTCCACATGCTTGGTTCATATCTTAATTTAAATGCAGCATTTATAATCTGCGCTAGTTTTTTTTAAACATTTTCGTGGAAATTGTTTCAAAATTTCTCCTGCAGTCAAATCAAACCCTGGGGCGTTTTTTGTATTTATGCTTTCTGTAATTGCTTTGGCAAGTTCTTAAGCTGTTATCGACCGACACTCAATTCCGTACAAAATATTGGAATAAACAAGTTCTCATATGCAGATGGCAAATCCTCCTTCATGGGAGCAGGAATTGACTCTTTGTAAGGTTTTGGAAATAACCTTACAGCTCTGTTAAAAATAAATATTTATATCGATTAACTATTGATGCTTTTATGTTGCTAAAATGATATTGTAATTGAAATTGTATATGGATTTTAAGGTATTTCCAAATGTTCGTTAACGTGTCAAAACCTCCCGACCTAACCCTACCTTCTTCCATTGTTGTCAATGCGAACAAAATGCGAATGATCAGGTTTGATAAGGATAAGAAAAAGCCTTCAAATTAGGACTTCTACACAATAATAGTAGTTTGTTATATTTTTGCAAATTTTTCTTATGAATTCGACGCTGAAATGTCGAAAATGGCGACAAATAATTACAAATGTTTATAAGACATTTTGCAAGTCGCTAAAATAACTATTAATCGTCAATTGTGGCGATGATGTCAGTGATGGCCGCAGTTTGGAGACTAAACAACTCCACCTTGCCACACAACCTGACGATTAATAGAGAGTCCAAAAAAAGCTTCTCAATTCCTCCGTTCACAGGGTACGGCATTCGAATGGTTGCAATAATCTATACAGGTATAAAGTTTCCATATGGACGGACCTGCTGCAGTTTAAGGACCAGCGAATCTTAAATTCACCATTCAACCTGGGCGATGTAAGCCAAGACTTCCGTCCACCTGACCAAAATGAAGTGAGGATAGCAATATCCAAGCTGAAGCCCAACAAAGCTCCTGGACCAGACGGCTTACCTGCCGAGCTTTTCAAGGCAGCGGGAGATGATTTGGTAGAGTGCATACACCAACTCGTCTCCAAGATTTGGTCAGAGGAAAGTATGCCTGATGAATGGAACCTCAGCATTGTTGGCCCGATCCACAAGAAAGGAGACCCTCTAAACTGCGCCAACTATAGATAGACTGATGCAGTCTCCTTGACATCGCGTATAAGATCCTTTCTGCCGTACTGTGTGATCGCCTGAAACCATATGTCAACGAACTGATTGGACCCTATCAGTGCGGTTTTAGGCCCGGTAAGTCCACAACCGACCAAATATTCACACTACGGCAGATCCTGGAGAAAACCCAAGAAGTCCAAGTCGATACCCACCACCTGTTTATCGATTTTAAGGCCGTATATGACAGCATTTATAGAGAGGAGCTATACAGAGCCATGTCTAGTTTTGACATCCCTGCCAAACTTGTCAGATTGTGCAGAATGACGATGGAGAACGCTCGCTGCTCCATAAAGTTCGGAAACAATCTCACCGAGACCGAGACAAGGTGACGCGCTGTCATCTGACTTTTTCAATATAATTCTTGAGAAGATTGTGCGAAACTCAAGCCAACACCAGAGGCACAATTTTCCAGAAGTCTGTGCAACTACTTGCATACGCTGACGACATCGACATCATTGGCAGAACCCAGCGAGCTGTCACTGGTGCGCTTGCAAGTATCAGTACAGAAGTGGCAAAAATGGGTTTAGTGGTGAATGAGGGCAAAACAAAATATATGCTGTCAACAAGAAGGGACACACAACATCGACGAATCGGTCAGAGCGTCACGACAGACAGCTATAATTTTGAGGTAGTTAGGGACTTTGTCTACCTCGGCTCCGCTATTAACCTTGAAAATGACATCACCTTACTTTGGTCAAAGAAGGCAATTGATTAGTAAGGCCTTGTCGAGAAATACTTAGGAGACTCTATATAAGACCCTCATCATCCCAGTCCTGCTTTATGGTGCAGAAGCATGGACCCTATCAAAGTCGGATGAAGAGCTCCTTGGTCGTTTCGAACGCAAAATTCTTCCTGTGATTTTTGGTCCCGTTTGCGTTGACGGGCTCTGGAGGAGGAGATTTAACAGCGTACTCTACGAGCTGTACAGCGACATCGAACTAGTCAGAAAAGTACGTATCAGTCGTCTAAGATGGCTGGGACATGTAGAGCGAATGGACACCAACGCTCCGGCCCGAAGAGTCTTCGATTCCAACCCGGAGGGACAACGCAGTAGAGGAAGACCTCGCCTTAGGTGGCGCGCGCAAGTGCAAGGGGACCTCAACCAACTTGGAGTGCGCAACTGGAGGCAGTAAGCTAAAGATCGCGCTAACTGGAGAGGCGTATTGGTTGAGGCCCAGGTCCACCCCGAACTGTAGCACCACCTAAGTAAGTAAGTAAGAATCTAAAATTGCTGTTTAAATTTGAAAAACCTATTTATATTCCACTTTCTATCCACAACTCTACACACCGCTTCTGTGGTCAGCACAGAAACACACATCCTTGCAACACCCACGCACAAAGTAAACCTCCCAAGGCTTAAGAGGTACTCGTAAATTCTGCAGTTGTTGTCAGTTGTGTTTGCTGTGTATACCTAGTGACTTACGGCCGACAAATCAAATGCAAAAGAGCACAAACAAAAAGGGGAAAATAATTTTGCACGAGCTACCAGCTTGCGCTGGCACGAAAGCTACCCATTATAACAAACCCAACGACAACGATAGACTCACACCTGTGGGTGTTATGCTTATGACAACACATTGTCATTGTCAATTTTGCGGTTACATTAAAATTCAATTTTTTCTTGCACTACCTTCCCGTTTTCAAATTGTTCTAAACCCAACGCCTACGCGCCAAATTCCCTATCTGCAATCGATTGAGATACATTGAATTCCAACCTCAATATCTCAGACTTACTATTGTTAAACTTCGAACATTAACCGGTTGAGCTGAGCCCGGCTGCATTCTGTGTGGCATATTCTGGAAAATTGGCAAGTCAACCCACTGTGTTGGCACCTAATGCCGAGGCTTTTGTTGTTCACTCCAGGGTGAGGTGGACGGAACCTGCGATCAGGGTGTTGACAAATGCGGCATTTTAATTTTTACTTCTTTTTTTTCTTCAGCTTGTTAATAACTTTCAAGCAACAGAGCCCAATCAATCAGGGAGTGACTTGTCACAAACGTGGCTGCGACACAGGCTATATATTTTCCAGTTGCTTTGAGGTTATGGTCGACCGAATTATTATCAATGGGCCGAGGTAAAAGCTCCCGCGCACTCTGCAGTACGTGCCCGATTCAAAGGATTTTTGTTTTGGTTCCGGTTGCTCGAAAGGAATTCTGTTTAGATCTTATCGGTGTTTACAGTGGCGGTTTGGTTGGAGACGTTTCTTTTTTTCGCTGTTTGTCGTCAATTAGAGGGAAATTGTTGGACTCTGTCCAATGTTTACAATGTGACACAAAATGCAGCTATTCGCACGAATCTACTGCGAGGGGTGGGTGAAATGGATGCAAACATTAATCGAGCTGAATTTGCATTAATTGCAAGTGTCTACTGTGGAGATTAAAATGTGTATGTAGGACCGTGTCCCACGTCAGTTGGGAAACTACAATCAATTAGTATAACAACTCTGACTGAATAAAGATGATGGCAAAAGTAAGACCTACTTTGACGAGTTTTATGGACAAGCTTATCGAAAGAGTGGTTTTGCACGTGGAGAACCAAACCTTTGTGGCGCCTACATCAGTCTGGAGTACGGCTCACGGTTGCTTGTCGTCTCGTTGGTGAAGTCGGTGTTTATAGCTGGGCGGTAGCTTATTAAATGTATCAGAGTATTTCTATAGTTAGGTTTTGGATAGGCTTTTTACAAAAAAGAGCCAAGAGCTATGACCGACGGTCTTGGAAACCTTCGGATCAGCGCAGAGCTAAAGGCAAGAATGTACCTAGCTGCTACGAGCTGCATTTGCAAAATTATAGTCTACTCTGACTCACGTATTCGGCTTCTGCGGCTTGGAAGTAAACCAGCCAAAAACAGCGTTCGTCTCAGCAGAGAAGCACTGATTTGCTCAATTTAAACCAAATGAATTGAAATGAACCCATCTTAGCCTCTACGACAGCAGCTTTTTTTGAACATAGAGCTAGACTGAACGTCAAACCGCTTTGAACGCATAAAAATGCCCCGCCGAATCCTATACTTCTGCATAAGGACTTCGGACAGTTTGAAACCTGATAAAGCTGTTGCTGCCCCACGACAGTAAACACAAAAGTCAAGAAGAGCGTGCATCGTCAAAGGTTAATGATATATTATTATTTTTATAGAACAGATGGCGTGTCAGTCCGAAAGTAAAGCCCCGTTTAAATGGCGCGTATGGTGTTCAGCACTAAAGAGAATAAGCTGCATCTGTACCATAAACTAAGTATTAAATAGACCGTCAGCTCTTACAACTTAAGAGAATTTGCCTAAAGCTGTTTTCCGTGTTGCTATGTGTGCTATGAGTGTGTTAAAGTAGATTAGCCACACGCATACACTCGCACATAGGAACCTGACAGATGCCTGACAGTTCATTCTGTGGTAACATTGAAATAAATGCAAATAATTCAAATAACTGCCCGTTATCGGGACGTGTTAAGAAAACGGTGGGTGGCATAGTGAATTTAGTACCAAATTATATTAAAACGCATTGGTATACATATTAGGATTCCTTTCATTTTACCTAGATAATCTATATAGTACTATGGGATGTTTACGTTTTTGTTTTAAACAATGGAAATCGATAAACTATATGAATCATTGACAAAAATAAAAAAAAAACGCTTAGTAATATAAAAAAATAGCTGAATTCTAATGATTATGAATCGTATAAATAAAAAGAAAATTGTAAGCAGCATTACGCATTTGTATTTTATTTTTAATAAACGGAATCTTCATGAAAATATTATAACTAAAAAACTCATAATATTTCAAATCTTAAATTAAATTAAATTCGTAATCAATTCTTCTCTTTATAATTCTTTGACCTTTTTTCTGTGAACATTCACGGTGAAAATTATTTCACGTCAAAAACAGCAAACGAAAACAAACACAATAATTATAGGAACAAAAATATCGTATTTTGTCTTCATATTAAATTAATCGTCAGTATATAAATCGCAATTTGCTATGCTAACATTATAATGATATTTTTTTTGCAATTTGCTATGCTAACATTATAATGATATTTTTTTTGTTGCTTAAGGCAAATCTCCTTTTTATGTACATTTAGTGCGTTAATATTCATGGTGAAATGTAGTTTGAATGTTTTTCTGCCAGATTATTATAATTATATCCTGGATAAGTTAAACATATATTATTCTGATTAATTAATCCTACCCAATGTATCTGTTCTATTCACAGAAATTCTGGCATGGCTTTTGCCTCGAACTTAAATTACATACATTTTAAGAAAAGAATTGTTTATTGCATATATTTGTTTAATTATTTACCCGAAAAATCAATTAAGCAATACATTGTATCTTCCTAGAGTTCGACGCTATATTTTTACAAAGTTCAACAATTTTGTCATTTTTTTCCTTTTACGCATGGAAAGTTTTTCAAAAATTAAAATTCCCACAAAAAGGTAGAGATACCACGATGTAGGAACATTGCTGAGTGTCAGTTCACACGTATTGAAAGATAGGAAATTTAAGGGAGAATATTATTTTCAAAATTTGCGGGGGGAATCGGGCAGGTGCGTGGGAGCTGACCGTCTATTTAATACGTAGTTTATGACATAGACAAACCATACTGAGACCCCCAACTCACAATCCTTTTGCCGCTGGGCCCCTAAATTTTTTTTCAAATTCGCCATTTTGTATTCCTATCGGTGTTATGTCAAAAAAGAATCAGTGTGACATGCAAAAACACACAAAAACTACAAAAATAAATGCTGCCAACCGCGGCAACCGTGGGGAAATGTGCAAGAGTTCGGGAATTCCACATTTTTTTATTACTGAATGCCATTGGTTAGTTATTATAAATTGTTAAAAGGCGAATAAATTGATTTTGTTGGTTAGTAAAACTATCTAAAATATATGTTTTATATACTAGAACATATTAGGACAAACATGGTTGTGTATTTACCTCTTTTCGATATCATTAAGATCGATTTATTGAGTGAATTTTTCTTTAATAACTGAAGAAAACTTGCTCAAAATGTTTTTGCATTGACAATTTTTCATAAATATTTTAAGCAAATGTACACTTATTCCTAAAAAAATACTATCCACACGTATATAAATAATTTCAAATTTAACGGACAAAATTTTATGAACGCTGTCAGCAGCTTTGTCCACAGCGGAAGTGGCATATGCAAGGTGCGAGCGTGTTGGTGAGCCGGAATTTTTGAAGTTACGTGACATTTGTCAATACGAATTTCTATGTAACACTACTAACGCATTTAGCGTTTGCCAGGCCATGAAAATATAGCTTGTAGGCAAGTAACGGGAAATCGGCCGAAGTTTGTGGTCTCACTATTGTTTCTGGTTTATGATCTGTACCTTATAAAATTGAAAAGCAGCATGGGTTTTTGTGTGATCAGTGCCCTGGTGAATGTGATACATTCAGTCATTTTCGCTTGTACAGGGTCATTCATTTCGTGGTTTCAAGTTGGTAGCGCTGGCATTTGACACCTGTCAAGCTCAGTTGTTATTTGAAGTGTCACAATATTAGTTGAATGTTTGCCATTTACAATAGAGGATCTCTTAACAATCGAACAACGCGTTAAAATTATTGAAACTAACTACAAGAGTGGTGATTCAAACGTAGCCACTTTTCGCGCATTACGCGATGGTTATGGTCGTCGTAATCGACCGACTACGCAAGTAATCGGTAAAATTGTGAAGAAATTTGAAGAGAGCGGAAGGGTTACTGATGTCGTAAGCAGTGATGCCAACACTAATTTTCAAAAGTCCGTAAATGAAAGATAAAAGTTCTGTAGAATTCTGTATTTATGCTTGACGAAATTCTGTAGAAATCCCGGTTTTTTTTTTAATGTACCTACTAAAAGTGCTTAAAATGTATTTATTGAATGACATAAAACGTCATTCTTTAATTATATGTATTAATTTTGTACAAGCACATAAGTTTTATTAACCACTGGTATCACTGGAATCGATAATACTCGTCGTAGTGCTGGCCTTGCTTTTGAAATCATACATATTGATGTTAAAGATTTTTTTGTATTCTGGTTGGTTCAATCAATGTGTCATTCATGTAAAAATCACAGTAGAACGACAAAGACGTTGAAACTGAAAAATGTGTAGAGGAATGAAAGATAAGGTATTTAATTGCTGCTCTCACACTTAGACCAAATGTATCAAGAGAGAATGAGAGAAAACCTACAACTGGGGGGTTTTCATGTTAACGTCGTCACTACAGCGAAAGTAATAGATTTGTTAAGGTGGAAGCGCATTATTTTGGTTATTTTTTAAGGTATTTTTAGTTTTTACTGGAATCTGAGATTTCGGTATATTTTTAAGTTTGACTTCTGTATTTGTGTATTCAAGGTGAAATTTTTGTAGATATACAGGAAATTCTGTAGGGCTGGCATCAGTGGTCGTAAGGCCTGTTCATCATCGTAATGCACGCCCAGTCGAAAATATTGCTGCTGCAAGTGCAAGTGTTGCTGATGATCCGAATTTATTTTTTATCGATTTAGGAGCAATTGAAATTGTCGTATACACCTCACTATGGCGTATTTTGTATTTTGACGATATGTGGTTCCAACAAGACGGGGCAACAAGCGACACAACACCACCGAATATGGCTTTATTTATTAATTTCACGTTTTGGCGACGTCAATTGGCCACCAAGATCATTTAGATTTTGATTTTTTTCTGTGGGGCTAAAGACCTTGGTCCTTACCAACAACCAAACCATAAACTGGAGTTTAACTAATTTCGAAACTAACTATAGTTTCGACTTTTGATTTGTAGGTACCAACAATCAAAGTAATCGGAACTTTAACTACATCCGACTTTCTAGCAAAATTATTACAGTATAACTCAAAAGCGTTGTAATTTTTTTCTGAGCTTTCAAATTATTTTCTGAAATTGGCAGTTGATTGTATTTTGAATGAAATATAAAAGCAACTGTTTCCCATGCTTGGTTTTTTTACTGTATCATTGCAGCATTGTTAATTTTGCTATAAATGATATCAACCAATGGTTTGATATGGTCAACTAATAGTTCTCGCATTGCCTGCGTCCAATTTAAGCTCCGGCTTCTCTTATTTGCTGTCCATTTCATATTTATTTCATATTTATTTATTACAAAGACTGACGTTTACACTCAAATAATGGGTTAGACTCGACTTTCTCCGAATCGAAAGTTACAGTCTCGATTATCTTAAAGTTGAAGATAACTTAATTATTGGTATACAGTTTATTTTAATTTCGACTATTGCCCTTAAGTCGAGTCGAGTCGATTGACGAATGGAGGTACATTTTCGCATCGGTATAGATTTTGACAGCTGGTATATATTTCTATGAAAAATCAAGAAGTTATTGTGATAAATTGTGTATTTAATTCAAAATATACCTTTAATATAAGAAATAAACTCATTTTATAACAGTAAAATAATATCTTAAAAGTGAGTGCGATAAGTGTTGATATAAAAGTGAATACTAAGTTGTTACTTTTGGAGAAGATGCTGAAAACAATCGGAGCTCAGCATTGTGGCATTAATCAATGGAATTCATATCGTAAAGAGGGAATTACATTGTACCATCTTCCAAAAGAAGTTCGGAACTCTAAAGATCTTTTGATTAAATGGGTTATTGTGCTTATAATGGGGAAAGAATTTCCCAAATTTTTTTCCATTTGCAGTCTTCACTTTAGAGATAAAGACATTTTGCGACCGAATAAACGGGATGGTTTTCAGTATATAACCAAACTTGTGAAAGGAGCCTTTCCCAGCCTAAGCCTTCCGTATTCATCAATTCCTTCAAAGAAATCAGGCATTATAAAGGGTTTTCCAATAAGAGGTGCTATTGTGAATTATCCGCTATTTCGGTAGCTGTCACTTTTGAAGCTTTTATTCTTTGACATTTGACAAGTAGAAACTACGCCACTACTAAAAATGGATACACGCTTCAAAAATTGAGATTATTAAAATTCACTTCAAAAATGGTGAAATTATTGCAGTCACAGTTCGCAAAACTAAAGCATTTTTTGGTCGTCGATGATTAATGGTTTTGTATGGTCGGAGTTGGATGGTATTGATCTGGACAACGTTTACTTTCAATAAGACGGCGCTACGTGCCACACAAGCAACGAAACCATTGATCTTTTACGGGAAAAGTTTCCGGACCGTGTTATCTCTCGAAGAGGTGATCACAATTGGCCACCGAGATCTTGTTGGGGGCCACGCGAAAGATAAGGTCTACGCCAACAGCCCAGCGTCGATTCAAGACCTCAAAGATAAAATTCGTGAGGCTATCGAGGACATAGGGCAGCCACTTTGCGATTTGCTTATGGAAAATTTCATGAAAGGATATGGTCCTGTATGCGTGCTCGTGGTGGCCATTTGGCTGATGTTGTTTTTCATTATTAACGGCATATCTTCCTATTTATTGTGAAATAAACATCCGATCATTTATCTCAAAAAATGAAATTTTTCTTTGAATACCAAACTAACACCTCTTATTGGAAAACCCTTTACGTTCAAGGCGGTTACTATGACGTTTACCTGCTTTAATGAGAAGAAGGTACTACAAGTTGCTACATTTCGCTTCCACTTTTATTTAATGACATACTTTTAATGTCCTCTACATCTACTCCAGAATATATGACACATCAACCCACAAGTTTGCCGGAGAATCCTACTGATACCCAAGAACCATCCAACCACTGTACTGAGAGTGTTCGTAGCATTAGGGGTGCAGGCATGCTGAAAAAAATTAAAAATCAGTCAAAATAGTCAATTAATTAAATTACTTTAAAAATTTCTAAGCTGGCTGGATCCTCCATCATCAAGCAAACAAATCCGTAAAAATCATAATTAGCACACTTTTTATAAGATAAAAACCAACCAAAATATATAAACAAAAGCAAATTTATTATCTGCTTACATTACGTTTAACATTACTTTGACCAGACTTTTGTGCTAGTTTCACAAGATGAATTGACTCACACTATACAAATAAGTGCAGTTGATTCATCTAAACTGAGAAAAGCTCCAGGAGACGATCGGATTCCTTTCGAGTTCTACAAGAACAGTACCCCAGAATTTCTCATTGCACTTACTAAGGAGTTTAACAGAATCTTCGAAACAGCCAGTGTTCCAGAAAGCTTTAAAAGAGCGATAATCTTTCCATCGCATAAAAAAGATGAGTTAAATAATCCAGCTAACTACAGAGGCATTTCCTTTTTGAATACCTCGGCGAAACTCTTTAGTGCTGTGATCTTTAATAGGCTTGCGCAATGGATAACAAACAACAAGATTCTAAATGAATACCAGGCAGGATTCAGAAAGCACTATTCAACACTGGATCACATTTTCACTCTTACAAACATTTCTGAGACTTTTAAGCAGAACCACAAAAAGCTATATGTCTTCTTTGTTGACTTTCGCGCAGCTTTTGACTCCATAGCACGTGAAGCTCTCTTTTATAAGCTATACAAAATCGGTTTGTTAAGCAAAATAATAAATGCGCTAACAGAGATGTACAAGAACAACGTGGCATACGTTTGGAATGGAGATTCTGTATCTGAAGAATTTGGATCGCAAATGGGTGTTAAACAAGGATGCGTCTTAAGCACATTGCTCTTCATTTCATTTATAAATGATATAGTTGAGGAAGTGCTTTTGCAGCTAGGGTGTGCTAATTACATCTAACCTAAGTATGAAAAAACACTTCGAAGCAAAGTTTGGGGACGATGCATCGACAACAAGTATATCGAATACACGTCGAACACCAATCTGATCCGCTTTTATACTGCTGTATGGAGCTCAAGTTTGGGGTTATTGTTATTTTGAAGAAGTTGAGAAATTCCCAAGGTACTTTCTGAAGCGAATCCTTAGACTTCCAACTTGTACTCCGAATTATATGCTGCATTTAGAAACGGGAGTTGCCCCGCTCTTTTTGGATACCCTAAGGCTGCATGCAGATTACATTGCAAAAATAGCTGAGATGGAAGAAGGAAGACTGCCAAGGACTGTCCTAAAGCACATACTTTTAACAAGAGGTCACTTGGTGCAAAAGTGGGAGGAGCTAGCAGCTACTTACCGCGTGAGCTTGAATATATCAGCTGAAATTCAGCTTTCGATGCTGAAGCCCATATTTACCGACATCCTGAAAAAAGCGGGCAGTAACATGTACGACATGTTTATAGCTGAAGCACATTCATCGCAACATAGGCTGGTGTATAGTAGGTTAAATTATAATCACATTGAAAACGCTTCTACTTACTTCCTTAACCGCTATCCGCTGCAAATGACAAGCACAATATTCAAGCTAAGAGGAGAATTAATAAACCTAAATTTTATCCCGCATCGACCTGATCTCCCAATTTTATGTGACTTGTGCAACCTTAAGGAGAGAGAGGATGTATACCATTTCATCGGAAGATGCCCCATTTTAAGAGATTTCCGTATAAGATACTTCGGACGTACTTTACTGGACTTGGACGAGGTTATTAACATATTGAACGGTAGTCTTGGGTGGGAAGTTCTATACAACTATGCCACAACTGCAAGTCGCTACAGAACGCGTATCTTACCTAAATTGTCAATCTGGTAGACGGTCATAAGCCAAACCATAAAAGATTCGTTAACATTGTTTGTAAATACGAGTAAAAAGATTATACATTTCTTTTTTAAATGTTAATAAAGTCACTATACTACTACTACTACTACTATACAAATTTCGGACAAGTAGTACTTAGACTTGAAAATTAAGTTTGTTTTCAATTAGTTGGTTAACTTTTTAATAGATAAACAATTAATTTTCTTACACGAAAACATACGTTTTCCTTATCCAAGTCCTTTACAAAACAAACAGACGTCAAAATTCTATAGGTCTCTGCATATTCCATTTTTATCTACCAGGTGTCGCAGGAAAACTTTTCCACTTCGTCAATACGAAACAAATTTACCAGCTTCACACGATAATTGACAACCGGTGACGCACTGTCTGCGTCTACCATGTACCCATTACATGGCTTCATATAATCCTACCAACAAAAGCTAATCAATTTCTGCCGCGATGTCTGTCATCTGTCTCTGCCATCAGTCAATTGGTTTCCAATCGAACTCAATAAACGACCAGATCGCACAATGTTGCACATTTTGTCATGTCATTCATCATAAATCATAGAAAACAAATCGCAGACAAATTGTTATACAACAACATTTTCTCAAGTCACAATCACAATAAATAAAATAAATAAAATCAGTCCAAAACACAATACGTTTCCAGCCAAAATCGTGATTTGCGATTCTTCGACTTTGACGACAACAACGCAGCTGTACATGTGACACAAAGCAAACCAAACAGCTCGTTGCTTTGATTGGGATGTCTATATGGGCCGAAAGAAACACACCGTCATCAGGACAACGTCCTACGGTTTGGCTGAAAGAAATCGAATAGAAAATTACAAATAAACCGTAGATAAACATTTACAAGTATAGCAAAAGCCCACCAATTTGCTGCACATACATATTGGTCCGTAAATATTTCAAAATAAATATTCAAAATCCGTTTATTTGTCATATATGGCTTAACACAACTGGCAGCATTTTTTCTAGCACGTGGGCCCGGTCCAGTTGGACCACTTTGCGTTCGAAATGCATTTTCAACCGACTGGGTATAGGCGGACTGGATATAGAGACAGATGCCAAACGCAGCAGCCATTTTTTTCACATTTGCAGCTAATCGAAGCGGAAATGCATCAGTCACCGGTCGTAAGTGACGAATTCATTTCATAGGACAGTAGTAGTTTTTTTTTTTACTTGCAGACAGTGGTAACGCCACCCACATGAAGTGCAATGCGTTTTGATCCACAACAGCTACTTGCTCGCAAACAAAGACAAGCGGCTAGGCATCAAATGTCAATCGAGCCGTGATAAGGTCAAGTTCAATGGGGAGGTGAATAACTGCTGGTCGGTCGGAGAAACTTTCCGTAGCTAACTGCTGTTTAATTGTTTAATTCGATTAAAGGCGTGGGCATGCTTTTTCGACTCGCCAAGGGGTCAGATTCACATTGAACTTTGAAGATATTTTTTCGCCTTTAGCGTCAAAGGTCGAATTGTTTCTTTACACAAGTTTGGCAAATCGAAGGGTATGTGTGTTAGATGTGACTTTGACGGGATTGCTTCATTAAGTGGAAATGACTCACGCCAGCATTGAGTGGGAACACAAATATATATACAAACTTCACTCGATGTAAACATCGCGTAAGAAAACATTTGCATGGCGTAATGAGCTTTGCGGATACATTTTTATGTCGGTACATAGTTTGTTGGTATTTCCCAATGGTTGCAATCTGGGAGCCACTTGTTCTTTTTATGTATTTATATTTTTTTTTTTATTAATGTTTATAATTCAAGTTGCGGCATCCAGCTGATTTATGGAGTGCTCTCGCTCTATACATCTTTTGATATCTATGAATTTATATGGCTTGCGAATGAGTCTTGTGTTTTTATAAAAAAAAAATAGGGCTGCTTTATGGGTGGCATGCATGTTTAGCTTGAAATAGGCGAACGGAAACTCTGACGCCATCCATGAATGAAATAGATACAAAATCCTGTTTACATGTTAGTTTTGAAAGCCTTCATAGGTTTGTGACGACATTTTTTTCGCAACAGTACATCAATCGGTCTGTTTTGATATTTTTTTTTTAGGGAATTTTAATTTAATTCTAAATAAATTCTACAATAAACACTCACTCTAGTTGACACTTCTTAGACTTACAACCACGTATTTATCCCATGAGTTGAAAGCAGTAATCAGTACTGAACACTAGGGGACATTTAGGGTTCATTTTGACACCTTTCTAGTAAAGATTGTACATTAAAAAACTTGTTGAATATCTTGTTATAATCACCCTTATTGCGAAGATCAACTATCAATTAATAATTGAAATTTATCAATCAATTTCATTAAATGGTATTGTGACTGTCAACTGTCAATATTGTTGTTACATTGTGAGTTTTAAAAAAAAAAATCGATTGTGAATGAAAAAAATCGGTATTGCGAACAACAATTTTCATCGATTTTCTTGTCAGCTGTCAATTTTTCTTTCAATCGTAAATTTGCAGTCGATGAGTTCGTGCTACCTAAATAAATAATTAAAAAATGTGAGTTTTGAATTCAATAGTCGTTAAATTTTATCAGGATAGCAGGATCATTCAACTCCTCATCTCAATCAAAATATAGTTCAGTTGAAGTCATTTTAGATTTTGTTTTTAATTTTATTCATTTTTATTTGAATTGATAAATTCTATCAAACGTCAATCGGTTGATAGTTGATCTTCGCAATAAGGGTGAATATCGAAGACATGTACCAGTTTTATCACAAATGCTTGCAGACTTTCAGGCTGATTGACCCTGGCTTAGGAAAAGTGACTCGGAATAGTTTTATTGCGCATTTTATCTACTTTTTGCTTTGGTGAGGTGGATGTTCAATAAAACATACTTAATATCGATTAGACCCAATTCCAAGGCTTCGATTTTAGTGACTAGAAACGCATTTAGTCAACTTTGGTAAACAAATTATGGGATTGACAAAAAAAAAAATAAAACGCTCACCGGAAATTCATCCGTTCGGAAGGGAATTTTCTCCGTTTTGTACGAAATCGCAGAAATTCCATTGAGATATCCGTTCAGATACAACTTGACAGCTACACGGAACACTTTTTCCGAATATTTAATTTGAATATTTTAATGTGAAATGAACGCGTTTATAATTATGCTTCATTTATTTTGTTCCGAAACGGATACTTCGAACGCAATTTCAGTGTCGATCTGATTTGACTTTTGTATAGGAATATTTTCCGAACGGATACTGTTCGATAACCAGTTTCTGTCCGTGGACTGTATACTTACGTGGTAATTAGGTAATACCTAATAGTAATAAGAAAAGGAACAAAAGATTATCTTTTTCGATTTTTCTATATAATTTTTTTTTTTTATATTTTTTCTCCGTGAAAACTTGTTCTTTCTTTTCGAATAATATATATTATATTGACTTAATATCAAAAGACTATTTTGAATATTGTTTTTTCTTTTTAAAGTATTTAGTCGGCTTCAACAGATACCTCAATATTGTGGTGATTGTTCTGCTATATTTTTAAAATAAATCAGTATAATTTATTTTATTTTCCTCTACTTTTTGAACAGAATATACAAGTAGACGCCGCCATTGTTGATGATCATTCGAGCTCATTTTACAGCATTTTGAATCCTTTTAGCGAGAAGTTCCCGTATATATTCTTTTCGAAAGCTTCGAGGGACTTTTCTTGATAGATACAGGGTGTCCGCCGGGAAGGTATACTACTTTGTTTTGCCGCCATTTTGGTAAACATTAGTCTTGACAGTTCATATTTGGCAGTCGTGAAGTAGACACCTGGCAAATTTATTATGGAAAAATATTCGATAAACCAACGTGTTTTAATCGTTAAAACATTTTATCAAAATCGATCATCGATTACTTTGACGATGACAAAGTTACGTGACATTTTTGGGAGAAACAACGTGCCAACAAAAAGCAATAGTGCTTTTTGTTGGCACGTTGTTTCTCCCAAATCGTGTAGTGAATGATTTCGAAGAAAGAGGGTCTGTAGGTGATAGGTCCAAGCACCTTTGCATCCATTAAAAGTTACAGTCTGGTGTGCAATTTGGTCAGGAGGAATCATTGGACCTTACTTCTTTGAAAATTAAAACGGTAACTGTGAATGGGGAGCGATATCGTGATATGATTGAAAACTTTTTAACGCCACAACTTCATGCTTTGGGCTTGATTAACATGTGGAATCAACAGGACGGTGCCACATCGCATACAGCCAGGATTACAATGGAATTACTGCGAGACCTCTTTCCGCAACAAGTTATTTCAAGAAATGGTGATGTTGATTGGCCTCCACGGTCGCCTGATTTGACTGCTCCCGACTTCTTTTTGTGGGGATATCTGAAATGCAAACAAACCAGAAATGCTTGAGCAACTCAAACAAAATATTCGTGATGAAATTAATTAAATACCGCGTGAAATGTGTGAGAATGTAATGAAAAATGTTCTCAAAAGTGCTCGCATTTGTGAGACTAACAGAGGCGGACATTTACCTGATATTGTATTCCATACATAATTGCCGACATTAAGTAAAACATTTATCAATATAAGATCCGTTCTCTTTCATTTAATCAGAAATTATAAACAAACAAAGTAGTATACCTTCCCGGCGGACACCCTGTACGTGATTTCAAAAATAAAACCTAGAAAATAAGTCTGTAGTTGTCGAATCGGGCGATTTTGATGGCCAAAATGAGACATTAGTCAATCCGGATAGGTATCCTCCAAAATGTCCATTGTCGCTCGAGCTGTGTGTTCGGTTGTACCGTCCTATAGGATCCACATATCTCAAGTCACAAATTTGCGGCAGTAAAACTCGTCGTAGGCGCAGTGGCTTAGTGGTTAGTGTGTTTCGAATTCCGACAAAACCCAAATTCCAACATATGGTTGTTTTCCACCGCCCCACCTCTCGTGAACGCCCCAGAGTATAGCTGTAATGAAAGAGCTTCTCAATCACCTTTATTCTGCGTGGCGTTTATATTAAATGACAGCTGCCGTTTTTTGTGTCCAGTCGCTTTAGTGTCGTTTTGGTATTGGTATTCTATTCCTTGAACGCCTCCATTCTCATTTAATGGAATGTAATTCCACATGAGTTCCACACCAACAGCTGATAATTGACAGGTTTATGTTTTGTGTTTTAAATTTTAAATACAAAAATCAAAAGTATTTCGAATTGTGGTAGTGTATATACTAAAACAAACATGAATAGCATTGCAATGTTCATATACCACTGGAAAGTGAAAGCGCCGAACAAGATGAGTCTGCAAAAAGAGAGCTGAAAGTTATAAGAAGAAGAATCGGGTCAAAATCCGATCCTTTGGATAAATACAAAATAGTTTGAGGTAGAAAATAATGTCGATAATTTCCAGATTGAAAATTTACTTTAGACTTAGCAAAGAAGCCTCTGTCTTTTTGTTAAATCTTTTTCTATTCTTACAGGTGGTCCTAAATAGTTGAGTGTCGCAGCTACCGACTAAGACCCATTTTTCACATCATCGCTCTGTGGAACACCGCTTTTAAAATTTTTTGCCAACGGTATATTTTGTTTCATAATGTCTACCAAACGTTTCATTTGATCGGGGTTTTGGGTCTTAATCATAAGAGAATTATGAAACCACTGCATAAAATATAAACAATTACCAAAACTCACATCTCGTTTAAGAATTTGTAATCGACAATAATCGGCGTTTTATGAGTTGTTTTGTGCAACTAAAATGACTGTCAGAATGCGAAAAACTGTTTTGACGTTTGTAGAACTTGTGTTCGACACTACTTAAACGCCACATCTCGTTAAATGACATAAAACGCCTAGAAACACGCTACATGTAATACCGATTTCCAAAAACGCCAGTTATCGTTTAATATAAACCGTAAACGCCACGCAGAATAAGGCTGAATAAGCCGTTTGGACCCGGCATAAAATTGTTCCCATAAAAATTAAAAACTTACACAAAAACGAATGGTTGTGAGAAACTAGGCCTACGTACCCGTTGCGCCAACTATTTATTTATTTATTTCTTAAAACTCGTTGATCATGGGTCTTTCTCCCTCACCAGTCACAATAACCGTGTTTTCTACGGCGTCCTTACAAAAATTAGACCCGATGACACCACCGGCGTAAATATCGCACACCGACTTTAAGTGTATGTATTTGCGCTTCGTGTATGATACATAAATTCTCAATGCCCTAGAGGCGCAAATTGTGTTTCTTTACATATCCGTTCCGATGGAAATGGACTCCGTCGACTGATGACTACGACCAAAAACCTGCCACATCATCGGCGATATTCGGGAGAGCGTGAGTGTAGTTTAGACACGATTAATAGTCAATCGTGCCGGGAGTAAATGACGGACTGTCTACACCAGTGTTGCCATTCTGACCGGAAAATTTTGAAATCCGGTCTAACCGATTTTTAACCGAAAGGAATACATTTTTTTTTGACCTCAAAAATAATATTGTTCTATGACTAGACATAACGGATAGATTTATATAGTTTGAATGATAATTGGCCGTACTTAACGAACACGCTCGCAATTTCATACGGATACCAATTTGTTGCGAATAATCCTATAGAATACAGTAGCTACTCGCGAAAGTTTCAACTTTCAACTGTGACTGGGTGGTGCATTCAAACAAGACTGAAGTGAAGACGATTTAGCATATTTTACAATTTCGGTGTTGGGTTTTACCAATTTCAACGCCGAAGTGAAGTGGAAAGTTCCTTTTTCTGCAAAACGTTTTCAATGAAGATTTAAATAAAGAAACTACGTACATATAATATAATACAATTTTTGTTTTCTATTTTTAGTTAAAATATATTACTATTTTCCATTTTTAACCGGACTTCTGGTCAATAGTTCTTATTTTTTTTCTACCTGATTTTCTGACTGAATTTAAAAAAATAAAAATCGGTTATTGGGTGAGATTTGACCGGACTAATTTTTTAGTGGCAACACTGCTCTGCACTTTGTAAGCAAACATTTTCAAGTCTTTCACTAAAATGCTCTGCAGAGACAATATCGAATTGAGTGGCACATCTGATCGAAGTTGACGCCTCATCCGCGACATCTTGAACCACGAAACCGGTATTCTCTTCGGACCTATCTACACTACTATTTTACACTGTTACCTTTGTTAAGTTTTGAAAATTTTCCTTAATTGTTCATTTTTATTTAACATTTTAAGTAAAAAATACATTTTTTTTTTTGTCATATTTACAACTATGTCTCCCAATCACTATAACTTTATAGAATATTGTGTAGGTAATGTTGTTATTTATATTACAATCTTATCTATGTGCTAAACTACATATAAAAACCTCTTTTAATACATTTTTTATTGATCGATTTTTTGAGCCAATATTTTCACTTGAATTAACTCGAATTTCACACAAACACTGTGACGCGGAGTTTTGAAAGAATCCGTTAAATTTTTTCTGAGTCGCCTTAACGATTTTCAGGTAAAGATTGAAGATATACAATATGAATTCAGTATTCAGATGAAAACCTGTCCGTCTGTCTGTCGTCTGTATGTCCCGAGACCTGCAGACTAAACGGCTGACCGGATTTCGTTCAAACTTCGGATTTGGAGTTTGGGGGCTTACTAAATTGAAAAATTTAGTCTCCTTTAAGTTACCTGGAAACGGCAATAACGATTTTGACTAAAATACAAACTTAGAGTAAAATTGATGCTTTCAAAATTATTGCGTCCTTAATTTTCAATTCGAATCACCGAAAACGCTAATTTTAAAAACTGCTCATATCTCGAAAATCCCATTTTCGACTTCGATAAATCTTTGAAAACCAAGTAATGCTTACATCCCGAACAATAACTTGTACTCGGTTTTCAGCTAAATAGTTAAGCAATAGTATTTTTCAAACTAAACATTGAAATATTTGGTACTGTTTTGTCTACCAAATTTTACAAAAACCGTTCTAACGATTTTGATGAAAATACAAAATAAAAGATAATACAAGTATTCTAAATAAGAATTTTCTCAAAAAATTCAAACAAATCAATTTCGTAAATATTTCTCAAAAGTTACTACCCAAATTCCGATCTGTATCCACATATTTTCGGTATAACTATGAAATAATAACAATGCCCCAACTTGCAATGAAAATCCAATAACAGCTACGTAAAACTTATTTTTAGCAAATATTACCAACTTCTAATTTGTTTCAACCATATTGAATATACACCCTAAAAATATTTCCACAATCAGCAACTCCCACTTCATTTCCATTAAAACTTTTGATGAACGAGAAAGTTACGTTCGACCCAGTCGTGCACTTTATTTTGGATTACTTTTATAAGTCGTATTTGTGAGTTTTACATCCAACCAATCTTTATAAAGCAGCAACGATTTGTCAAAAAAAATTTTGTCTGCAAATCCGAATTCTTAAAGTTATAAGGAACAAATGAGAAGAAAGTATATAGTTCTATTTACAAATAGATAATTAATAATTCTTTGGCATTAAAAAGAGTTTACTATATTAAATAGGGCAGAGCGGGGCTAGGTGCTAGGAGTAAGACTTTCGACTTTATTTGATGCTGCTCCTATATATATATATTTTTATATAAGTACATATTATATATATTGTCAAAAGTTCTGAACGATAATTTACAAGATTTTCTTTATGAAAACTATTTGTTTTAATTTTAAATCGTTTTTTTTTCGGTAATTCATGAAGCAATGATAGGTCTGTTTTTTTGAGCTTCGATCTCAGCAAAGCAAAGTAAAGAAGGATTTTCAGCACGCAGTTACAGCAACTACGCTCTACTTGACACTTCGAGACTCGGTTGTAGTTGTTGTAATCGCGTGCTCAAAATCCTACTTTACTTTGCTTTACTGAGATCAAAGCTCAAAAAAACACACCTGATGTCCGCGAGCGAAATGTGAAAAAATCGTATTTTTAAAAAAGAGGGGTTGTTTTGGGTGAAAGTAAAAATTCAAAAAAAAATTGTTATCCGCTTTTAATAAAATTTATTAAAAAATGCTTATAAGAAGAACAAACCCGCAATTCGCCTGTTGAAAAACTCAAGAAACTAACATCTTTTCCTTCACCTCCTTTTTGATTTGATCTTGGCGATCTTTCTGACTATGCTTCGATTTTGTTCCTCAGGTAAACTAGCTGAGCCCCGCCATGACACTGAACACAAAAAAAAATATTATAAAATGATGACCAGTATCCGCACAAAGCTCAAATATATGCACAAAATTCTCCAAAAAAATAAACGCATAGCTAGAAAAAACAATCGATAGATACCGTATGTAATACCAAAAATAGAAACAGAAAAAAAAGTTACGAACAATTCAATTTACCGGACCTCACACAGTATGGAACCGTACGTACTGACTATCAATACAAAACTTAAGTTTTGTACGTTGCACGTTGTTTTCTTTGGAGAAGACCATCATTTGCCATAATTTTTTCTCTTTCACACGACTCTTAGTTTTGGTGGGGATCCCTTAAGTTGTTACAACTTATCCCTGTTACTTTTAACCCCGTCTTCCCCTACCTTTGTGTATCCAATGCAGTGGTGCCAGACTTTTAGGACTGAAATGCCCACGATACACCTCAAAAACTCCCAAAAATGGCCTTTTCGCCCATGCCGAAGTTAAAAAACAACAAAAAACACTAGTTTTTCTGAGAGAGTTCTGAGAGATACAAAAATGCCCTTTTTCGTCCTTTTAGCTCATTTGAAAGGCAAAATGCCCACGAAAAAGGTAATTACCCACGATTTGGCATCACTGATCCAATGGTAAAAAACTACACTTATTGTCCCAGACAGGTGAAAACTGCTGAAGTTTGCAAATTGTAATCCAAATAATGTGACGGACTATACGAGCTCTGGAAATATTCATCCTCATTAAAATGCGTTGGATCCCCGTGCCCTATGTTAGAGCTTTAAGTCGGCTATTAGGCTTAATAACACAGAACGTAAACACGTAGCTTAATTTTTCTTTTCCAAACAAGCACCACTACAAAATTAAAAGAAACTCCAGCGGAAATCGTACGACATTCCCCAAGTTTATTTCGTAATAAAACCGATAAAGGCACGAAGTAATATTTAATATCTACAGCCATTGCGAGAACACAATATAAAAATCGGCAGTCAGTTTATTAATTTTTTTATTGTGAACGATAAAAATCAATCGTTCAAATCTCTTTCGAACTACGCATTACGAATGTAAAGTTAAACAACAACTTCACTTCGGCGCCTTTTCTTTTAAATTTATTCCTAAAAAAAATCTATCAACGAATTGAACTACATAACAAACAGTCAACACGCAGTCGGAATATTTTCATTGATTAAAACATCGCTAATAAGTATACCGATTTGCATTACAAAACTAAAGACACAGTCTCACTCGAAGCTGTAATTTGCTTCTCACTCAAAACCCACACTCAAGTGTCAACACATGAATGGATAAGCTGGATAGAACCAAAACCAAAACAAAATTGACTCAACGGCCAACACTTGCAGCAGGCAGCACGACAGGCGAAGACAATTTCAAACTAGTCCCCAACACCAGCGGGGAGATTTTACTAGCAATAGTTCAACAGGGTACGGGTACGGTTCGCGGTACGTACTCCAAACTCCAATTCGATCGCATTCAGTGCGCTTAGAGTCTCGCTGAAGATCGTATCGTGTGCGATCGCAAAAGAGTCGTGTTGAGCAGCTAAAACCATAATAGAACTCCTCTGTGAGATACTTTTGGTGTCGTTTGTGTAGGATACATTTCGTCGATCGGGTGGTGTCGTTTTAATGCGCGCGGCTCAAGATCTGTCTATATTGTGGACGCAAACGCAATCGTATGCAATGAGAAACGTTTATCACAAGTTAAACCAGCAGATCGCGTCGAAGCTAATTTAAGTGCGGATTTAGTGCGATTTTCATGCATTCGCCGCGAATGTATTTTTCGCTGCATGAATAAATAATATTTATTTGAATTTAATTTTATCATTAGTGGTTTTGTGGAAAAATTATCTTGGAAGTGAAAAAAAAAAAAAAAAAAAAACTTGAATGACAAATAGTGTCACGGTGAAGGGTTTTATGTTGTTGATGTGCCAAGTTGATTTCTTGTTTATTAAGTTTAAGTGCTAAAAAGGTGAACATTATGGATTAACAGTGATTAAATGCTGATGTAGGTTAGCTGAGGTTTGTTTGAGGTTTTGAAGTGTCTTTGTCAAAAAGGTAGCCCTTCTCTGAATTAAACCAAGGCTGTGAGGTATCCTACAATTCTGCGCCGTACTTGAGTGGCTGAATTAAAGACGGTTCTTGAGTATTTCTTCAGTATTTCAATATGCAAAATCACTGAACCATAGTATCTTTTCGTGGCAAGCAATTAAGCACACACACGGACCGTTGTGAGAAGTTAGGCCCAGAAAACCTTAAAAATTGTTTGCACCCAATACGTTCTCGCTCCATATTTGAGAGATGTTTTGAGCTTTTTCGATTTCGTAGTAAGTGAAAGATATTGCCCTGCACTAACAGCAAATTTTAGTTCCGACTTTAAATTTACGGAAGCTCACAGTTGCGAAATTTGTACGGAAAATATAACCACAGTGAACTACTAACATTTAGAGTCCGAACTAGAATTGTGTATTGGTAAGGCCCATTGTTTTCGTACAAAATTTCGAACTCGAGATGATAATCAATTCTGATATTAATGCAAAATTCTGTCCGTCTGTCTGTTTGTCCGAATGCTCCCGAGTAGGGATGATACGGAGCTTCGGCTCAGAATCCATTATGTCAGAACCTCCGGTTTAAATTGCACCTCCGAATTCGGCTTCGGTTCCGATATAATCATATCGGAGGTTTTTCGGACCACCACCGACAAGATGACCGATGAACATGAACGACTTCCGGCTCCGGCTCCGGTAAAACCACCTCCGTAACATCCCTACTCTCGAGGCCTACAGCCGAAACGGCTGGCCGGATCTGGTTCAAACTTCGGATTTGGAGTTTGTGGACCTACAGTTCGGTTCCGTTTTTTTTATTTGCACGGTAACCTAAATATTTATGGTACTTCCCATATAAAATGTTCATGGCAGTTTGATTTGTTCGAAAACGGCTCTAAGGATTTACACCAAAATTGACATTTGAGTTTATGTAGGTGAGGTTAAAATGACTGCACATTCAGTTTTTCGCTTTAAAAAAAAATCGAATAACAAGTACTTTTCAAATTTGGACATATCTCGAAAACGGTCCGTACGATTGTAGCGAAAATTCATTCGTAAAATAATTTGCTTATTTCTTACTTGATGGAAAACTCAATTTTTCTCTATATACTCGTACAACGGATTTTTGAAAAAAGGCCTATTTCTAAAAATCTGGTTTTCTTTAGTTTACTTGATAACGGCACCATCGATTTTGACCAAAATGCATACTTAGAGTAAAATTGATGTTCTCAAAATTATTGCGTCCTTAATTTTCAATTCGAATCACTGAAAACGCTCACTTTAAAAACTGTTCATATCTCGAAAACCCTATTTCGATTAGGATAAAACTTTAAAAACCTAGTAATCCTAACACCCTGAACAATACCTTATACTAAATTTTCGGCTAAGTAGTTAAGCAATTGAATTTTTCGAACTAAACATTGCAATATTTGTTACCGTTTTGTCTGCATAAATGTCGAAAAACCGCTGTAACGATTTTGATCAAAATACATATTTTGGATAGTAAAATAATTCTAATTAGTATGGGATGTGGGTTTTTTAAAAAAAAATCCAATAAATCTGTTTTTTTTTTTAACTATTTCTCAAAAATGACTACACTTGTCCGATCTGCGTTCGTGTATTTCTTTAAAACTCGTACGGTATTGGGTTTAATAATAAAAATGCAATTACAACTACGGAAAACGTATTTTTAGTAAATATTTCCCACTTCTTTTTTTCGACCATATTAAACATCTATCTTAGAATAATTCCAGCCACTTGAAGGTTACACAATCAGAAATCAATTTCCGAACCATCGAAGTAATAATGAGTGGCTTTAATAACATTGAGCCGATCATCCAATTCTTACAATATTAGTGAACAACTAGGTGCCCTGGGGGTCAATCCTGGTTCCGTGAAAAAGTGAAATGAAAATGTTTCCACCCTTTCAGCGCAATTTCGATTCTCGTTCTACGAAAATGTGAAACCAAACTTCAAACATTTTCATATGAATAATTTTTTTTCACGTACTCATGTTTTTAGTGAAAGATTGAAAATTGAGAACCTGAAGACAGTGTGCGATATTAAATTCACCACGATATTTTCACTTATTAAACGAGAATCGCTTTTTAGTACTGAGTGAATCGAAAAAATGAAAGCAGTGTATGAAAGCGAATGTGAAAACGATTTATTCGATTCACTCTTTCACAGAAAAAGAATTGACCCCCTGTAAGCTCTAACAACTGGTAAATCTTTGTAAATATTCTTCCCACGGAGAACTACCAAATCACCCGGCTCGGGCTGGCTCGGATTCTATTTGTCGATCTTTTGTGTCCCATAATTTTGCACTCATTGACGACTTACCTCATTTTTGCCGTTATTGTCCCAAATCTCAACAAAAGTTCAACGCTAGCAAAGTTCAATTCAATATCAATTTTATTTGCGATAGGTTGTGCCCCCCATGTAGACTAACAAAGTTTGGTTTAGTAAGATGTTAAAGAAGTCGCATAATCCTTTTTGGTATCATTGGTCTCGTGGCATTGTTTCCGATCTTAATAAACCAGCGAACGCTCTCCATCTTCATTCTATGGCGCTACTCTGTATCTCGTTCCGAAAGTAAATTTTTTCGAAAACGAACCTTCTCTACTCTGTATTTCGAAAGTGGAATGAAATGTACTCATGTCGCATTTAGAACTCCGAAATTATTACAAAGTACCTACTTAAAAGCGGAAGGCGAAATCTATTTCGAATGGACCGAGCCAATAGTCACTGCAGCTATACTCGCTAAAATTAGTACTAACATGTAATTTTAATTACCTGTTAATCTATAGGTATATATATAAAAATTGAGGCTTAAAATTGTGTTCGTTTGTCGCCGATTCACGCCTTAACGCATTTACCGATTTTAACAAAACTTTCACACATCTTTGGTATTGGTCTGTATATAGTTTTTGTGAAGTTTGGTTGAAATCGGAAAATGTATGTGTGTGCTGTGCGTGCGTAAAAAATACATGAATTTCCATACATTTTGTTCGACGGCTCGACAGGTTTGAAAGATTTGTTTTTATTTTGTTTGGCTTAAATCAGGGATGGTTTAGGAAAAATTAAATGAAATGAAAAATGAAAAATGATTGAGAAAATCTGACCGGACCAACTCGATTCAATCATTAGCGCGGAAAAAACGATCAAGAAATCTATGAAGTCGTTCAACTATCGAAAGGGATGTTAATTTAATCGAACTTCGTACCGCCGGGTCAGCTAGTAAATTGTAATAATAATAATAATATTTCGAATGGAGCGAAATAGAGAGTAGGGCCCCTGTATAGAATGACGAGCTTCTCAGGGATGCCAAGATACGAATCTATTTGACTCCTTTTTGTAAAGACTGTCGTACGTGACCAATTACCAAATTATGTGTTTCGATCTGACCTTCTTTCTTTCTTTCTCCACGATCGGTCATGGTGAAAATATTTGGTCAGCTGTGAACCTCCTCTGTAGAAGCACCCCGAAGTAAAGTCGACCTCTTCGTTATTTTCCTTCTAAGAGTTCGGTTCTTTCTTTGTCGCAGCAGATCCATGTAGCTCCTTTTGTAGGCCGAATTGGCTACCCCGAAGGTTTTCTTAAGATTGCAATGATCCGAATTTTGTGACAAACTCACAACCCTACATAAGCTTCTTACAACCCTGTTCCCTTTTTTGTGACGAATTTGTTACGGCCTTTCGGCGCGGTAAAGATTGCCATTCGTGCTTTGTCTACTATACCAAATTGGAACCTTCCATAATACTGATGGCATCTATCCCCATAATCAATTTGCTTGACGGCTTGTTGCACTAGAGGCCGTCAAGTGTAGAGTTTGGTTTCCGACAATCGAACCAAAGCTGAAAGGATTGTACTTAAGCATTTCGAGCTCCTCAAGGTTGTTCTATGTCACTTTATCGCCAAAATCTGTAATTTCCTACCTCGTAAAGGCCTTTCATAAGTATGCCCGAAGTACGACCTTAAGGTTTCCAACGAAGTCGTGTAGAATAACCTTGACGTCGTACTTCGGGCTTACTTATAGGACGTCTTTTTTGGAAAGATCGTGGAGTATTGTAAATAGTTGTAACAGTCTTTTAATGTGTTCTAGTGTGCAGACAAATCAGCGGGCTGTCCTAAAAATTGGGTTTTTTTCCGGATAGTGCCCCGTTGACATTTTGAAAAAAACCCACAAGACATCCGCATCGAAATACCCACCAAATGCGTCGTATCTTCCAAAGGTTTTCTATAGCTTCAAAAAAATAGTCTCTTCTCGATGTCAATATAAATCACAATCCATAACCGCTTAACTCGAGTTAGGACAAAATTAAGTTATAGGCACCATCGTGTTCAGCATTTAAATCTACTTCCACTTAATTTTTTATGACCATAATCTTTTTTTTAACAGAAGTTTTTCGAACGAAAAAAATGAGCTTAGAAACAAATATTCCTGATTTGAAGTGACGATTTGAAACTTTAATCTGCTCTCCTGAAAAGTATGAAAAAAAAACTTAGGCGGTTATGGCTTGTGGCGACAGCTATAGCTGGACCACTTTCGGCATCAGTCAAAAACTACTACAGTCTGTTCCAACCTGTTTTCATTACAACAACTTACACTTTCATTGATCCTTTGTCAATATGTCTGTCAGCTCTGACGGCTTTCTTTCTTCTTTAAACCTTCTTGGTTCTTGCCGTCTAAGAGTTTCTTCGTCTCGTTTGTGTCGCCTAGCTTAACGCTCAACTGATTGCGTTCGATTGTTTCACCTCAAATGGTACAAACATAGAAATGAACAGCACAACCCCGTGCACAATTGATTTAATCAATTTACACTCAACTAATCAACATCACATTGACTTCTGTTTTGTTATACTTATCGGTCTCGGTCTGCACTTATCGCACTCTCTTGAGAAACATAAACACAACAAGTAGTCAGTTCTCCAGATAAATCTACAATACGCGTATTTAAATATAGAGCTGAGGTTAAAAGCTGCTGCGCTACGCGCGGTTGCGAGGTAACAGCGCAAAAAAACAATTTCCAGTAAGTTGTTTGCGCTTGGGAACTGAAGTTTTGTTAGCTCTTTGCAAATATTTGAAGGGTTCCAAATAGATTCGCCCGAGATGTTGTTTTTCTCCCATTTTAATGGGGACTACACGTTTTGGAGAACGAGCACGAGAACGAGCCACAACGAGCCACAACGATCCACAACGAGCCACAACGAGCCACAACGAGCATTGCATAAGGAAGCACTGAAAAGATAACGCGCTGTGAAGGTAGATTAAAATTTGCTGTCACATGCCGTTGGTTGTTTTAAATTCTGCGCGGCTTGGACGGGCCATTACTTTACGTCCTTTATGGTGGCATTGACTTGTGCCTTTGAATTCTATACCGCAAATTTAAAAGCCACCTAATGGAAAAGCCTCACCCATCTCGGGCGGAAATGTAAATAGAACTTGGAATCTTGGTAGTGGCAAGAGGCCGTTTTGCTGCGCTCACCATGGTCAGCGGGGTTCTGCCAAACGAAATGGAACCGATGGGGAACACAATAATTCGCACTCGCGTTAATTATATGATATGACGCACACGGTACACCCAGCACAAGTGCGCGCGTATCTAAACAGTGAAATCTGATATCGATTTCATTTTGTGGAGCAGCAGACTTCGGTCGGTTGGTCGACAGTCGACACAACTGCGCTGCATGTTGCTCATCTTGGGTGAGGTTTTCTGCACATCTTGTGACGCCCTCGTCTCTTATGCGGGCTCAAATGTGTCTTATGTGCTTTTTTAGTGTAGGCCGGTGAGATACGAGTCATCTTTGTAAGCTACATCCATCGGGGGAGAAATGAAAACGAAACCGAAAACGTTGGACATGTGTTTACAGATTTAGGTGGTGGTGGAAGTTTGTGTGTACTAAATAGGAAATCTAAGATCGGCTTTCAAGATTTAGCTGGGTAATGAATATGCCTTTGGATGTGCCATGTGTGTCTTTGGTCGAAACGATTCTCAAAGGTGTTCTTGGAGCATAACCGACCTTGGTTTCAAATTGAAATTCATACGCGCCTGACATTAAGTGGCAGTTCACTTGATCCAGTATGTAGGCAGAGGGACAGACTGTTGTAGTGGATTGAGATACAGTTAATCCGAAGATGGATCGCATAAGATATAAGGTTTATATTGCGTCATGAAGTTTGTATATATTGGGAACGCATCGGTAGATGTCAACACGTCAGATTGGTATGAGAACGAATTGGTTTGCTTATGTGTTCGCATTTGAATGACGTATGGAAATTATAAATAGGCACGACTTTAGAAGATTTAAGGGTTAGTGGCGGTGACGGTGACGAATCGTTAGTCAGGTTCGCTTACAGCTCGTTGTGACGTACAGATCTACGGTTGGTGTCGAAGTGTAATTGATAAAATTATGCCAAGACATATCTCAGCAGTTTTATTAACGCTGTTTAAAACCGGAAGCTTTCGCGCAGTGTCGGTGTCAGCCAATAGGGCGCCCGGGGGCGAGAATTTTGTCAGTGCCTTCACATATTTCTCATGCTAAATATATATCCAAGTTTTCACAACAAAGAAAAAAGGCTTCGCTCGCAACAAAGAGGAAAATTTCAGGCCTTGAGGCAGTGATGCCAGACTTTTCGGACTGAATTGCCCACGATACACGTCAAAAACACCCAAAAATGCCCTTTTTGCCCATGACGACGTTAAAAAACGACAAAATACACTATTTTTTCTTGTTCCAAGAGATAAAAAAGCCCCTTTTCGCCCTTTTAGCTCATTTTGAAAGGCAAAATGCCCACGAAATGGGTAATTACCCACTATCTGGCAACACTGCTTTGAGGCTTTCCAAGAAAATCGCTGGGTTGACTGCCATAAAATGTGGTTTATCTCCTCTAAATAGGTTGGGGCTGGGATTGGAGGATCTCTTGAGAGAAATACAGACCATCAGATTTGTAGGTCCTTTGGATACCACATGAGTGCCACTCAGGGAAAAAACGAGATAAAATCAAGATAATCAGTGTCAGATCAAGCCTATCCGATGCCGAAAGTCTGTTAAGCTCGGAAATTCTCAATCCAAATACAAAAATCTTACTTTGAGTATGTTTTTTGATCAACCTTAATTCTTATTTTAAGATTGTTCTATAACAGTATTAAGAACGTTTAAGCTTAAATTAATCCGAAAGTTATTTCATTCTAAGAATGGAAAATCTTGACTTTAAATCTTTGTAAACTTAAATTAAGCTTACGTTTTCTTAAACATTACGCAAGGAAGAATGTGTGAGCTTAAATTAAGCTCGAAATCACCTTATTTTTCACTTATTTATCAGCAGTAAGAATATTGTTCCCTAAAGCCCAGAGTAGTTACTCTTGAAATAAACTTACAAAAATTTAAATAAGAACAAGAAACTACTCCGTCAGTTTCCTGTTTAGGAAAATCAAACGAACTATTTTTTTAAGGCCCGGTTTGTTCAATCTTGGTTATATTTAATCATCGGTTATTCCAGCTGGTAATCATCGACTGTGTTTGTTCAGAGAATCAGCGGTTTGGTTAGTTAACCCGAGAAAATGATAACCAGCCGAATTTGCGCGGTTAATGAGATTTAACCAATGATTTTCTGGAATTTCGTTTGTTCATGTTTTTTCAGGACTACGTAGATAGGTACTAATTTTGACGCATGTATGCTATACACAACAACTTTTTGTAAAGGGTATTCCAAAAAGAGGTATTGTGAATTACCCGCTATTTCGGTAGCTGTCACTTTTGAAGCTTTTATTCTTTGACATTTGACAAGTAGAAACTACACCATTACTAAAAATGAAAAGATACACGCTTCAACAATGCATTGAAATTATTGAAATTCACTACAAAAATGGTGAAAAAATTGCAGTTCGCAAAACTAAAGCATTTTTTGGTCGTCGATGATTAATGATTTTTTATGGTCGGAGTTGGATGGTATTGATCTGGACAACGTTTACTTTCAACAAGACGGCGCTACGTGCCACACAATCAACGAAACCATTGATCTTTTAAGGGACAAGTTTCCGGACCGTGTTATCTCTCGAAGAGGTGATCACAATTGGCCACCGAGATCTTGTGATTTAACACCTTGCGACTTCTTCCTTTGGGGCCACGCGAAAGATAAGGTCTACGCCAACAGCCCTGCGTCGATTCAAGACCTCAAAGATAAAATTCGTGAGGCTATCGTGGGCATAGGGCAGCCACTTTGCGATTTGGTTATGGAAAATTTCATGAAAGGATATGGTCCTGTATGCGTGCTCGTGGTGGCCATTTGGCTGATGTTGTTTTTCATTATTAACGGCATATCTTCCTCTTTATTGTGAAATAAACATCCGATCATTTATCTCAAAGAATGGCATTTTTCTTTGATTTTTAAAAATTAATTTAATTTAATTTAACTCACAATGAAGTGCACAAAACTATTCGAAAAACGACAATATTGTCTGTTCAATGTGAGCCGGACATGAATTTCACAATTTACATAAATTCTTATGTCACCCACAACTCGAAACGTCATCATTCGTTCGCTGTTTTCGTTTCAATTCAAATCAGCATGAACTATCACGGCAATATATGAAATTCATTGGAATGACAGTGGCGCCATCTGTCGAAAATTGGTCGTACCAACTCAGAAACCTTCGTGCTCTCAACTTTGCTAAAGTACATCACATGATCAAATGCATAGTTTACGATTCTTTAAAGGACATACAGACAAACATTCATTTTTATATATAACCCTAGCTGACCCAACGGACTTCGTCCCGTCCAATATTTGGTGAAAATAGAATAAAATCAAGTATTAATTTCTTTGAATTCTAATCGTTTTATTGAAATCTAAAAACAAAAGAATATAAAAAAAAGTTTTATACAATTTAAGGCGGCATGTCTGTCTGTCTGTCTAAACGGCTGTAACGATTTTGTTTAAATTTCATATTTGAGTTAGATTAGTCAAACGGGATAAAACAGCGTATACCACATGTTAAACGCGTTAAAATATACCTCAGGGGCTAAGTGCAAACGACTTGTTAGCTATAGATAATTTTATAGACAAAGATAGACAACTTGCTCTGAAGTAAACTATGTAAAAAAAGCTTGGCCTTGTGATTTATTGATTGTCATGGCGAATGCGAGACGAATTGGAAATTGGATTCGCTTAAACTTGAATGGCATATCGGTTGGGAATTGGGATCATTGGAATTCTCGGAATGAGAACTTCCTAACCTTTGAACTTTCCTGTTAATACTCTCGCGTGAATCACATTCCTCATGAGTTTTGTGAGCGCAAAACGCATTTCGTTGCATAATTTTGGTTAATTGAGATTTCGAAGCATGACGACGACTGAACCAACCTTCAATTGTAAATTGTGCGGTGGCAAGACAGGCACATCTGAATGAATTCAAAAACTCAGTTGGATAGTTGGTTCCTTCGTCGATAGATTTGAGGGAATGCAGGGAAGGGAACCAACGATTTCATAATATTGCAGTTTAAGTGATCTTGTTCGGTTTTAATGTGTGCAAAAAAAAAAATTGCTACAAAAACAATTGTCACAGAAATTTGGCGCAAACACAATTTTCGCAAAAAATTCTCAAAAATAAACGGCATCTACATACATATCATGAAGATGGCGTCGTAAAATCGTTCCTTACAAAATTTCGGGGATTTTTCGACATTTTTCTTGGATATTCTTCTTGTTTGGCCGGAGACCATTTCGAATTGGTGCGAATCATCGAGATCGGTCCAGGCGTTCCTGAGTTATAAGTGTAGTAACTAACGTCACTCACTCGCATGTTTTAAATACTTTTAAGTCTTTTAATACCCGTATTTATCACCAAGTTGATTTTTTTTAAGATTTAAATAATCCTGTAAAAATATTAAAGAAAATAATTTGAATCACCAAATAAAGTTAAGGTTGGTTTTTGCAACTTACCGAACGCCAGATAAAATATTTATTTATTTTCTTGTTGAAAGTGGCAAATAACAAAACAAATTATAGGCCGAACTGCTGAAAGAATGCACCCATTCAATTAAATTTTGCAGTTAGACATTTAGAGGGCTGACACGTGGGAGTCAAAATAAGATCTGTTTCATTTTATGTTTTCTATCAGAATTGTGTTGGCTCTTTAAAATTAAAAATATATGAACAAGGCGCATTTAAGTACCTTTAACTACCTCAATTTTTTTTTCAGTCAGTCGGGTTTTTTCGGTTTTTTAAATTAACTTTTTTTATTAATTCAGATTTCGATTATTTTTTTTATTTCCAAAATTACTTGTTGGGGGGAAAAAAGAGGATAATTTCTTAAAACGTTGAAGGACGTTCTGCGTCGGGGTTAAAAAGAGGACATGTCCCCCAAAAAGAGAGCGCATGGCAACCCTAGCTTTTTCAGCTTTCGCAGGCCTTCATTGGTATAATGGACTCACGTCTCTTTAAAACTACGGCCAGAAACAACGTTTGTAAAATACTTCTCTCGGGAAAGACGAGCGTACCTATAGCTTTTAAGCAACACTCAGATATGGCTGCAAATTAGGGTTGCCATAAAAGAAATGTAAAAACGCGGGACAATTTTCTCAAAAAGCGGGACATGGCGGGACATTTTAAAAATATATGTTTTAATGACTTCATATACTTTTTTATGTCATAAACGCCGGAATGCCCGATCGCCCATAATTTTGTGGAACATAACTTGCACTCGGCTAAGTGAAGGTCAGTTATTTTTTTTAAGCCACGAATATGTTTTCTCCCAAATGTTATTGTAGATAACCATTCGTTTATTGTTTTTTTAATCTGTTTCCACTTGTGTTATTTTTGTATTTTTATCCACTTGTACTGGCCATTTTTTTATTATTATTTTTAACACTAAACGAAAAGTAGAAGCTTAATGACCGCAAATACCTACTGACAAGTGACAGTGCAGGTTTATGTTTTGACAACAGATTGAGTGTGTTCAATAACAATTGCGGCGAAATTTCAATTGGTAAAATATCTTTTTACAAGATTTAGTCAACTCAGAATAAAAAATTCACGTTGACAAAATATAAAAAATTAAATAAACAACTATATCTATATGGAAATAAAAATGAAAATGTCGAAAATATAGTGAAATGTGTCACTTTGGGTCTTTTTAGAAATGCACACCGTTTAAAACTGCTGATCAACTAACCTAAAAAAAAAGTACCTGATACAATACGCCGCATAAAATATCCTAAGTCGACATTCTTACATCCACTCATGTTGTTTTTGTAACGAATGTCGACCAGCACATTATTTTTGAGGATTTGTGACCAAATTGATCAACAATTTTGTACGGTGTACGTCTCTAAAGAGACCAAACGTATCAATTTTTTTTTTAACTTTTTATTCAATTGAATATTAAATCATAATCCCCTGTCTATCCGTGCTTAAGCACCCTCTGCCTGTTTTTTTTGAATTTCTGATCAAGATGACACATTTGCCGTTTCCAATTTGACATCTTGACTGTCGTATTGTTTCGGGTTTGTTTCTGTCAAAATTAGGACACTTTGGTGAAAGGCGGTCTTGCCTATGTACGAGCCTCTTGTCAAATGCCAGTGATGTAGAGCATGACAAGTTTGTTTGAAGGTTATCTGTCCCACTCACCTTGTAAACTCAAACAAACTTTATATTTCCTTGTTTGCGATAAAGATCAGATAACATAATAGGTGTGGTGGCGCTAGCCACTTGATACTCAGCTCGATACTTGGCCTAGGGCAGTAATCGCAAACTCCTGTCAATCAATGTTTTCGTCGGTTATCAGTTGGGAAAGACACTTCAAGAACCTCAGATATACGCTAGTTGCACATGACTTCCAATGTTTGATTTTAGAGTCCAACACGAAATGTAAACAGGGGCTCAACAGAAACAAAACAGAAAAAAAAATTCCAAGTGCAACAAAGAAAAAACAGGAAAACAAAGAAGAAAAAGAAAACGCGGCAAAGAGTTTAACCAATGTTCATACTACCAAAAGCGTTTGAGCAATCGCTCCGTTCCTCAATATCACCATCGACACCACACAAGCCTGGCTCTGGGCTGAAACCAGAAATCCACAGAGGATGTACGGGCAAGGCGCACGCATGTGGCACACTTAAGTCCAAAGTGGTCAACACTAAAACGCATGACGACCACCATCATACCGTCTCCAATCATCATCACCATCACCACCTCCACCACAACCAGCAGTACCCCTCGTCAACCCATGGTGTCCATAGTCCATCACCTTCGTCGACTTCTTCGGCCACAAACCATCGCAAGAATAGTGTCAGTTCGGAAACGATAAGCGATAGCGGATCTGAGAACTCGTCGTGGAATTCTAATGAGCTGAACGCACAGCACCAGCTGCGGAAGCCGCGGAATACAAATACCTGCTGCAATGTTAATGGAAACGGTTGCGGCCACGAAATGAAGACAAAACTGAGTTCGTTGAGTTCCCCGGTAGCGACGAGACGGCGGAAGATCGTTGACACACTCGTACCGCCGCCATCGATCGATGAGACGGATCGTCGTTCATCGCCCTCGGTGCGACGTACCCGATTGTATAGCGATGGTGATAAGGAAGCCACATCGGGCGGTTGTGGTGGTCAGCAGTCGGCGTCGAATGACAAATCGAACTTCCAACGGAACAGAAGCTTCCGAGTGCTGGGCAGCAATAAAAATCGAGGCCAATCGACTGGGAATGCAGCGTTGAGCTTGGTTAGTGTGGGCGGGGGCTCGAAACCGCCATGGCAGGGAGTGTTCTCGAGGAACAAGGTTGCCCTGCCATCGGGCAGCAGTGGCAACAGTCCGAGAAATGGCATCGGCGGTGGCGGAAATTCACCGGCAGTCGCTTCGAGGAATAACAGCTTCAATAGGACCACTTCGCTGAGGAGCTCCTTGCGCCGGAAGGAGTCGGTGGATTTCAATGCTTTTTATGAGAAGTCATTGGTTTTGCGATATGCTGGCGGCGGTGGCGGAGGGTTGCTGAAGAGCTACGATGGGATAATCGGAAAAAAGGTGAGTTCACCAAATGTTGATAGTACTTTTTTTTGCAGGCGAATTTTTACAACTTCTCGATTCTTCGGGGGAATATCGAAAATGACTGACCCATCAAGTTATTGATCTTAAGATGTTGATGTTGTTGTTGATGTCACTGCTAATGTCGCTGCCGATGTTGATATTGATGTTAATGTTGGTGTTTGAGTTGATGTTAATGTTAATGTTAATGTTGATGTTGATGTTGATGTTGATGTTGATGTTGGAGTTGGTGGTAATGTTGATGTTGATGTTGTGGTTAATGTTGGAGTTGATTTTCATGTTGATGATGTTGATGTTGATGTTAATGTTGATGTTGATGTTGAAGCTGGTTGTAATGTTGATGTTAATGTTGATGTTACTATATCGATGATGTTGATGTTGATCTTGTTCATGTTGATGTCGCTTCCGATGTCAATGTTGATGTTTAAATTGATGGCGATGTTGATTTTGATGATGTTGATGTTAATATCATTATATTAATACGTGAACATCCAAAGTTTCGGTACACTTTTTAAGCATTTATAATGAAATGAGTAGAATAAAACCTATATCATTCGAAAGGTACTGTGCTATAGAAAATTGTGGTTATATGCAGTGTTGCCAGATAAAAACTCTGCAAATCTTGTTTTTCCGAAACAAAAATCCTTTTTTTAAAGATTTTGTTCAAAATATAAAAAGAGCAAAATTTAAAATACAATTTTGAAGCACTTTACTACTAATACATAAATCACCTAAATAAAGGGTGATTTTTTAGCTGGTTTGGTTTTGGCAACACTGGTTTTGACAGCTGACGTGTGTTTAGTACCTTGTGTCACTGTCAAACAGCTTCAGTTTGGTTTGCAATTTAACCATGGATCGTCTTACAAATGAACAACGCTTGCAAATTATTGAATTTTACTATCAAAATTCGTGCTCGGTTCGAAATGTTCATCGCGGGCTGCTTCCATTTTATGATCGGCATTCTCGACCTTCTGAGCAGTCTATTCGGAAGATTGTGACCAAATTTCGCACCAAATTTACTTTGTTGGACATTAAACCACCAACACGTTTACGTACTGTGCGTAGTGAAGAAAATATTGCGGCCGTATCAGCTAGTGTGACAGAAGACCGCGAAATGTCGATTCGGCGCCGTTCCCAGCAGTTAGGCCTTTGTTACAGCACTACGTGGAAAATTTTGCGGAAGGATTTGGGCGTAAAGCCTTTTAAGATACAGCTGGTGCAAGAACTAAAGCCAGCCGACCTACCACAACGCCGAATTTTTGGTGAATGGGCTCTTGGAAAGCTGGCCGAGGATCCGCTTTTTTATCGAAAAATTGTGTTCAGCGATGAGGCTCATTTTTGGTTGAATGGGTACGTAAATAAGCAAAATTGCCGCATTTGGAGTGAAGATCAGCCAGAAGCATTGCAACAGCTACCAATGCATCCCGAAAAAGCCACTGTTTGGTGCGGTTTATGGGCCGGCGGCATTATTGGGCCATATTTCTTCAAAGATGATGCGAATCGCAGCGTTACTGTCAATGGTGAACGCTACCGAGCGATGATAACAAACTTTTTTTTGCCCGAAATGGAAGTTCTTGACTTGCATGATATGTGGTTTCAACAAGACGGTGCCACATGCCACACAGCACGCGAAACAATGGCGCAATTGCGAGGCGAGTTTGGTGAACAGTTAATTTCACGTTTCGGGCCGGTCAATTGGCCGCCTAGATCGTGCGATTTGACACCATTAGATTATTTTTTGTGGGGGTATGCCAAGGCTAATGTGTATAGGGACAAGCCCGCTTCGATTGACGCACTGGAAGCCAACATCCACGCATTCATTCGTGAGATACCGGCCGATATGTGTGAAAGAGTATGCCAAAATTGGACTCAGCGGATGGGCTACCTGAGACGCAGCCGCGGTCAACATTTGCATGAAATTATCTTTAAACATTAAATTGCAAGGTTCAAACTATCGATTCAAATAAATATTTCATTCATTTTTTCGAATTTTTTGTGTTTTTTTTTTTAAAAAAAGTTCTAAACCTCTTAAAAAATCACCCTTTATATATAAAAAAACGTTGTTCATAAATTAATGTTAATGATTTTTGAAATTTTTGAAGATATTTGAATTAAATTGACTTGCTTATATCAAGATCATAGAATTTCGGTTCATTAAAGATCAACAAAGCCTTTGCAAAAATAAAAATTTCAACAACGAAACCATTTTTCCAAAAACACGTTACGACATCAGTTATTTTATCGAATTCGTTAAAATTCATGTTTCCTTAGAGTTGATGAAAACATTAGTGAGATAGAAATTGTGCATGGGCTCTGTTCGACTCACAATATAAATATATAATAATGGAATTAATAGAAACCGTTTTTCTTCAATAGAAAAGGTCCTTTTAAAGTGCTGGATTTAAAAAGTTCTTGGTATCAAAAATCTTGAAATTTGATGATTTCGAGGTAAAAAGTGTTGTACATATTTTGGAGCTCAAAAATCTTGAAAAAAAAAAGATATATCCTGTAATCTGTAATCACTGATTATATGTCGCCATTAAGGCTGGTAAAATTAACTTATAAATTCCCCATACAAAACAGGTAATTGAAAGGATTTTGGTGGCATTCAATTTGTCGTCGCCATATTTCCATAGTAACGTATTCAAATATAAATTATCTTAGATTAGAACCTGTTTCCGATGGAGCAGCTCATTAACGTATTTTTTCGATATCGAGATGTCGCCTTTATATGGGAAATAATTGTGGTACGCTTTTTAGTATAACATACTTATAAAAGGTATGATCGATTTTCGACCACAAGCGATACTAGTTGATATTGATACTGATATTATTATTGATTATGATGATTAAAAAACGTGTGTTACTAAAAACACCCAGCTTTAAATTTTCTGAATGCGAACGCCCAAGTAACAATTTGAGTTTCGGTAAGGTGCTATCGAAGCTATTTCACCTCCCGCAATATCAACTCCGTAAGGCCTAATGGAAACACATTTGGCGCACTTTAATGCAGGTATTTACTTGTTTAAGACTTTCTGAACAGCTTGGCAAGAGCTTACTGAAAACACAACTTCTACGTCTGAAAGGCAATTAACATCCACGGTAGGCTATTGCTTCGCAAAAGAAGCAGCTCACATTTATCAGCAGTAGGTTATTATTATTATTACAACTTTATTGTTACATAAATGAATTACATATAGCACTAGCTGCCAGGGCTTTAGGCTAATTCATAATAAAAAGGTTTAAATAGATACTTAACTCTAACTTTAGTTTTATAATGATCTTAAATACAGATTTAATATTGCTTTCTGAGATGAATGTTAGGAGTTGTTGAAGGTCTTTTCCAGAGAAGTAGGTTATTACTTTGGTAGGGCGCAACCGAAACTTTTCGCAAGCTTTATAGAGGCTCAAAAATGAACAATAAAAATATTTACATAAAAATGTAAATTTTCTTATTTTTTTATCCCATTAATAAATATGTATTATCCAATGACTTTTTGCAATTTTCAACGTACTCGCTACAATTTACATTTTACTTACATGTGTCGTAGGCTAATTCGTCATAATGCTCTAGCAGTGGTAAATCTGAACTACTTTATACATTTTAGAGTTTTGTTAAGATTTGCAATAAACTTGCTGCTTACTCGACCGAAGTTGTAAGCAAGACATTTAGTGTTACCTAATTTACTTATGAGCGAAAAGTGTTTACTTAAAATCGCATTTCTGACATAATTTTTCACTGTGCTAAAAGTGTTTTATTTCTTGTCATTTTCCCCGATTCATTAATTTATGTTTTTTTCAGACAGTTTTGATTCACCTCATATGAAATTAATTTTTACCTCTATAAAGCCTCCATATGTAAGTTAGGAGGAAGTACGTGTAAGTGCTTCTGTATAGCTTCCAATCGCAAGCTGTTGACTGCATGAGAGTTCATTGGTTCTATAATGCCTTCGGTCAGAAGCTCTAAAGAAGCTTCTAGGAAGCGCTTCGAACCACAAGCCTTATCGAAGCAATTCACTGTAAACACATCTCCAGACACATTTTCAGAAGTTTAATAGAGATCTTATCGAAACTTAATTTCATATGCATCTATAAAGCCTGTGTATATGCTTCGTAAAGGACTTACTGAAGTTGTTATCGAAACAATTGCTTCGAAATGGATCAACTTCGGTCAACAAAGACTATAGAAGCTCTATCGAAGCTGTTGCGCACAGAAATTACGAATTTGAACCTGACCGAAGTCAAATTGTTACTTGGGCGGACATACGCGTCGGATGTATACAAGCGTTTATTTTTTTCATTCTTTACTCGGGAATAGCGAACTTTCAACGCTTCTACACAGGGCCCCGAGATGCTTGTTGAAAGGTGGTAGTTGTGAGCACGTAAATTGTGAGTTGCATCGAATCCTCTGAAAACTTCTCACCCGAAAACGAGTTTCTAAAGATCAGTTGTCTTAGAGCCAAACAGTTTTCTAAAAGTGTACTGTTATGTTGTCTGTCTAATAGCTCGCTCGTATGTCCCATTTCGAGGAATAAATTCGTTGAGTTCCTCGGAACTTCTACCGTATAGAATAGGCATAGGTGAGAGTCTACAGCGATGTAGAAATGGAGCCAAGTTCATTAGGGGTTTTCAAGATTTGAAGGGTGTTGAAACATATAAATAAAGAGGTTGTAAAAGGGGCTAACAGTTTCTGGCCCAAGCATAGATGTCCACTCGCACAACACGTTCCTGCGATCTTACGCCCCTAGTATTCATTTTTTTTTTTGGTTCTGGCAGTCTCTTAACTGTCGCTGTACAGCTCGTTGGCATAGTTGTAAAATAGTCTTCTTAAAAGCCCGCCAAAAGAACTAGGAGTCGAACCATAAATCCTGAAGGGAGAATTTTCAACAAAAAAAAAAATAAACATAATTTAGAAAGTCCCCTGCAAGCATCACTTATCACCTCCCACGAGACGGGATAATTTCCCAAATATTCGTATTCATCTGCCATCGCCAATCGATACGTAACAAAATGCATTCTTCTCTCCCAATTAATACTTTGCTCACCCACACGCGATTTAATTAAGAATTATTGCCATCCACCGAAAACATCTATAAAAATGTAATTTTCATCGCGCGCGTCGTGGCGCTTGGTTTAGTGTCGGTTCCGATTGCTGGGACTCCTCCCCAGAGCTTACCAATGAATTTCCCTCACGGCGTCCACATCTGTTGTGATCACTGAATTGAATTTAATAAATGTTTTGATACGTAACACTTGTAATTAATTACATGAGATCTTGAATTAACATTTTGATTTTCCCTGTTGAATTGTAACCGCCTTTGCTTATAGCGGTGTGTTGACATTTCACTTGTACATTCAGAAATTCCGATTGCTAAGTATGAATGAATTACACAAGGAGAACAGAAGAACTGGTTATAGGTTTTTTTTTTTTAATTTTTTTCATGAATTGACTTTGTCCACAAGCTTGATTGGGTTGCGCTGTGAAAGGAGCTCGTATAAGCTTTTGTGTAACCAATTAATTTATTCCTCGTTTTGACATTACAGCCGTAGACTTAAAATTATGTATTGGTGATTCTTTTTTTTTTTTTTTCGAAATGAAGAATTGAAAAGGTAGATTGATTAATTAGAGACGTTGATTGCGTTTTACGTTTTTTTATTGAAATATTTTCTGTAAGGTTATTGTTGTTCTCGAAACAACAGTAGTGTGAATGAGAAATTACTCCTGTCTTTCAGTTTTTGTAGTATTTATTAAATTTTCATGTGGTTCTAAATACTACAAAATTCCTACGAGAAAATATTGTTATTAGTAAATTACATTTATATGATGTTTTATTTGTTACTTTTTTAGTTCTTTTTAGGAATATTTCTTTGTAAACAATAAATTATGTTGTGAAATTGGTACTTTGCGGTCCGATTGCGATCACGTGTGCAAAAAAAGTAATGGCGACCTCCTTCACTTTTATCCCCAAACCTTCAAACGGCAGCCATTACACTCTAAGATCGATTCGGCCGAAATCAGCCGGTCGAGTTGACAGCAGTATTGCCAACACTCCCCCCTGGTATGTCGGTGGTTTCCAGCGATTTACCATTCCTGTGGACATCGAGAACGGCTAATTTAACCGCTGGTCTTTCATAGATTCCCCTTGATGTCTGTACGAGTGCTTTCCGAACTTGTCCATCTTTTGCCCTGGTTACGTCGATTATCCTTCCCTTTGGCCAGGTATTGCGTGGACTGGCATTGTCGACGATTATCACAATATCCCCTTTTTCGATGGGTTTAACGTACTGGAACCACTTAGTACGACGAGTCAAATTCGGAAGATACTCTCGAATCCATCTCCTCCAGAAATTGTTCGCGAATTGCTGAGCTTTAAGCCAGTTTCTTTTAAGTAGTATCTTATCGTCGCATAGGATTCCATCAGGTTTTTCTCCATTAGCTGATCCTAACAAAAAATGGTTGGGCGTTAATGCTTCATCGCCTTCATCGTCAAGCGGTAAGTATGTTAACGGCCGGGTGTTTATTGTTCTTTCAGCCTCTAGTAGCATGCTGTGAAGTAGTTCATCTGTCGGATTTCGACTAGGCATAACTTCTTTTAGAGTCTTCTTGACTGATTGAACCAGGCGCTCCCAGCTTCCCCCCATGTGAGGTGCCGCTGGAGGGTTGAAGATCCATTTTGTCAGAGAGCTGGAGATTTTTTCAGCTAGTCGGGAGTTTAAGCTTTCAACTGCGTCTCGCAACTCCCTTTCGGCTCCATGAAAATTCGTTCCATTGTCACATCTTACTTCAACTGGGATTCCTCGTCTTGCTATGAATCTTTTAAAGGCGAGAATGCAGGAGTCCGAGGATAACGTATTGGCCACCTCTATATGGATTGCTCTAGTCGTCAAACATGTTAATAAAACGCCCCATCGCTTCTCAGTACGCCTTCCGATGGACACCGTCATTGGTCCGAAATAGTCGAGACCTACGTAGGAGAACGGACGGGTAAATGTTGACAGTCTGGCTTGTGGAAGTTCGCCCATCTCTGGGGCATTCGGTAAGGCTCTTCGATTTTTACATTCTTGACATTCTCTCTTCTCAGCTTTTACAATGGTTCGCAGTTGTGATATGAAGTATTTTTGTCGCAGTTCGTTAATTACTGTCTCGTTGTTCTGATGATGGAAGCGTTGGTGGTATGAACGAATTATCAATCGGGTTACGTGATGACCTTTGGGCATTATAATTGGTCGTTTCACCTCACTTTCAACCCTAAAAGCCGCGTCGATACGTCCTCGACAACGTAGAACCATTTTCTCATCCATATATGGTGACAACTTATATAATGAACTGGACTTTTCAAGGTATTTCTTTTTTTCGAGTGGTATACCTTCATTTTTAATCATAACATCTATTTCAGCGCGGTAGTAATCGGATTGCGCCTGTTGATATAAATAATTTTCTGCTTGCAGGTACTCTTCCTTTTCAATGTACCCAGTTCGCCTTGCTACGCGTTTTTTATTTGCTGCCAAATTCCAGATAAAGCGGAAAACCCTTACCAGTGTACGAACAAGCCTTGCCCAACTGGAGAACCTTTCAATGTCGATTACCCTTGTTCTTTCCGTTGAATGGTGGAGAACATGCGCTCTAAGCTCCTCCATAGTGGTTTCACGAACAAACGTATTTTTTGGCCACATCTCTTCGGGTTCTTGGAGAAATGATGGCCCACTAAACCACCGATTGGATGAGGTAAAGTTGGGTGTACCAGTCCATTTAGTGGCGTCGTCTGCAGCATTTAGTTTAGAGGGCACGTATCGCCATTGATGGATAGTGGTGATTTCAAGTATATCGCTTACCCGGAAAGCAACGAATTGGCGATACTTGCGATGGTCTGATTGTATCCAGCTGAGTACAGTTTTTGAGTCTGACCAAAATATTTGTTGCGAAACTTCAATGGAGAGCCCTTCGACGATACTTTTCGCCAGTCGAGCACCAAGTCTTGCAGCTTCCAGCTCTAAACGTGGAATTGATGTCATTTTCAGCGGCGCAACTCGTGTTTTCGAAGATACAATGCTGCAGTCTACTTCGTTGCCATTGGTAACCCTTAAATATGCGACCGCGGCGAATGCATTTTCGCTTGCGTCTACAAAAACGTGAAGCTGCAAGTCGTCGTGATCTCCATATTTAGATTTCTTGAGATAGCACCTTGGTATTCTTAAGTGATGAATGCTTTTTAAATGACTTACCCAAATGCACCATTTCTTGTAGTGAGCATCCAAAATTGGATCATCCCACTCTAAAGAAGCTCTCCAGATATCCTGCATCAATACTTTGATATATACAACGAAATGCGCAATTAATCCAAGTGGATCGAAGATGGTCATCATCACACCCAATACTTGTCGTTTTGTGGGGCGTATGTTTCCATGTATGATTTTTCGAAATGATTCCTTTGGCGATAGGACATACGTAAAACAATCAGAGGATGTGCACCACCACATGCCTAGTACACGTTCAGTTGATTCTGCTTCGGGACTGATACTAAGATTTATCATTTCATGTTGCCCCTCACCAAGCGCCTGGATTACCTTTGGAGAGTTAGAAATCCAATTGCGGATTTCAAAGCCTGCTTTCGAATGAATATGTCTAATTTCTTTTGCGAGCTTAATTGCCTCTTCTTCCGTATTTACGCTTTCTAATAAGTCATCTACATAATGATTTTGTATTATGGACTTGACTGCCCTCGGGAATTGCTTTTCGTACTCCAGGGCATTTTTATTTTTTACATATTGAGCGCAACTTGGCGAACATGTTGCTCCAAACGTAAGGACTTGCATTACGTATACGCTCGGATTACAATTATTTATATCCCCACTCCACAGGAAACGTTGTAGTTGTTGGTCTTCTTCACGAACCAGCACTTGGTGAAACATTTCACGGATATCACCACAAATTGCAATTGGCCTTTCCCGAAAACGATACAAAACTGATTGTAAAGAGATGAGTTGGTCAGGACCTTTTGACAACACTGAGTTTAAAGAAACTCCATTGACTCGTGCAGCTGCATCCCAAACTATACGCAGCTTTCCAGGTTTGTTTACGTTGGCGACCGTGAAGATGGGTAAATACCATACTCTATTACTATTCAGCTTCAAATCGTCTTCAGAGAGTTTCCGTATATAGTTCTTTGAGATGTAGTTTTCCATTTGCAATTTTAACTTATCCGCAAGTACTGGATCTTTCAAAAGTTTCCTACGGAGGCAGTCGAAACGTCGTTGAGCCATTGGCAAACTATTAGGCATCTCAAATGTATCGTACCTCCAGAGTAGTGGCACTTCAAATCTGTTGCCCTTCTTTATCGTGTGGGTCTCTAACATTTGCTTCGCACGTTCTTCATCGGGTGGTCTCAAAATGTTTGGCGTTGTCACACCCAAGCTGTCTAGAGAAAAAAACTCTTTCATCATTTGGTGAATGGTGTCATCTCTCTTTTCGCATTCACAAATATGGAAGTTGTGGAACTGGTACTGAGCTACCTCACTCCTTCCATACACTACCCATCCCAAGCGTGTTTTAGTTGCGGCTGGCTCGTTTGCTTGACCTTCCCTAACTTTTTGGGGAAATCCCATCTTCCAGTTGTCCAACCCAATCAAAATACGCGGAACAGCATGCATGTAAGATTCCAGTGGAATACCCTTTAGATGAGAATATTTAGAGACCAAATCGCTTGCCTCAAGAGACTGCTCTGGCAAATTTAAAGATTTTACAGTTCTGATATTTCGCAGTGGATATTTTGTGTGACTGTTTGTCGCGGAAATTTCAACTGTGACAACTAATGAATCATCTTCAACACGATGAGTTTGGCCGGTCCATTTCAGACACAACGGCTCGGGGCGTCCTGTAAGATTAAGTTCAGCTGCGAGTGAGCTGTCCATCAGCGTAAGCGATGATCCCTCGTCCAAAAATGCGAATGTATTTAACTTCACTTCTGCATTATACACTATTACAGGAACGATGCGAAAGAGAATCGACTGATTTGAGGATCTATGTGTGTTGCAATTGTGTTGATGTTGATTAGGCGGAGTTTGAGGTATATCATGATTTGGTCGATTGGTAGGTTCATATATGTGTTTGTGTAGCATTGAGTGGTGCCTGTAATTACATCCTTGAACACCGCATTGTTTACGCGATCGGCAACTTGAGTTAAAATGTGGTACCAAACAGGTACGACACAAACGCAAGCGCTTAACAATTTCCCATTTATCGTTCAGATTCATATTGAAGAACTTGTCACAGTTTTCCACACGATTACAGTTTTGATTACAGACTTTGCAGATATTCGATCTTTGACTTTCTTGGCGATTTTCAGCATGTGCGTTAATGTAGGCTTTATCTTTTGGTTGACGTTTTTCATTCTTAGTTTCCAAAAAGTATGACGGCGTAAGTGTGACATCACTAACAGCCTCGGCTAGTTCGAATAGCCATGCGCTAAAGCTGGACAAGTTAACTATAGGTATTGATTTTTTATGAACAGCCCAGTTCAACTTTGTTTGTGCTGGTAGTTTGTCTACTAGCTCCTGTAACAGTACTGGATTCGCTAAATGTCCCTCAAGACCTGATGCTTCCATAGTAGCACACATATTTTGAACAGATAAGGCGAACGTTATTATTGTTTCTAACCTATCTGCTCGTGGCGCAGGTTCATTTCTCATTTTAACCATCAGTGATTGGATGATGATCTCAGGGCGCCCATACATCATACGAAGAGTAGCTAAAATACCTGGAACATTAGCGGGTAGAAGCAGTCTACTTCTTACCAAGTCCATCGCCTTTCCTCTTAGGCATTTCTGCAAGCGCATAAGGTTTTCTTCTTTGCTGAAACCACACAGCCTGGTGCTTCCTTCGTAGCTGCTGATAAACAACGGCCACTCTTCTGGATTGCCGCTAAATATCGGAAGTTCTTTGGCCAATGATTGTCGAGCGGCTATTTGATGACTGGTAAGTTGCACAAATTCTGGTGGTTGTGGTTCCATGGGCTGGTTTCTGTCTGCTTGGGTGTTGGTATTGTATTGACGAGTGTATACTACCTGGGTTTGTGGTGCAGACAAGCCACAACTTGCTCCTGCTGATGATGAAACAACTGCAGAGCTTGAACAAAGAGTTGGAATGTAGCAGGTTTGCAAAGAATTGGCAGTGCGGTATGTCATATCATTCGATATTATATTATTCGAATATGATGTCGATGGCATGATATTTGCCACAGGGTCGTTGGAATGCTGCTGTGTTGCAAGTTTTGTTTCTGCCGATTTGGTGGAAGTTTTTAACAATTGCTGTTCAGCGATGTTTGCATCTATTGGCCTTTCTTTAGGCTGACCTTGATTCTGGACCGGCATATTCTCTTCGTCTTCGCTGCTGCTTTCTTCCAAAAGTAGTTTGAACTTCTTTCTTAGATACTCTGTATCTCGCCTTTCCTGCATCGCCCTCTCTTCTTCAAGAAGTTTTAGTTGAATTAACATACGTTTTGATTGTATTGTAGATTTTACTGATTTAACCGATGATGCACCGTCATCGGCAGCCATTTTGTTTGCAGCGCAAGTCTTACAAGACCATTCTTGATTGGCGATGTCTTCTGTGGTTCCAGTACACGTGAAATGAAACCATTCCTTGCAGTCATCACATTCCACCATATCGTCATTATCTACTTCTTGACACAGCGGGCAGCAAGACTTGGCATAAATTCTATTACTGATTCGCTCGGACTGTCGAATCTTTCCTTTTGGAGTGGTGTTATTTTCTTCACACATGATAATTCTTTCAGTAAAAAAGAATTTTGTAGAATTGTTGTTCTCGAAACAACAGTAGTGTGAATGAGAAATTACTCCTGTCTTTCAGTTTTTGTAGTATTTATTAAATTTTCATGTGGTTCTAAATACTACAAAATTCCTACGAGAAAATATTGTTATTAGTAAATTACATTTATATGATGTTTTATTTGTTACTTTTTTAGTTCTTTTTAGGAATATTTCTTTGTAAACAATAAATTATGTTGTGAAATTGGTACTTTGCGGTCCGATTGCGATCACGTGTGCAAAAAAAGTAATGGCGACCTCCTTCACTTTTATCCCCAAACCTTCAAACGGCAGCCATTACACTCTAAGATCGATTCGGCCGAAATCAGCCGGTCGAGTTGACAGCAGTATTGCCAACAGTTATAGTAATGAAGACTTTATTTATTTTAGTGAAATGTGAAAAAAATCTAAAACTATCAATGAACTATGAATGCAGTCTATTATAAAGTTTCTGAGAGCGATTTGCCTAGTGCCGTATGGGACCCCACTTTGTCATGATCGTTCTTAACCTAAGCTAACTTAAGAGCTCTGTTTTTTAAGAACGTCTGTCCGTCCGTAATCGGTCGAATTGAATCGAAAAATACTGCGAGACAAATCGAATTCATTTAATCTGCCGGACGACATGTACGTTTGTATTGTTTCGCATAGAAATCATACAAATTCATTTCCAAAATGGATAAATAAATAAATAAATAAATGGATTGCGACTTGCAATTATTATTACAATTAAATAATTTTTTTTATGTTCGTAAACGAACAAATCTTGCATCCTAGTTCATAATATGCGTTTTATATACATTTTGTGATAAAAGTGACTTACTTACTTACGGTTTTAATACAGCTTTCGGCCACAATTTTCCGCTCGAAGAAATTTGACATTTAACCTAATGCAATCGAAACTGAGAATGCGGTTAGAAATGAACAAAAAAATTAATCACCTCTAATCTGAGATTCGAATCGAGTGGAAAGTTATTCGATTTTCTCCAACTGCCATTCCTACTTTCGATTTCGATAGAGATTCATTTTTTGTTCATTTCTCCCCGCATTCTCAGATTCGATTGCATTGAGTTAAATGTCAAAATTTATTCGAGCGGAAATTTGTGACCGAAAGCTCTATTTAAATATGTAAGTTGAATTGTTTTTAAATAAATCGAATGACATGTTGCTTAATTTTATCACAAAATGTATATAAAAGGCATATTATGAGCTAGGAATCAACATTTGTTCGTTTTATGAAAAAAAATGAATTAATTGAAATAATCCAAATGGACGAAGCACTGGCAGATATTATGCAACGCTGCATAGACATTCGCTATTTGAGCCGCCTTTTCAGGAGTATAGTGGAACTCTTTGAGGCAGCATCTGAAACGATTTTTATACAATCCAATTGTTCTCTCAACAATATTTCGTGATTTTGAATGCTGTATATTATATTTGCAAACCAAATAATTTACAATCTGACAGCTAAAACTTTAAGCAGCTGATTTCGAAAATCAAGTTCATCCGGTGAAATCATTCGATAATGAATTCCTTTCCCCCGAAACTTAGAATGTGAGGAGTTCATTCGAGTGAAAGTCTTAAATTCGAGGAATATTCGATTCGATCGAATCTCAGAATTAGCGTCAATCTCTATAGAAATCGAAAGGAGGAATGTCAGTTGCAAGAAATCGAATCTCGATTCGAATCTCAGAATAGAGGTGAATATTTTTTTTTAGGAATAAGTGTACATTTGCCTAAAAAATTCATGAAAAATAAACAATGTAGATTGGCTGAGGGAAATTAAAAACATTTTGAACAAATTTTCTCCATTATTTAAGAAAAATTTAGACACGAAATCAAAGTTTAAATATATCTGAAAGCGGAAAATACACAACCATGTTTGTTCTAATATGTTTCTAGTATATAAAACACATATTTTAGATAGTTTTACTAACCAAACAAATCAATTTATTCGCCTTTTAACAATTTATAATAACTAACCAATGGCATTCAGTTATGTAAAAATGTGGTATTCCCGAACTCTTTCACATTTCCCCACGGTTGCCGCGGTTGGCAGCATTTATTTTTGTATTTTTTGTATGTTTTTGCATGTCACACGGATTCTTTTTTGACATAACACCGATAGGAAAACAAAATGGCGAATTTGAAAAAAAAAACTGAGGGGGCCAGCGGCAAGAGGATTGTGAGTTGGGGGTCTCAGTATGGTTTGTCTATGGTTTACATGATTCTGTCGAAATCATAAGTCTTTCTGTTCGATGCTAGGAAAGTGCAAATAATCCACGTTCGACAACGGTTATGTAGCGTTCGACACACAGATGGCGCACGGTGCCAGCCGACAGTCCCGATCGATCCAGGGCTATCCTTGTGGTCGTGTACTCAATCCCTGCACATCTGTGGTAGCTCTTCAAATGTCACGTTGGCGGCGTTGCCATACTGATCCTATGCGATAAAGGGAAACGCAGTCGGTAAAAGCTCTGGCGGTCTCAAGGGACAGTGGTTTTGCAGCGTCAAATCTTTTAACAGCCTTCGTTAGGTGAATATCCGCATCCGTACATTGACTACCCCCATCAGGTAGTTGTCAGAGTCTATAGTAGAGCACACTGTAGGCATGCCGAAACGTGAACAATTTAATTTCTTGACCGCGTTATCATTCTTCTCTCTAGGGGCTTGGGGACAGATCAGTCAAGGTGACGTTTTACAATTTGCCGCTGATTCAAAAAATGACTGGATAATATTACGAAGCCTGAGACTTATTGCCTAAGTTAGTCTCTAATCTGAAGTTCGCATTTAATTAAACCCTAAACTTGCTCCATGCAGCAGTCGCCAATGGTATAGGTTGGGCTTCTGGGATGTTTAAAACATCGTCTAGATGTACTATCTATCCCAGCGGTCTGGTGAATTTAATCACTTACAGATATAAAGTCCGTTTGCAAGGTGCGTCAACATTTCGATCATAAATATTCGAGGGCTGAGGAGTCGAATAAAGACTATTTCAAACAAGTAAGGAAATTCTATATACGACCTTTAGCTTTATGGCGCTGAACAACGTATAAAAAGAAGAACTCGCTCTAAGTGGGACTTCAACTGACTTGGAGTGGAAAACTAAAAGCCTGATAACAAGGACCGGGCTAACTGGAGAGGCTTGTTAGTTAATCTCTCAGTGCAATTTGAGCCGCGTAAGTATATAAGTTTCTGTGTCATAAGGTATCTGTCATTGATTCAATCTACTGAACTCGTCCGCCGTACATCCTCTTCCTAAGGAGCCCATGTTATAAATACTTCTGATACTCTTTCAGGCAGTTAATGCGGCAGAGCATAATATAAACACTCGCTTATAAGTTAAGCAATTCAACTCCGGATGGCGCACTTTATTAGGTTCACCATAAAGAAAAAAAAAATGAATTAAAAAAATAGGTAGCTGTACCTGTAGTAGAAAATAGAGGGAGACTAGCAAGCTGATGATCTAGAGGAGGTTAATTAATCTTCTCAATTTTAAATGATTTGGAAAACCATCAATTTATTTTATTCTTCATTTTAAATTGTCCCGTCTATTCGTGATGAGACTCGGAGGGATGCGATACGATATGTTTGCTTCAAGTTCCCCGAAGAAGGTTTTTTTTTCGCCAATAACTTCATCAATCTCAGGCGATAAACGTTTTTGTTTTAAGCGGTTATCGTGTATCGCGACGAATGTCGATGTCCGTGAATGTATCGTCGACGGTTCAGAAAAGCTCTTACGGAAGAGCTAAATGCGAACTTCAGGAGGAAGATTTTTCTAGTTTTTTTGGTAGCGATATGAAAATCTACTGGAGTGGAGTTCTGCGAAATGTACGTCAGAGTTTTATATTTTTACTAGCTGACCCGGCGAACTTCGTACCGCCTAAAATTGATTAAGCTAATAACATCCCTTTTGATAGTTGAACCTCTCTATGGAACGAATGAAACTCTCTTGGAATTAAATTAAGTTTAGTGGACAGAAACGACTTCATAGATTTCCGGGTCGGCTTCTTGAGCGTTCTTTTCCGCGCTAATGATTGAATAGAGTTGGTCCGGTCAGATTTTCTCAATCAACCAAAGTAGAATATGGGCAATCGGCAATCCCCGCTTCTGCCATTCGACCGAGTACATCCAGAAACGCGATTGTCCAAAAACATTGTGCTTAACGATGAAGCCCATGACCGCTTTTAGCTTTTCTTTGAAAAATCGTGCTGCGATGTCATATCGGTCGCTCGAAGAAGCCCGGGAAGTAAGTATAACCGTTCGGATAATTTTTTTTCACTTCACTTTCGATGTAGGTGCTATAGAACAATAAATATCAGTAGTTGCGACTTGTGAACACCTTGTTTCTGTGGTTAGTATCCTGGACTACTTAAGCTGAAACCAACCATACCCACCCACAAAATTCCATTGAAATCAGTTGAGTGGTTTCGGAGATAAAACCCAAAATGTACTGAAATTCATGTGTTTCTTCACACTCGCACAACACACACATACGTTTTCCGATTTCAACCAAACTTCACAAAAACCATATATAGACCAATTCCAAAGATGTGTGAAAGGTTTGGTTAAAATCGGTAAATGCGTTAAGGCGTGAATCGGCGACAAACGAACACAATTTTAAGGCTCAATTTTTATATATAAAGATAGATAGATAGATAGATATATATAGATTTAGATATAGATGCAAGGAATTTTTGGCTTTTTAATGGATTCTTCAGTTGGTATACTTATTACTGCTTCTTGGTTACACAAATCATTTTTTTTCTTTCTGCCTACTCAATGTTTAAATTGAGTTTCGAAATAAAATGCAATTTCTACGCCTACGTTAAATATTATCCCATTTACTAAACTATGGATTGAGATTTTAAGATTTTTGAGTTTAAACACAAAGACAGATTTTTTAAGGTTAGGTTAGGCCGTCTTGAAAGATACACCCAGACCAGTGTGGTCGACCGTTTTTTTTTGCTGTCGCACTCATTCCGGAAATTAAAAGAAAAAAATGATAACTAAACACAATGAAAAGACCACTTTCCTTCTCCTTCTATTTTCAAATAAAACCTAACCTAACAATCTTTGGGAGTGTACCCGTATACCGCCTTCGTCGATCTTCTTGCTGAGTAGTCAACCACTCGGTCGATATTCCGCTGCTATTTAGGGTAACGACACCAGAAAAATTAAATTGAATTCCTATGTACGATCATCATATAATCTTGCTTTTCCCATGCGTACACTAAAAAACAATTTTAAACAATTCGTCTAGACTCGTTGCCCTGCGCGAAACTCACTCATACAAACTATATATGCACACACGCAATCCTCTATTATTCTTCTCGCAGATATATCTCATTTGTTATAGCAAATAATGGATGCTGGCTTTTGTTGCAATCAAGAAAACACTGCGCCTGACAAGTGTCACTAGTCAAGTCTTGTCCGCACTATATCAAAACAGCATCCCCATCCCCATCCCCAGATGGCTGGCTGGCCGTCTGCAGACGGTAATGGTACCATCCATCCTCCCTGCTTCAATTGGTTTAATGCCAACATTTATGACTTGGCGCCAACTCTAGCGTGTGCGTGTTGATATTTTGGACACCAAACATTAACCCGGAAGAAAATGTTCTACTACAAGGAATTCTCTCAAAAATAGTCAAGAGGAGGCAACAAAAAAAAAAACAAACAAAAAACTGAAACAGCGATCACCATCAAGGTCCAGTACTAGGTGCGTTTTAGTACCTGCTCCACTTTTTATTTTATTTTATTTTCATTAGGTGCGCAATAATAATTGCAAGTAATTGTTCAAATAATTGTAGAAAAATAAAAGCTTATTAGGTCTGAATATATCCATATAGCAACAGAGCTCGTGGTTGTTGAATTTCCAAAGGTGAAGTCAAGATCAGAGATTGCAAAGATTGCGGACCACATGGCTCTATGTTTGATTAACTATACGTGGTAAGGTTTCACAAAAGCGTGTGTGAATGCGGTATAGGACGTGTGAATTTCAACCCAGAAAACGTCGTCTAATGAGCTATGGGAAATTTGGTTGTGGTTAAGAGATGCTGCCTTGAAACGAAGGCGGTTTGGTGAGCAACTTGATTGGCTGCGATTATTTTTTTATTTCTTAATTGATTCGCAATGAATTAGCGCTGTAATGTGTCTGAGAGGGCTATTCGCGTTAATGGCATCCAATTAGTTTGCTTTGTCTCATCGGAATGCATTAGCAATTGATTTTTACAGAAATCGGAAAAAAGGGAAAAAACACTGCGTCGATAAAGCGCATTAACAGAGATGTATCTTTATATGAATACATGTGGTATTATTACTCAATTGAGCGGCAGGGATTCGAATTGATTCTGGTGTGGTAGATTGTAGTTAATTTGTGGCCTCGAACATTAAACAAAATTAGTAACACTGTTGGAACGGTTGGGTCGATATGGAACCATTGTTTAAATTCTTATGACACGCCTTGCTTAAAACACCTTGTGCAAATAAATATACTATGCAAATATAGGGCGCTTAGAGAACCGGCAACTCTTATTTTAAGCAAAATCAATGTTTGATCGACATCTCCCAATAAATTTAGATAACCTGAGAAATGATTTGAGCGGTCTTCGAATTTTTAACTTTCTCTAATACGTACGTAGTAAGAGAAAAATGTTGTGTTCGTACAAAATTTGGAAATCGAGATTTTAATCAATTCTGACCATGTCCGTCTGTCTGTCTGTCCGTATGCTCCGGAGACCTACAAACTTCGGATTTGGAGTATGTGGGCCTACAGTTCGGGGCCGTTTTTTGCACGGTGAACTCAATATTAATGGTATTCGTACTTCCCATGTAAAATGTTCGTACTTGTTCGAAAACGGCTCTAGCGATTTCAACCAAAATTGATATTTGAGCTTTAGTATGGGTGTGGTTAACATGACCTAAAATTTTGAAATATGGACATATCTTAAAATGATCCATACGATTGTAACAAAAGTTAATTTCTAATGTAACATGGTTCTAACTTAATGGTAATCTCAGTTTTCCTCTGTATTATCATAAAATGGATTTTTGAAAAAAATCATTTTTAAAAATTTGGGTTTCCTTAGTTTACAAGAAAACGCCACTAACGATTTTGACCAAAATGCAAGCTTAGAGTAAAATTGATGTTTTAAAAATAATTGCGTCCTTAATTTTCAATTCGAATCACGGAAAACGCTAATTTTAGAAACTGCTCATATCTCGAAAGCCCATTTTCGACTTCGATAAAACTTTGAATGCTTACATCCCGAATAATAACTTGTGCTAGGTTTTCAGTCAAATATTTAAGCAATTCATTTTTCGAACTAAACATATTTAGCAATATTTGTTACCGTTTTATCTGCATAATTTTACAAAAAACCGCTTTAACGATTTTGACCAAAATACATATTAAAGATAATATAAGTATTCTAAATAAGATCCCGTACTTAGTTTTTCTCCAAAAATTCGAATAAATCAGATTATTAATTATTTCTCAAAAATCGCAAGTTGAACTTCAATGGTCGATATTCTAAAGCAGAACATTAAAAAGTTATGTTACTTGGCCAAAGTTAAGTTTCGTTATATTTTTGTAAAATTAAATTTTAAGATTAAAAAAAAAAAATATGCATAGGTATTTAAAAAAAAAGGACCTTTTGATAAAGTTTGGTTAGTGTCAGTTTTTGTTTAGTACTTTAACGTATTTTCTAATAAAATTATACAGATTTAAAGGCAGAAAACAGTTAAATTTATTAATATCTGTGCGGTTTTTGTAGCACTGGTCTTCTTTTTCTTCTTTTTACTAATTTTAGCTGTCTCTGCATCATTTTTAATGATTGCATAAATCCCGATCTATTTTTACATATCTATACGGTATATTGTTTTAATAATCTAATCTAATAAAAATCTAATCTAAATAAAATCTAATAAAGATGCAATATTAGCTACGCAAAACTTATTTTTAGCAAATATTACACACTTTTTTTTTTTCAACCATATTAAACATGCATAAACAAATTTTTGACTGTAATTGACATTTTGGGCAAAAAGAGGGACAAAGTCCGCAATCATAAAAAACATATTTTTGTTTCATTGGCGAACTAAAGTTCCTTCTGATGATTTTGAGAAAGGATTTTATTTACTTCACAATTTCAAGTCAGAATCAAAATCCAGTGTTTCCAGAAGTGTTTCAGTTTTTGTAAACTTTTCCTTTAAACAACATAAAAACAAAAGCTTTCAGAACCATTCTCCAAAAATTAAAGTTGAAGAATAAAAGCAAACCCTTGTCCGAACTGTCAAACGATCTATTTCGTAGGTTTAAACTAATTTTTAGTATTTGAAATAAACCAATGGTTAAACCTCGTAATCCGAATGAATCTAAACTATGTTTTTATTCTTCGGTGTTAAAAACAGTTGGTTTATTTGGTTTATTTTCGTTGTTTAAAAGCGTTTTAACCTTCGGCCTAGGCCGAAGATATTGTTACCATTGAACAAATCCTCCAGATGTTCACGCACTTTTGGAAAGAAAAAAAAAAGATTGTTTTTCATGACCCTTAACCGAGCGCCAGCGACATTGACATTTTGATTTTCTTCATTTTTAAAGAAGTACATCCGATCACTGTGTGTTTTTCGATGTACATCCTCTCTCCAAATGCGAGCCACGGAAACGAAAGTGAGCCTCAACAGCGAACCAATCCATCGACTTCCACGTAGGGCTTGAGGAATTTTCGACAGCCTGGTAAGATGGGTTTTGGATGTTGCAATAATCTCATCAGTGTGCGAACAGAAACAAAGCTTAACGTCCCCGTGTACTGCAAGGTTGCAAGGGGATTGAACGAGGGGTATAGGTTGACATAGAAGATGGAAAAGTCTGAAACCGTTCTTGTTGCACTTGCTATTGATATTGAGCTCTAAACAGTTTGCGGGACCAAATGGAAAAAAACTGTCTAGACCGTTGTTGGCGGAGCCATGTTGTAGAGAAATGCGGTTTTAAAGAATTTGGGTGGAGTGTTAATTACCCTCCCAAAGTCGGGTATAGGATGACGAAATGGTATCCTAGATGACTGCCTTGTGGAGTACCACAGGCGGCGATTAAGAAAGCGGTCGCCCTTATGCAATCTAGGTAAAGAAGGGATTCATTTAAACAATAGAAGACCGAAACTTTACTGAAAATATGTTGTAATAACGTCGATGTAAAATATTCAACGAGGTTTACCTACCTTTTACAAAGCCACGTTGAATACGGGTGGCTAATTTCAACACCATACTAAGAACATTGCGCTATAATTTCCCGTAGATATTTTATATAGCAACACTCGTTCGTATCGTTTTCTTTTTCTTTTCTGTAAAAGTGGGGCTTATGTTGACGTATTTAGTCTAAATTCGTCTCAAAACTTAAGACATATTGCCTGGATCTGCGCCTTATAACTAATCCTGTGTGCCACGCTCCAATCAATTTCGTTTGTAAATACAAACGTTTTGCTTTATATAACATTTAAAACGAAAAGATTTTTCGTTTCCTCAAAATGAAAACTAAAAAAGTTTTCTTTTTGTGCGATGTTAAAGCAAAGACAACCTTTTCCTTAGGTTTTTCATTTTCTTCGAAGTAAAGATCCCGTTTTCAGCTTTCACACCCAACCAATCTTAGAAGATTCCATTTAGGTGCTGCTGTCGAAAACCAAACTGTTTATCTAACAAAAATTCCAATGTCAACTACACTTGCTAACCATTTTGGAAAGAGGCAAACGAAAATCATAGGAGTTACGTGAAGCGAATTTCCACTTTCGCATGATTTCTTTCGTTTCTTGCAAAGCGAAAGTGATTTTCGTTTCGTTTTTTTTAACAGAATTCCACTCCCGCTCACAAATGGACGCAGACTTTTGGTAGAATTTTGTAAAAATTGAAACAAAAACCACTTTGGCGTTTACAAAAAAAAGACAATTATCATTCTTTCGTTTTTTTCATTTCCCCAAAGAAAAAAGTTCGTTCAAGCGAAAACGATTGTAAGTTACTATCTTACAGAATCCAGGCGAAACGTTCAAACGTTTTCGTGAGCACGAAAAATGTATTTCTGCAACTAAGAGCAAATCATTCGTGCACTCGAAAACGTTTGAACGTTTTGCCTTACAGAATGCCGACGCTGTTTTCCAGAAATAAAAACGAAACGAAGGGCTGTTTATCCTGTTCACTTGGTCTAACTAACCCACCACACTTCCTTATGGATGGAAGTTCTATCTGCTTTATTGCAAGGCTTATAGTTGTACGGTACACCCCGAACGTATTTCTTTCTTCCGAATCGTCAACAGTGAATCAGAGACTCTTGTTGTTGCGTCGACGCAATAGCTCTTTTCGTAGTGGCGTATATTTAACCCCAAGCAGGTGTAAAAAGTAAACACCATAAAACTGCATATTAGAAAGTGCAGTTTCAATAGCGATTTCAAAAACACGCACATCTGACTAACTCGTTTCGTAGCACAAGCATTTTCGCCGGTATCACTGGCTAATAATGACTCAATGGCCCACGGCGACAATTGCCTTTAGAAAGCCCAATCGGAAAATATTTCCCGCTTTTTAGCTGCGCAGTTCCACCAGTCGCATCATTCTGCGAAGTGCGTCTGAGTATATCTAGCTAAATTGTTTTCTCTCGTATAAAATCGCGTAAACACTTTGAATGTCTGTCCATAGTTTCCAAAGGACGGCGAAAAAGACGGCAATTTTCCAAATGTAAGACAAGCATCATTAACCCCATCTCCATTAGAGTCCGCGCAATCACAACATCAAAACAAAACTCAATCTGTCGCGAATTTCAATTAGCTTCATTCAACAAAACCGCACTCTCTGCAAAAAAGGAATGCAACACTCCACTCAGCTATGCAGCGCACCTTTTCCTGCCCCGTGCCCCAACCCCACTCGATTCCCTTGTTTGCTACACATACGCGTCTAAGTGCGATGGAGAAACTGCGTTGTGTACATTTTCACGGTGCGCGCATCTAAGAAATGTCCCTCTCCCTTAATCTTTATTTAGCATTTATAATTATCCGGCTTCTTTTAATTTCCGCCGAATATGAAAATTACCGTGACTGACTTGTTGCTGTCGCATCAGACGCAAATGGTTATTTTTCCAACAACACAAACACAAATACTCCGCCGAGGGAGTTTTTATCGAAAAGTAAAAGTACCGCCCCGTGGGCCTCCGCCACTCTACCCGCTTGTGGTTAAAATAAGAATCGACCAATTTAACAGAGAATCTCGGGAAAAATAAGGAATACTCTTCGTTACATGGAGAGAAAAGGAAAATGTGTCTCCTCCATGCGAAGTTATTTCGGGACGCGCCGAGAAAGGGACAAAAATTTGTCGTACACGATTTAATGAGATTTATGGCAGTTGTCTGCTGTTTTGGTTACAATTTGTGTTCCATGGGTTTACCTTTTTTTTTTTTTTTTTTCGAAATACATAATCGCATGAAATGTCTTATGAGAGACTTATTTGGGGAGGTTCTGGGAGAATATGATTTTCACCAAATTTGGGATAGCGCGCACGTGCATATGTCTACGGAAATGAAAGCCGCTCAAGCAAATGTCACAGGCAAGTGGTAAATAACACTCCAAATGTTTGAAAACTATTCATTTTGACAGCAGGTAAATGGGGATGGCCGATTAAATGTTTAGAGAAACTCTTAATTGCCAAAACAATATAAAGTGAGGTAGCTGGGCGCATTAGTTCTGTGATATGTTTATAAGTTTAACAGTAATTTATAGCTGAGTATTTAAAAACCATTTGTGAACCATTTAAAAGTGGCTTGGGGAGCATTTTGCTATCGACCTTCTCTCACAAATTTGAACACGATCAGTTAATAAAGAGATACAATAAACAGCAATTCGCTGATCACAGCAACAAGCACACATGCATCGCACCTACCTTGATTCATTGGTTTAGTGTTCGCAATAGCTTAGAAAATACCCATTGTTCGTTATAGTTGTACTATCTGACCCGGCGAACTCCGTACCGCCTAAAATCGATTAAATTAACATCCCTTTCAATAGTTGAACCTTTCTATTGAACGACTTCATAGATTTCTTGATCGTTATTTCCGCGCTAATCATTGAATCGAGTTGGTCCGGTCAGATTTTCTCAATCAACCAAATCAACCAAAGCAGAATGTGAGCAGTTTGGGAAGTATGCGCGGGAAGTAAGAATCACCGCTCAGATATTTTTTTCCACTTCACATTGGATAAAAATGCTATAGAACATTAAACGGCCTACGCACGCATAGACCACATGCCACATCACATAATTCTTTAATGCTTGCGATTTGCGCCCACCACCCCAAAGCAGAGCAAGACCATAACCATCCACAAAATTTCATTGAAATCAGTAAAGCGGTTTCGGAGATCGACAACAGCGCCACCTATAGGGTCCAAAACTATCATATGTTCCTAGCTAGAACCAAACATACCCATCCACAAAATTCCATAGAAATTAATTGAATGGTTCCATAGGTCCAAAACACAGGTATGTTCACTAAAATGCCGATAACTCGTATAACCAATACACATACAAAGACCGTATATATACAAACCTTGGTATTGACGTCACCTTTCGTTAGAATTTTCCAAATACAAAATCGGTTCACACATTAAGAGAACCTCAATTATTCAAACACAATGCGACTTCTTTTGATATATAGAAGGAGATAGACTAAAAACGAAATGTGCCTACAGCGCCACCTGTTGATCATTTTTCTAATTCTCATTTTTCCTAAACCATCCCTGATTTAAGACAAAAAAAAATAAAAATAAATCTTTCAATCATCTCGAGCCGTCAAACAAAATGTATGGAAATTCATGTGTTTTTACGCACGCACAACACACACATACATTTCCGATTTCAACCACCCTTCACAAAACCCATATATAGACCAATACCAAAGATGTGTCAAAGTTTTGTTAAAATCGGTAAATGCGTTAAGGCGTGAATCGGCGACAAACGAACACAATTTTAAGCCTCAATTTTTATATATATAGATTATGATTGATATAAAGAAATTGTTGTTAATTAGTATCAAACAAAATTAATTAAATTCCTATTTGTCTGGCAAAGTGCGACAAGTCGGTCAGAAATGAAGAAAAAATGTGTTTTCACTTGTTTATTTATTTAAAAATAATTTGTTAAGAAGTTTGTTGGTTCAATGTGTCATAGCTAATCAATTTAAAGAATTCTACACCTTTTGCAAATTACTTCTATGACAGGTGACAATTTAACAAATTTGTTGCACTTGCCTGACAAATAGCATTTCATAAAATAGCAACTTTTGCTTTATTGCATTATCTCCTCTGATTGCTTTGGATTGGATTTACAATAAATTTAGTTATTAGTATCGAGAAATTGATGCCTTTTTGTGGGATGCTGTGTATCACGGGTGTCAAACTAAAATGTTTCTTAAAAATTGTATTATTATATTAAAAATAAAATTAAAATGTAATACTATATTGAGAAGAGATCTCGAATTCCAAATAAGTACAATTTGGTACCACAATTCAAATTTTATTTGTTAAGAAATTCATGCAACTACAATAATGTTTAGATATTCAATTATTTATGTAATCTATATTTTATATATATATATTCTGCCAAAGATCCCCACAAATCTCCTAACCGCAATCAAATTTCAAAGAAATCAAAAAAAACTGGTAAAAACTTGACAGCTTGTCATTTTTCGCCTTCCGACGTTGCCAGATCCGTCGCAACAACCATTTTAAAGTAAAAAGTATGTAAAATATTATAAAATTTCCAAACGATGTTGTATTGATCATAGACAAACCATAATGAGACCACCAACTTCGGGCGATTTTCCGTAACTTGCCTACAAGCTATATTGTTATGGGGTAGCAAATCCTAAGTACTCTAGTATTACACAGAAATTCGTATTGACAAATGTCGCGTAACTTCAAAAGTTCCGGCTCACCAACACACTCGCACCTTGCATATGCCTGACAGCATTCATAGAATTTTATCCGTTTCATTTGAAATTATTTATATGCGTGTGGATAGTATTTTTTTAAGGAATAAGTGTACATATGCTTAAAATATTTATGAAAAATTGTCAATTCAGAATGGTTGGATGAAAATAAGAAAAAAAGTTTGCGTGAATTCGATCTTAACAATATCGAAAAGAGGTAAATACATAACCGTGTTCGTCCTAATATGTTTCTTAAAGGTGAAACACCTCCTGTAGATAGTTTTATTGGCCAACAAAATCGAATTATTCGCCTTTTAACATGTTATAATAATTAAGCAATAACATTCAGTAATGTTAAAATGTGGTATTCCCGAATTCTATCATATTTCCCCACGGTTGCCGCGGTTGGCCGCATTTTTTATTTTTTTATTTTTTTGTATGTTTTTGCATGTCACACAGATAGAAAAACAAAATGGCACAATTTAAAAAAAATAAATTTAAGGGGCCAGCGGCAAGAGGATTGCGAGTTAGGGGTCTCTGTAGGATTTGTGTATGGTATTGATTTTTAAGATGGACTGAAGATGTTCATCTGCAAGTCTTTACCGGTATTTCAATTTATTAATCTTCATTGCTGAAAACATCTTTTCACACAAATAAACTTCCAAACATGCACAAAATGCGGGCAGCACCATTCACCGATTTTTAACAAAACACTCCGCTGCTGTTTTCCCCACACGAAATTTTTCCGTAAATTTAGAATTAAAATATAGAATTTAAATATCCAATAAAATAATATTTATTCCTTTTAAGAAAAGCCGAATAAGATTCTTCGTTGCTTTCGCTTGAACAAATAATTTTTTTTTTTCATTTAAAATCGGCGTTGTCACTAATCTCGGTCGCCTATAGGTGTCGCAATTGTCAATTATTGCATTCTGCACGGTATTAAGAATCGTTTTTAGTATCTAATTTTAATTTTAGTAGCTCACAATGGCAAAAATTGCCTACTGTGATCTACGAACTATTTAGTGTGAAGGTTAAAAGTGACAAAAATACACTCCTTTGTGCGATCCACACACGTAACCTAATCTTAACAAATAAATTGTCAAAAGAAAGAGATATTTCTTGAGGTTGTAATAGAATTTTTTTTTTTCTAAAATATTTAAAATTGTCAATACTAATAATCATATTTAACCTCAATACTAAATATTTTGTAGGTCAGAATATGCAATTTTGAATGGAAAATTTCGCCAATGTGAGTTGAAAAAATTTAGCCAGGACACTAAAAATCATTTTACATTTTATAAAGCGTCGGTATTTTTTAAGTCTTTTCGGTAAAGTGCAATCTTCTTGTACACAATTGACCATATCAAATATTCGAATTATAGCTCATAGTCTATGTGTGTTTTAAAGCGTTTAGGCTAAAAAAAGATCTTCGGTTATTTTGCTGACATAAATCGAGTATTGTTGCAAGAAGATCACCAAACTCAAAACAATCCAGCAAACCTTACGCAAAAAAATGTACAAAAATGTAGCCTATGAGATCATTTTCTGACAGCTAACATTTCCTTTTAATCCACTACAGAGTAAAAAATTGACACCCACCTACGAAGAAGTCAAAGCAACATCAGGAGTGTTCGTTGTTCGTTGAAAGTATCTTCCTTAACTCATCAAAAGTATTTCAAAAACGCATGAATATAAAGAGAAACACAAACAACAAATGCGACACGTCAAATTCCCTTCGCAGTATATTCGAAAACGCCAGTTGGCTAAGTAATGTGTTCGAGATCAGTGTAGAACTGTCGCAGCAGATTATTAAAGAAGGCAGTTCTGTTTTCGGTTAATGCCATTTGCACAACAAGACAGTCGTGCATTAGTTCCGTTCCACGAAAGTTGAAAAATCGAAATCAGGACAGTAAAGTTCAGTTTTCAACATCCAACAGATCTGCTTGCTTAATTCTTCCACGTTTCTCTTGCTTAACATCTGGGAGACAGTTTTTCATTGCTGCCATCCGCCTCTGGAACTCATTTCCGCGCAATCTAAGAGAGCTGAATGATACACGTGGATTCAGAATCGAATTAAGGCTTTTCCTGACAAATCAGAGCAACTAGGTTTTGTTTTTTTTTTTCACTTTTTCTTACGTATTATTTTTTTTATTATTCGATTCAAGCTAATTCAAATTAATTTTATTTCTTATTTCTTATTTTAATTCTTTTATTTTAATCATGTAAATATTAGTAAAGTTATTTTCCAAGTCTTATTTACTTTGGAATTTTATTTTATTATCAATGTAATTATACTGTTTAACTATCAGAGAATTATAAGTCAGGTACTCTTACTGTGTTAGCATGTACTCAATAAATTTCAAACTTCAAACTAAACTTCAGGACAGAATTCAAAACCCAAGTGCCAATTAAAATCTGTTGCTGTTTAATTTTTTTTTTGTCTTATACATTTTGTTGAAATAAATTTTGAATTTGAATAAAACTTATTTTATTAGCAAAGCGCTTTAAAAAATTCAAAGCCAGAAGCAAAAGCAACGAATTTTTTTACATGTGATTTTTTTATGAAATGGAATAATCTTGACGTACATGTTAGTCGCGAGTAGGTGTCGCTATGGCTTGATTAGTGAACCATAGGGTGGCAGCAACCGCAGTGTGACCAATTTCGCATATTTCCTGCTAAATTTAGCATTATTTAGGATTATTTTATTTTTAGCCTCTTTTTTTTTTAATTATGCCAGCATTTTTTTTTTTAGCATGATTTCATGCTGTAGCAGGAAAAATTAGCAGGATTTTGGTACAGCCAAGCTATGAATTAAAATAATAAAATAAAATCAAAGCAGACGAACCTTAGTGTGAACAAGCCATTACAATTCTCATTTGACAGTGAACACTGAACACAGCCATTCAACGAATTCAGCTAACAATAATAATATTTATTTTTATTTAACGAACAGAGACTGAACTTAATTGAATTAAAATATTTTTTTATGAAAAACATAGTAAGCGCCACGAAGTGATTTTTATTCAATGATATTTTTGTGAATTTTTCGGGTTTTTAGCAGGTTTTAATTTAAAAAAAAAATATTTAGCATGATTTTTAGCACTTTTTTTTATACAAAAAAAACAAACAGTTAATATTGCTGAACTTAGCATGATTTCAAGTATTGAATTGGTCACCCTGAGCAACAGTCTGTTCGGAAGCAATTGCAAATCAAAACAAAAAAAAAAACAATCTAGACCAGAGTGGCCGATTGATTGATTTTATGTTTTTTGTTGATGTTTTCTATAATAGGTAAGCTAATATATGTTGGCTGAGTGCGGCTAGGGCAAAACACGATAAGTAAGCTTTAAAAGTGGGACTTGGTGACGATTATTAAATGAAATAGATTCTCAGATTGTTTATGGATTTTTTACGGCTTCACCTTAAAAATACTCACCCAATTCGTATGAATTTTTCAGACATTATACTGTGAACCGTAGATTTTTTGAAGGTAGCATCTCCAGGACCTATATAATCTGCTTCATGTGGATCAAAAAGGGAAAGCAAATCAAGTCGACTCGAATCATTACATCCATGAATGAGAAATACCTGACGATATTTGTTTCTATATCTGGTGTATAACCGTGTACCGTGAGTGAATAGCTCTTTCACGGATCACCCAATAAAACAGAGGTGCCTTAGCTACTTAGCTTAGGATGGTGGTTTACAAGCGGAGTTTTTGAAATATACGGCCGGTATGTCTGGATAAGGTGGATGCACAAAACCACAAAGTAACCGAGTCGGATGCCTGGACAATTAGTTCTAGATAGTATTGCTAGAACTATCGAGGCATATCCGTGCCCAATGTCCCACAAAAGTTTATATTTAATGCAAGATAGGTGGAAGTCTCAAATCGTAGATCATAGACCAACTTTCTATACAAAGACAGAAGGACGTATTTCAAGTCAACGCAGAAACCAAGCGCACTGTGGGTCAACCTTTTTGAATGTTTTTTAAAAGTTATTTCCTGTTGGGTCATAAAACATAACCCCCGACGAGTGTTACCATAAAAAATATTCGGATAAATCTGCAATTATGACAAAAAAAAATCTGCAATGCACATTTTTATGCAAAAATCTTACTTCACAAATTTAGTCTTTATTTAAGCAACAATAACAAAAAAAACCGGCCAAGTGCGAGAGTCACTCGCGCACCGAAGGTTCCTTACTTCTCTAGAGTTGGAAATTGCGCAGATTCTTTTCTATTTCAAAGAAGGTGGGAAGCATCGAAAGCATGTGTGTGGGACTTTAATCCCCTACCACCTCTGCCTCCTATCCCATTTTCCGACGGAACCATTTTTTAGCATTCCTTAATTGGGGGATATTAGCCGCCACATAATTTATGATGTGTGTGTGTGTTTGCCTTAGTTCATTCCTCCATATGGAATCATGATAACTAAATAACAAATTTGTGAAGTTTTTCATTACTAAAATGAAACATATAACTCAGAAGCCAGAAGCCCAGAATCTATTCCACATTTCTGATGGCAACGTAGCTTCCCTCCCAGTTAAAAACACGTCCATGTCTCATATGTGAATGAGAAGGAGTATTCGTTGGAAAAGTTCCAATGGAAAACGATTAAGAGAATACGATTTAAGGAATGGGTGGATTTGGAGAATGGAGATGACCGGAAGCACAAACGCTAGTGTGGAGTGTAGTCTGTGACTGGTGTCGGTGTGTGAATGAATATCAGTAGAGTTCAGTATGCATTGAAAATTCCAATTGGAATCGAGAACACACCAATAAAGAATGAAAAATGGTTAAAAGGAGCGTACTTTATATAGTGATTATCAGTTTTTTGTAAATATCTTTTAAAATATTAACTTTTTCTTCGGTACATATATAGCTACGAGCATGAAAAAATAAACAGCTTTTTGTGCGAATGAAAATATGTTTTCGCCAAATTACTAATTAATCTAAAATCAGTCGATGTATTGCTAACATTGGTATTTGTCGTTTAACTAGAGGTTATCCCAGATGTTGTGTGCAAATTTTAGCCTTCTACGTCATTTAGTTTCTGAGATAGACGTAGCAGCACAATGGATCTTCTAGTGGGCTCGGACGGACAAAAGCGAAACTAATAAGGTTCCGTTTTTTCCCTTTGGGTACGGAACCCTGAAATGAGCTGAATACGAAAATGACAGCATGCAGCGAAAGCAAGTCAGGGAGGGAAAAGTCGATACAATTGTATCGAATTCGATACAAATGAGTTTGCCCGAGTACAAAAGTACAAATCTGTATCTTTCAAATTCTCTTGCAATTTGTAAAGCTTTTCCTAACAAAACAATTAAAATAATCCAGATGATGCTGTTTTTAAGTCATTTTGGAAGACATAGACAAACAAATTTTATTTTACATCAGAAGCAGTTGTACCCAGGAAAATCTAATTTTATATTGAATTTTGTTTTCGAATTTTTTCCTAATGAAAAAAAGAATATTCAACAAATTAACAATGCTAAAAAATTCATCAATTTAAATATTATTCAATTTCAGTATTTTGGGCTGAAGTAAATTCAATTAAAAACGAGTGTAATAAGCTGATGTTTGAAAATATTTACAAAATTGCTCAAGCCGTTCTCGCTATTCCTCACTCATCAGCAAATGTCGAAAGGATTTTTTCTTGCCAGACATTAATAAAGTCCAAATGTCGAAACCGACTTCAAGTCGACACTTGCTGGGCTTTGATTGAAACAAAAAAATTTATTAGAGACTCATCCTGAGTTTCAAGTTCAGGGCAATATTTTCAATATGAATGAGCCTGAAGAGCTCATAGATTAAAAATATAAACTATTTTTTTGTAGTAGGTTTGTATAGTTTTTCTAGGAAATCATTAATGTTTTGTTAATTTATTTTTGTTTATGTTTTTGAAAATAAAATATTTTGAATTCAATTCCGAAAAAAAGTTTTCAATACAACTGGATCGTTTTTAGTATGATCTTACAACAGTTTTCAGTACAAATGGAAAATGTCATTTTCCATCCCTGAAGCAAGTGGGCGACAAATGTTGAAATTATATTTTAAAAAAGAACAAAATATATTATTTCGAATGCAGAGAAAATCGGAAGTGCAGAGGGGCCTGAAACAGAACGCTACAAGTAGTTGTAGGACAAGTGAATTTCGACAACTTGTCAAAGATTGTGTAACACAAAACGACAAGTCCGCGAGCACAAAACAAATAGTGAAATACAATAGTATATAGTTAAAAATGTACTTTTTTGATTCTGATTTTGATAGTGCCAAAATACGTCACTTACATACGTGCAATTCTTATTTTGCGCAACAACATTTAGGTTTTTTGCCAGCCTGTCTATTTCCTTCCACTTTGTATATTTATTTTCTTTTGTTAGGACACACCAAAGAAAGCACCAAATAGGATATCTTTTTCTTCTCTTATTTTTGTTAAAATAGCACATTTTTTGTCTTCCGTGATTTTTGCCATCTTCACATATAAAACACTTGTCGAAGAATGCCGACGAGTCAAGGGAATTAAATTATTTTGACAAGTGCAACGGTTTACGTTCTGTTACAGAATTAATTTGTACTTGTCGGACAAGCATATGGATATGTGGACAAGTGAATATAGACTTGTCGCGTTGTGTTACAGGCCCCTGATTGTTAAAAGTCTGCAGCTAGGTTGAAAATCTGCAAAATTCAGACAAATCTGAACTTATGGCAACGCTGCCCCAGATTCAAATCAAATCGATGGTCTGCAAAACTTTTAAAACCGTATCAATCGATGGAAGCCTGTTTGGATTCTCAGGCAGTTTGGGTACCGCCAGCGTCAGGTACCAGCCAACAATCGCTCCCACATCATAGTGTGTTCATTGACATAAATTGTAGTGAGTTTTTATTTATTTTTGATTGTTCTCTATTTACGACCCTTTATCGCGTCACTACTATAATTTACTGATCATCTAAACTGCGCCAGTGTCCATAAATGCTCTTAACTAATTGGAGCATCAGTAATAAACGGTCCTCCGTAAACAACCCAGCTGAACCGTTTGAAATTCTCTCCCTCTCTCTCTCTGTGTGATCAAATTTAAAAGCGTAAAATTAATTCTCATGTCGGTCGCATCAGCCAATTGCACTGCTTCAGCGATATCAATATCTATCCTCAAGCGGACCGTACAACATTAAGCAGACCTACTGACCGATCGTGCACGAGAACTCTCGCCGTTCTTACGCAATGTTTTGATCACCACCACTGGAGTATAAAAATAACATGAAACGCCGGTATTTGTTCTACTTCGGCGTCAACGAATCGATGAGACGATGACTATGCCCGGCCCGAGCCGCTTCCAACAGTTCTGTTCAAAAGTGCTTTGATAGCAACTTCCGCAGGCCGAGCTGACACATGACGAGCAGAGATACGATGTGATGGGAAATGTGTTTGACGCTTCCATCGAAATAAGTAATAATAGTGGCGGCGGGGTATAAGAGATGGCTAAATGAAGCACGAAGCCCCGGTCCATTAGGCCACTTATTCGGGGGCATTTCTGTTTCGGAATCCGATGAATTTTCGGAGAACGGTTAAGTGGGGTTAGATCCCCCTAATTGGAAAGGATAGGGGAATTCAATTGGTATTTTGACACCGCCGACACTTCAGATTGAGCTTTGTCACTGCGGGGTCATTGCCATGCGACTGTGCCTGTGCATTCCCTCGAACGTGCATCACGTCTTATTGACACGTGTGCACCTAGTCACTAAATGCCGCACATCGGTTGCATAAGATGCCGGAGCTTGCGGAATTGTTCATAAATCTATGGAAAAATAACACAATCTCGTATTGGAATCTGTGCACGTTCGATCCTCGGTACATCTCTCGACCGTTCAATCATCGGCGGACTCTCACGTTCGTTCTAATGGATTAAGATTTTTCTCGAACTTGACATGCGATTTTTAGGTGAGGTCGTCTCATCTTCGCCGACACACTTTTGTGTTTCAAATTGATCGTGGAAGCCGCATTCCAGAGGTGTGATACAAGGCGGAGTCGCAAATCGAAGGCCAACTTCATAAAGAAGGCAGACTTAAGAGGCTTTTGTTTATGTCTTCATTTTTGGAAGTACCACTCCACCGAATGATTTACGTACGAGTGTGTGGCATCGTTTAAACCGCTATAAATCACAGATTGTGGTATACCTGCGCACGACGTTTCGAGGATTTCTAAGAAGTAAGAAGAACGAGGGCCCCCACTGATGTGATATCTTGATAATTTATTTAATTAGTTCAATTAAAAGTCAGTCGCAATTATGGATTTTTCGTGTTTTCCGTTTTAATGATTGCATCGGTGGATTGAACTAGCATGGGCTTTGATCCTGTGTTTCTTCGAACATCAGCTGTCATATTCAATTGAGGTGGAGACTTGATGGACGCTGGTTATGGATGGAAATCGTGATGAGCGAAAAGTTGATGCTGGTGTCCGCGCGCCGGGAGGTGTACTTTTGCAGAAAATTATCTCACGTTTTCTGTGAGAGATAGATTGGCTGATGGATTTTCCATGCCAATTGTGGGTGATGAATATATGGTAATGAGTGTGCCCGGTAGGCATATAGTCGCATGGTGATTTATTTTCTCGCAGTCATTTTGTAGTTAAATGTAGTCGAAGATGTCTGCAAGGAGGTGGACAATTGGTGATGTGTGAAGGGAATGCATATGTGCTTTTGGACTATCATTGCACAATTCAAACTGCAGCAGAAAATTGAAAACGGGCATTCGACGGAAAGAATTGAAAATCACCAATTGCAAAATTTTGAGTTGCAATTTACGAATTACAGCGGAAGTCGCTTATAACGATCACTTTCCTTTCATTTGGTTAGTTTCATTATATTTTAAGCTATTCTACCTTCGGATATAACGTCGTCGTATATAACGACACGTCGGATATAACGAACAATTTTCGGAAAAATATCAATCATTGTCGTCGATTATAACGACGGAATGGGAGAAAATGAAAAAAATAACCCGCACGTGTATCTGAATATTTCTTGTTTATTCTTGTAATTTTACAAAGGAACAGGCTAACGGTTTGCTGGGTCGCCGACGCATAGTGTGACAATTTGCCTATTTAGCGGGACTTAATTAAAAAATTGACTGTCACAAATGTAAACAAAAACAGGCTTTTCTTGCAGCCTACACCTCCGACTAAATAACTGTGAACAAATTTTTATGTTAGAAGCATGTGCAACAGAAAAAAATTATCTTAAAGTTCATAACTTCATAACCTTCATAAGAAGGTCGGTTAAAGAGCAAGATTTTTGTTATTTTCTTTTTAAGTAGTTCGTGTGATTTTAATTGAAAGTTTTGTTTTATTTTAATAAATATATTCTTATTGAATAGTAAGGTAAGTTGATTTGGGATATTGGTTTAGATTCGTTTAGCGCTAAAGATATTGCAATTGCGAATGAACTAAGCCTTAGAAAAGCAGGAAAAAGAAATACTGCTATCGCAATTAAGCAGTTGCAATATGTAATTTTTGTAATTTTTTGATCGTTAAAGGTTCAGATGGAAGGAAAACACTGTAAACTACTGCTTTTGGCTGTTTATCATTGTCTGCAGATGAAGCGTTAATTGATAACAGACTCGCAGCTATCATCAGTGTGGAAAAATACACCAGAAAATAAATAAAACTGTTCCCAATTTACTGCCCTCTTTTCAAAAAATTAAAGAAGCTAAAACAAAGTGCTATCCAGATAGAAAAGCTTACAAGGCTTAGTAAATCACTGCTTTAAACGTATATTTTTAGCTCAAAAAGATGTGTAAAGTTTTGTTGATAATTTTAAATTTTTAAACAAATTCTTATTTTATGGAAGACAATAATTGCCAACTTTCAGAGGAAGCTCAAGAAGCCAGGAATAAGGAAAATAGAAAATTTAAGGAACTCTTTTCCAGACAAAACTTCGATAGGCGAGACAAACAAACACCTTCTTAATAGATTGCTAATATCCTCAGACCCATTTTTGGCAAGCATAAGATGCATGAAGTCCTGCAACTGTTGGACATACCAAACGAATAAAAAAAGTGCAGATTATCGGCTCTTTTAAGTTATTTTTTGTCAAAACCTGTGTATGTATGTTAAATTTATTTTTTAAATAAAATCCTTTCTGTGAACAATTTTCATGAAAAGAAGTAAAACAAATTTAACAAAAACATTTGTTTCTAAGCGTTATTCATTTAATCCCGCTAATTAGGCAAATTGTCACACTGTGCGACGATCGGTCTTCATTGTGCAGCTGTGCCCCTACATTATCGAAGAAAACTTCACAGCTTCTAAAGCATTGGAAGCAATAAAAGCTATTCAATTGTAGCGGACTTTTGTCGCTTTTAATGAGTTTGGTGAGAATACAATAAAAAGCCTTTCTTCTTTAAAAGCAGATTTTAACTCTACGTATTTAAATTGCCTCTATAAAAAACAAACAAAATGATTCTTTTCCGAAACTCTAAAATAAAATAAAAATTAATGTGAATTAATTTAATTTAAAAATAAAATGAATTCCTTTCGTTCGTAAATGTTTTTTTAAACTTTTTCCTTAAAATTTGTGGAAGGCAGTCGGATATAGCGACCGCCGGTTATAACGACCTAATTTCCTCGGTCGCTTCACCGTCGTTATAACCGACTTCTACTGTATATATTTCTCGCAAATCACAACGAAGTTTTCATGGATTAATACAAAAATTCGTAATTTGACGTTGAAAACTGCGGAGAATACAAAATCCTTTTATTTGTAGCGATTTGCGCGATTGTTTGGCGCAATTTACCACTCCAATAGGTCAACTTCTCAAACACCACCTCACAATCTCAAATTGCGAAAAATATTTGGTTATTTACCAACACTGAATGATGAATCAATAAAATCTTGTAATAATTTAACACTTCAAACTGAAAACGTATATTGACGTAGAGAAATCGTAAATTGCTAAATATTTTTTTGTAATTTCCATGGAATCAACTACCTAGTGTGTGGAACATTTTTATGCACAGTCCATAGTCCATGTACCTATCGAAAGCCTTTTAAATCATTTTTCCATATGGATGAATGTATGTATGTGGTATTGTTAGACAGCTGCAATCATGAAGCCTCAATAACATTATTCTAACCAGCTTTGCTAAAAAAAAGGCCAACAGATGAATTCACGGATCTTTGAAAATTATTCATCATTTCTATGCACTGTTTAAATTTGACGGCTGTCCTTATTATATTACAAATCAGACATTCACCCTTATTGCGAAGATCAACTATCAACCGATGGACGTTTGATAGAATTTATCAATGCCTTCAAAATAATTATATTGTTGAGAATGGGAATGTGCGTCTGACAAGTGTTTTTTTTTTTTTTTTTTGAGGAACATACAAAAAAAATAAGAAAATCAATAAAATTAAAAACAATATGATGAGGAGTTGGATGATCCTGCTATCCTGATAAAATTGATCACTTAACTAATTCGAAACTCGCATTTAGTTATTTCTTTAACTCATCAACTGCAAATTTACGATTGAAAGAAAAATTGACAGCTCACAAGAAAATCGATGAAAATTGTTGTTCGCAATACCGATTTTTTTCATTCACAATAGATTTTTTTTTAAAAAACTCACAATGTCAAACTCGAAAAATTGAGCGAAACTCTCTCAGAAAGCTGAAAATAAACTCCAAAGTACGTGGATACACTTCGAGCTACTTTGAGCCACTTACATCTTTGAAATCTAATCCATATCACGAATAAATTTATTACTTACTTTTTTACAACATATGAAACGTTCTAGGAGAACATTCGACCACCACCGAATTTTCTTTATTTTCAGATATTTTATTTTTGTGTACAATTGATTTTAAAAACGGATTTTGAATTTGTTTCCTGTCAATTTTGCGCATTTGACATTTTTATCAGCACTTGCCGGTTGAAATTCTCTGAGCTGTTTCGAGCCAAGAGAGGAACTGCTCGTTACTCGTTATTTTGCTAATTTTCTCTTTTTCCGTCATTTTTGATGAGTACGTGTATAGACTCTGTGCGTTTGCGATTGATTTATATCGTTAAGCGCATTAAACTCACAATGTAACAACAATATTGACAGTTGACAGTCACAATACCATTTAACAAAATTGATTGATTAATTTCAATTATTAAATGATAATTGATCTTCGCAGTAATGGTGATTATTTTCCAAATTGAAAACATTCCATGAGCTATTAGGTTCGCGAGAGATGCTTCTGCAATTGGGAGGGACTTTAAACCGATCTGACTTTTATCATACCGAATGGGAATGCACCTAGCCGTTCGACTAATCAGCAATTTATTTATGAATTATTTAAAAAAAAATTGAACGAAAAATCCCTCGTTTGTGGAATTTCTGAACTTTTTTGTTAAAAAATAATGTAACATCCGCTTACGGGAGACCCGCTTGAGAGAAAAACCCGCTTATCTAAACCACTTTTTTCATACCCGAGTATTTGTCGGCCAATTACCTACAACACACTCCGCTTAAGTGAAAAACCCGGATACCAGAAACATTTTTTTTTATATTTTTCATGGAGTGAAAAAAATGTGAAATGGAATGGAACGGAACAAAAAATTTGCTGAACGCTTTCATTTCTTTTTTCTCGAAAATGACATTTGAGTTTCTGATAGTTTGCGTTTATTTCTAGACCACTCCAAAAGATAAATACAAATTTTTCCCATTTTAAATTTACGCTTAATGGGATTTTTAAACCCGCTTAAGTGACATATTGTTTTCACTTATCCGGACTCCGCTTAAGTGACAACAAAGCCCGTTTAAGGGAAAGAAAGACTGTGACATTTTTCTGTTTCTCTTAAACGGGTTTAACTATATTACGGATTTTTTTTGTCTTAGCTTTATTTTTATAGATCAAGAGGTTTTATACGCCTTAATCTCCTGATTATATTGTCTGTATTTAATAATTCGGGTATTCCTTAGCTAACGTGGTTGAGAAGCATATTTCTGTGCATTTAAGCAATTTGTTTAACTTCTTTTTCAACCATTTTAATATAATGATTCTTAGCTTAGTCACCCTGCATAAATTTATCCACAAAAAAATCTCCAAAAAATATTTCACTTCGGCTTCACTCGAACAGCGTACCAGCCTTAAGTAAAAAAACAAAAATGCAATATTTTTCAATTTTGAGCAAATATTTGCACAAATTTGTGTTTGGTAGACTTAACCCGGTGTCTCCACGAGCAATTTTTTTTTAGCATGCAATATAATTACACTATAAAAATTGCCAATGGAGACCACAAATAGTATGCTATAAAAAATTTCATTCTATTTGTTGCTCAGTTTAAAGCATGGTATCGATAGTATGTGTGAGCTGTCATTTCTGTAAATTTTGACATTTGGATTTTTTTTTCGCTATGGCTAAATAGCGAATGGACGAAGTATTAAGGCATCTAATGCGAGAATGCAACGACATGATCTTCACAGCGACAATTGGAACTAATGAAATAGTAAGCTATGAAATGCCCGCCCTACATTTTATTACTATCGTTTTTTCTTTCTATGAAAATAGACACATAGCAAGCTATGAAATATTGCTCATGGACACGCGGTGTAAAAACCATTTCGATTGTTGTATTGCAACGAATAAAATCAGAAAACATTTACGACTTATAAAATGAATTTATAATGCTAATTCACGGTCATCCTGAACCACGAATAAAATCAGAAAACATTTACGACTTATAAAATGCATTTTATAATGATAATTCACGGTCATACTGAACATTATTTATTGGAATTCGCTCCTATTACGAAATTCAAAACCGCCATTTTGGATGGTTGGCCAACACTCCTCCTCAAAATGTCATTAAGGGAGGATTTATTTAGCTAATGCCCGAGATAAACATGTGTTTCTGAACATTAACATTTAACCCCACCGTTAGCGGTATTCTGGCAACTACAAGGTGGCGCAAAAATAACCTTCCGATGTTTTTTGGCTGTAATTTAAAAAAAAAAAATGAAAAACTTTGATTCTTCTTGTGGATTATTTTTATTTGGTCTTTTAATTTTTTTTACATCAAGTCGAGAATATGATGTCATGTAAATGGCCGCCGCCACAGTTGATTGTCATTTGAGCCCTTTTTATGGCATTTTCCATCACTTTGGCCAAAACTTCCGGCGATAGGTCCTCACATTCTTGACGGATATTGTCTTTAAGAGCTGCAAGAGTCTGAGGCTTGTTGACATAAGCCCGCGACTTCAAAAAGCCCCACAAAAATAAGTCTGGAGCGGTCAAATCAGGCGATCTTGCTGGCCAGTGCAAATCGCCAAAACGGGAGATTAGGCGCCCGGGAAATGCATCCTACAGCATTTCGGTTGTGGCACGTGCAGTGAGTGCCGTTGCACCGTCCTGTTGGAACCACATGTTTTCCAATCCCAATTCATCAAGCTGCGGCAAAAAGAACTCGTTGATCATTGCCCTGTAGCACTCACCATTCACAGTAACCGTTTGGCCCGCGACGTCTTTGAAGAAAAAATGTCCGATGGCTACAGCAGCAATATTCTCTGCAGAACGGCTACTCCGGGGTCTGCCACGCCTGGCAGCATCTCGTGTTGTGCCAGTCTCTTCGAGGCGAGCGGCTAAACGTCGCAGTGTTTCACCAGTAGGCGTTGGACGGCTAGGAAATCTGCGACGAAATTCACGTTGTGCCAAAGTCACCGACCGATTATTGCTCAAATAAATAGTCACCAATATTCCGCGTTCTGGAGCAGTGTAGCGTTACATTGTTTATTAACGTGTATTTCGCATGTGTTTACTACACAAATGTCAAAACAGAACTGACATTAGGGGCCAATCGCAAAATTTATAGCATTTTCTGATAGGAGGATTACTTTTGCGCTATGTGTTTATTGGTACAGGCATTTTGGAAAGTGTGAAGTCTTTGCGTAAGCTGCCTGGCTGAAGTTGATTATTGGTAAGGCCGTTTGTTTATTGCCTTTTGCATTTTTATTCTGAGGATAAGAATGTTAGCAGACAACGAATTTTGCGGTTACATAAGTATTTTGACATCGCGCGATTCGGTCTTTTTTTCATATTTAATTAGAGTTCGAAGCATAATTGTCGCAGTTCGAGACACTGCTGAAATATTTGGCATGCTTAAAATAAATTGCGAAGTGAACAAGGTAGATGAAACTGAAGTGATTCTCGGGCCGAAAGAAATTGTATTTTATTTTTTTAAAAGAGAAAGAGAAGAAAGTGATGTAGTATCGACAAAATCTGTACTGTATTATTATAAAATGGGTATGATCATTATGTCAAATATGAATAATATGTTCAACATATTAGGTCCATTTGCGTACTTTCACGAGCCAAGCACTAAAAATCTGTCAAACTCGAAAAATTGAGCGAAACTCTCTCAGAAAGCTGAAAATAAACTCCAAGGTATGTGGATACACTTCGAGCTACTTTGAGCCACTTACATCTTTGAAATCTAATCCATATCACGAAAAAAAACTTACCTTTTTTGCAACATATGAAACGTTCTAGGAGAACATTCGACCAAAACCGAATTTACTTATTTTCAGATATTTTATTTTTGTGTACAATTGAGTTTTAAAACGGATTTTGAATTTGTTTCCTGTCAATTTTGCGCATTTGAAACTGCTCGTTACTCGTTACTCGTTATTTTGATAATTTTCTCTTTTTCCGTCATTTTTGATGAGTACGTGTATAGACTCTGTGCGTTTGCGATTGATTTATATCGTTTGCGTTCGATTCAAACCGCGTACGCGAACGAACCTATTGCTAGAATAAACTCACTCGACTGTGAACAAGCAAATAGTAAAGACGTGTCTTATTTTGAACTCTACAATCGTACTTTAAATTGTAAACATGGTGAAAGCATCTGACTTAAGCGCATCGATTCAGAAATCGATCAGAAATTGTTACATGCTATAACTTGGGTATTTCCGGTATAAATATCGTTCCGTTTTTCAAAAAAGGTAACCAGGACATAATTCTCAAATTCCGCATAGCACAATTCGTACACGAGAAAATCCGCCTGAAATTTTCGCATAGTAGAAAATTTCTCCACCTATGCGGGAACTATTTTCACCTCTCGAATGAGGTAGACGTATTGGACTACGTCAAGTAAACAATTTTGACAGGCTGTGAAAAAAAATCAAAAACCAATATTCTAATTTAAATTGGTTTGGAATTATTATTTTCGATTGACATAAAAAAAAGAGATATATTAAAATACTTTTATGTTTAGTGAACATTTTTGAGTTTTCGCAATGGATTCTTTGGGTGATTTGGGCTTAGCGTTTGTTGACTTGGCAATGAAGCAGTTAGGCGCAACGGAAATATACCGAACTATTCGAGAGCCCCAAGATTGCTTTTAACTCTCTTATATAAAGTTTATAAAATTATTTCTGCTAAATAAGCGCTTGGCACAGGAATTCATCGGTTTCTTGGCTCCGCATATGCTTGACCAATTTAAATCAAGCGAATAAACAGCTCAAGAAAAGTTAAATATAATATAAGAGCTTATTTAATTGATGTTGAAAAATCCGATGTGTTTTCAGATTTTGTGTTCCCTTTGATTTTTTGCAGTTGGAAGTTACCAGAACTGCATAAGAGATAACCGCAACATTGCTATGAGGCAACCGTCAGTAAGCGATTCCATATGCGAGACGCAAATCCGCATGGAAAAGGCAGACGAGTACAATTCTAAGAGAAATGCTCGTATACGGATTTCGAGAATTGCAAATTTCAGATTTTTGAGAATTGGGGTCCAGTAACCCTGCGGCTTCCACTGCTGGTTACAACTTACAAAAGTCACTGTTCATTGTAATATGCAGTTACAGCATGTCCCACGATGATTCCAATCAGTCCTTGCAACAAAAGTGGATCTGTCTTTATTACCTTATGAACCAGAAATCCCTCCCATCATAAATCACAAAGGATGGTCCCATAAAAGCATTAATTATTCAAACATCGAAGCCATTTGCTTTGCAATAAAACGAAAATTATAATTCCACTCCAACTGTTCTTTAATTAAAAAACGATTTCACATTGCTTTCCACTTCAACCAAATCCGATTGACGTATGCATAATCTAATAAATTTTCCAGTCTCAGATAGACACCCGAAAACGAACCTAAATATAGAAACTGTCCTTATTTGTCCATATAAATGCTATCTCGCATTTTAATAGAATTCTTTTGGTTTCATTGGCGCTGGCAACAGTCACAATACTCATAACTTACTCGATGTTGTTACAGTTTGCTGCCATAAAACGTCAGTGATATGTTTATGTGCTAGAAACGTTTAAGGATTACGTGTCTTTTGGAATAGACTCTGAAAACTGAAACACCTAATTCAATATACAACCCAAATGACATTCTGGAGTGTTAATAAAATCTTTCCCTTCTCTTATACCTTTCAGTCCCAATTCAGTGATGAAACAACTCTCGCTACTGGCGAGCAAGTATGGCTGGTGCATCGCGGCGGCTTCTGTGCTGCCGTCCGATTACCGCAACAAAAGGAACACATCGAACATCACAAGGTGGTGGTTCAACTTTTGCACAATGGCGAAGAGCTGACTGTCGATGAAGACGATATCGAGAAATCGAATCCGTCCTCCCTGGACTTGGTTGAGGATATTTGCCAGTTGAAACACCTAAACGAGGCGTCTGTGTTGCACTGCCTCCGCCAAAGATACGCCAGCAATCTGATCCATACGAAGGCTGGTCCCATCCTAATGGTGGTCAATCCCATGGCACCACTGTCACTGTACTCCGAGAAGGTAAGTGCGTGTAGTACATTACGCCTCCAAATGACGCCTTGTTTCATTCTACTCTCATTCTATTTGTCGTCATTTGAAGGCGTAAGGATGAAAAAAATAGATATAAATAATTATTGCGCTGTTTTTCAGGTGGTGTCCATGTTTCGTGGATGCAAAACGGAGGATATGCCTCCGCATGTCTATTCACTGGCACAGACCGCCTACAGGACAATGCTGGAGACGCGTCGTGATCAGAGTTTGATATTCATGGGACGATCTGGTTCCGGAAAGACGACAAGCTTCAAACATGCTTTGTATTACTTGGCGTTGGCTGCTGGTGAGTATGGGGCGATTTATTTTTGGGTGGGCTTTACGTGGTAGGCGCAAAACAATTGCAGACAATTGTGTGGTTAGATTGGAGCGGAAGGAATATATTCCATTTTAACTTGTCTGTCGGGATAAGTGACAATGATCTCATCGTGTTTGGGCTTAGCTTTGTAGCAAGGAGGAGTAGTTGTGAACAATGAATTGTAAGGCGTTTGCAAGTGTATTATATAACTCTGGAAATGGCACTGACGAAGTTTCATTGCTACTAAGCTGTTTGGTTAGAAAACTTCGCAACTATCCGATTAATTGGGAGCAGTTAAACGATGTGACTTCCATTTTGTTACCACACTGACTAAGTTCACCTTAGATTACAGTCAGACATCTGACCTCTACCAAGAACTTCGGTCCCTAGCTGTCCTCAGTTACCGCATCAAGTTGATTGGGGTTTTAAATTTGTTGCGGCACTTGAAATTAAAAAAACTCCGGTTAAGGTTTTGTTTTCCCCAACTACTTTGTGCCTCAGAGGTTGTTTCAGAGACTCGTCGGACTTGTTCGATGTCATCCACACTCTTTACGTGCCCTACCCATCTATGCCGCTGCAATTTAAGCTTTTCGAACGAGGGTGGAACCTCCCCATCCTTGAAATAGCTATAAAGTCGTGACATTCGCCGCTGAATCTTCTTTTTCTTACTCCCCAGTATACACAAAACCGAATTTCAGGCCAATAATCGTTTGCTAAATACTGCCAAGAGTTCATACTTCATATGCAGCAGAACAGTGATAGTAAGAGTCTTGTTACCTATCTCCTTGATTCGATGAGAGAGGGCCTTACTTTATAGATGCATTCTTAGTCCAAAGAACTCTTGACCTCTGCACCGGTTGCATTCGGCGAGAGGTACTAGACCCCCTAGACAAAGTCTACAAGTTAGTCCATTCGATTTTGCCTGAGTTGCCAATGTTAAAAGTCCTTTTTAATTTATTGTGTTGTTCTAGGTAGTTTTTTTTTTTTTTTTGAGGGATTTCCACATTTTCCAGACATTCGTGGCGGCAATATCTGCAAGTATCCTGTGCCTATGTTCTGTAACTATCGCATCGATATATCTATCACTAAAACGATATGAATTGAAACAAAATGCCATAATATCACATGACGCGTTCTGTAACTGTGTGAATCGAAAACTATATCACATGGAACATTTCGATATGAAACCCCTGGAAATTTGTGATCTATTCAGGTTCCGTAACTATCAAGAGCGATAAAATATTCACTTCAACTGTCGAATTTTATCACGAAACTCAAAGCTTGCGGTTACAATGTATTAAAACAAAAAAATTCCTTTCATAGCGCTGTTTTAATAGTGCGTTCAACATTTGTGATGCTTCCCACTTCATGAGCAGGTCCACCAAACCTTGCATATCTTAAATGTGGGTACGACCATAATTTTCATTGTTAAATTATCAGAAATGTCACATTACAATAACCAATTGTACATTCTTTGAATGGTAACCCTTACGGTTTAAAGTAGCAATTTTCTACGTCTTGCTTAGGTCTCTTAATCCGAACGTGGGTACAATCTACTGCTCCAATAATCCCTGGGAATCCAGTCATTTCATGAAATCTAACTGAATTTCGTGAACAATTGGTTGATAAAAGATGTAAGCCGTGTACTAACTTTTGGTTTATTTCATTGTATCCCTGAGGGGTTGGAAACTTGATATATTTGGACATCATTTTGTTTTGCAAAACATCAGCCACTTCCGAAAACACTCGAGAAACCATAGTCCTACTAATAGCCGCAGAAAAATGATGGCCCACGCCTCTCTGAAAGGACCCAGTTGCAAGAAAATGTAATGCAGCACAGACCCGAATCGGGATTTTAATAAATGTATTCCTTTGCCATTTGCACAAATGTGGACTTAGCTTGTCAATAAGTATCCCAGCTGATCCACGGGAAAAACGATACAACTCCCGAACTCTTGCTTCCGGCATTTCAAAAGGGTTTGTGCTATCTCTCAGTACACGACTTTGAATCCGTAACATGTTACGCCGATCGTATTCTTCACCCAAAATTAGTGAAAAGCTTAACATTTTTAAAAACAACGATACTGAAAATCCCTGTGAAAGAATTTTCAATTTTTATTGTTTTGTTTTGTAGTATTTTGACAGCTTTGGGAAATCTTTCCAAAATTCCCATGAAATTAAAAGTTACTACAGAATACTTTTCGCATAGAGTTAGAGAACTCCAATATTTTCCAGATGCGATAAACAGCGGAATGTTTTGTTCCTAAGTTTTCGATGCGAAAAGTTTACCACGATATAGTCGTTATAAACCTCTTACGCTTTAACAAGCTACCTCAACCTAACGTTCAATGCCATCCTACGCCATGTTCTATGAAGTGGGGCTATGTCTGCTTCTCCCAAAGATGTAGGTTTACTCTACCTTTTAAATGCGTCTATTAATCTCATCTGAATCCGTTTTGACGCTGCTGAAAGTCATCTTTTATCCGTGATATTTCCACTCCGCGTTGAGCTTGTACGACTTCTTAGTGCTTACTTTTATTTCCTTGTTCCAATAACAACGTTCGGTGTTCTTGTAGCATAGACTATCATGCCCACGTACATTTCGCTCAACTGTTGCGCACATCATTATATACATACGATATAATCGAATCTTCACTCTTTGCAGGCTCTGTTAATAAACTGCTTACTGCCGAGAAGGTCAACGCAATCAACACTATTCTCGAAGCCTTTGGCAACACTAAAACTAGTCTCAACTCCAATGCAACACGATTTACGCAGATTCTAAGTCTTGACTTTGATCAAAGTGGACAAATTGCATCGGCATCTGTTCAGGTAAGTTTGCGATGATGAGATTCGATATGACAGAATGTAAAACCGCTCAAATTGTTGTTTTTCCTTGTTTTTTGTTCAGGTCTTGTTACCAGAGCGTCAACGAGCTGGCAGGCGTTACCTGAACGAACACAGTTTTCATATAATGACACGACTACTGGCGGGCGCTGAAGGTCAGCTGCAAAAAGAGTTATGCTTGGAGAATATTTCCTCGGAAGACAATCATCCATTTGTGTCGCTGTCACAAAAACTTGAAGACCGTCATCGGGCTGCTTCAGAGTTTACGCGAACTGCATCGGCATTTGAGACTCTGAACATTGATGGTGTAGCTGTTAAGGGAATTTGGACTATTTTAGCGGCCATCTATCATCTGGGCATTGCTGGAGTTACTAAGAGTGAGTATAAACAAAAAATGAATCACATCTTGAAATGTAAAACGACGTTTTCTCTTGCAGTTGGATCGGGACCGACGTCTCGTATACAGTTTGCTAATCCATCGGCAGCCCGTAAGGCATCTACTTTGTTGGGAGTTTCTTTTGAGGATTTGCAGGCGGCTGCATTTGCAATAAACGGCCAGGGTGGTACAAGTCCCGCCAAGTCGCCTACAGACAGCACAGATCTGGCGTGGGAGAGTCTGGAGGGCTTAGTTGTGGGACTCTACTCCGAAGCCATGTCTGCGGTGTCAGCTTTAATCAACAAAGCCATTTGCACTTCGACCCACACTATCGCCTCGATATTGTTGGTTGATTCGCCAGGCTTCCAGAATCCCGCTAGTTGCGGAGTTCAGACTGGAGCCTCTCTATCCGATTTGCGTCACAATTACCTGCAAGAGCGCCTGCAATTGCTATTCCATCATATGACATTGGTGGCGCCAAGAGATCGTTACGCTCAAGAGCTTGTTGAAATCGACACCGAGGGGCTTCCAGAATCACATCCAGGCCCGCTGGTCTCACTTATCGATAAGGCACCACAAAACCACGTTGTGCGCACCTCCCAGAGAGATCTGCGTGAACAAGATCGCCGTGGGTTGCTGTGGCTGCTCGACGAGGAGTCTATGTATCCTAATTCCAACGACGATAGCTTCCTAGAGCGATTGTTCTCGCACTACGGCGACAGAGAACATCAGAATCTGATTCGAAAGGCCAGTGGAATGAAGCAATTTATCCTGCAACACTTGCAAGGCACAAATCCAGTGCTGTACACGGCCCACGGCTGGCTTAAGAACAGTCGTGAACATCCATCAATCCGTAACGCAGCGTCACTCCTACAAGACAGTTCCAAGGATGAAATCAATCGGTTATACGTTGGTTCCTTAACCCGTGGCAATGGAATGGTTTTCTGCGGATCAATTGTCGGACTGGAAGGCACTCAGTCCTTGCGACGAGTTTCGAGCATTCGTCGGTCGTTCACATCGGCTGGGGTGAAACGCAACTCGGTAATGTTGCAAATGAAATTCACTGTCGACGGTGTCATCGATACGTTGCGCCGCACCGGAACACATTTTGTCCATTGCTACTTGTTGCAGCATAATGCGGGACTACATACTGGTTCGACGGGTGGATCACCAATTTGCTCGCTCCAGGGATCCGAAGAGATGGTTAATGTTCCTTTGTTGAGAAGTCAGGTAAACAATGCACTAAGTTTTATTATCCGATGGAACTGAGAGCACTTTCTTTTTGACCTTTAGATTCGTGGATCACAACTCCTCGAAGCAGCTCGACTACATCGCTTGGGCTTCCCCGAATCAGTTCCACTGAATGAATTCGTGCGTAGATTTGGTCTGTTGGTCGATGTATCGCTGGCGAAAGATTCGAGTGTGGAGCAGATATTGATGGTGAACGAAATCGATCCGTCGTCATATCGCATCGGACCTAGTCAGGTAAGTGGTTTTGTCTTCAGAAAATTTAGTCCTTTCTCTCTCATATTCATTTGATTCCTATGCCAAGGCGTTTGTCCTTCAAAGTTCGTTTTAAATCTGAACGAACGTAACGATTTTCTTGGGTTATATGCTAAAAATCATTGCATGCTTGTAGGCTGCCATTGGATTGTACTGAAAGTATACTTTCAATATGAATTACTTCTGAAATCTATTTTCTATTTCGAAATTGGGTTTGAGCATTGGCTATGATTCTTGAAGACATTTTTTGTTTATTGAAAATGCAAAGCGAGTAAATACCGCGTACATGAACACATGGCAGGGCAGGCGAATTATCAAGACAAGGTTCGGCAGTTATTTCAAAACAAGCTTGAAGCAAGGGAAAACCCACAAAAGAGGCGAACGCTCAATGGAAGGCCATGGAAAAGTGTATTCTCACAAGAAAATTATATGTTCGCCCTTTAATGCAGCCAAGATCGAGAGACTCGTATGATAGACGATCCCTCTGTATGTCGTAGGAATCATACCGGGGGCCTAATACTCTGCAATACCAATTGAGAAGGCAAACATACTCATAATGAAATGCAAACTAATGGTGTTTTCGATTGATGAAAAGAATTGCCCTTTCTATGAAAAGAGCAAATCTAGAAGTGCTCTTTCGATGTATTCTATGTTTCATCGAAAATAAAGTGCACTTCCAGGTCAATTCTTAACACGACAGAAGTGTCCGGAATATTTTTAGAGAATTGCCCTGAACTCACCAACACATATCTACTAACAAAATGTCAGATTGAAGTGTTTGTTGTTTTATTAGAAACAAATTTTTCGCTATTCGAAAATATACAATTATGCGTGCAAAATGTAAACTTAAATTGAAATATATTGATTTGGCTGTATTTATTACTGCAGGAAACTAAAAAAAAGTAGCAACAGAAAAACAAATCTCTCATATGGTGTCTTCCACTATAACAAAAGTGTTCCAACGAATTTCATTGAAAAGAGCAATTCTGAATTTCGGGGCAATCGCAAACGCCATAAAATGAGAACAAAGCAGCTGACTGCTGCCAAATAGGTTTTTGTGGGAGAAAGTGTTGTCAATTTGGGAAACCAAACACCCAATGCGTGAATAACTCACATAGTCCGAGCCTGGGAGCTCAGTGGTGGTGTGCTGAATTTCAAAGAGCACAATAGGTATATGTCGAAAGACCAATGTCAAACTCATTTGAATTCTTCAGTTATTAATAAGTTCACTAAAATGAAAATGATAAGGTGGATCTCAAACGCAAAATTAAAATCGTTTAGTGTTGAATCATACAACCGAGTCACGGCGACCACAAGCCCATAAGGGATATGTTTATTATCGCCCAATCGCTTGCGAGGAAAACCTCAAAACCTTGATACAGAGATTGGTTTAAATGGAAAATCGTTTCGTTTCCTAAAAACTGCAGAGACTACCCAGAATCGATAAGTGTAGGAAATAATTTACTGTCATACGCCAAACGTCTCCCATCCCACTATAGAAAGCATAAATTTGTTTATTGCAAAACGCCAAAGAATGCCGCGGCGCTGCATGTACGAAATTAATAAAAAAAAAACAAAAAAACACTAATTGACTTCGATTAAATCAAATCATGTATAAAATTGATGGTGCGGCTTGCCTCCATTCATTAATGCCCATAGAGCTTAGCTCGCGCGCGCATTCATAGCTCTAATTAAACAGTCAACAGCTTTTAAATTATTCATCGCTCGATCAACTTGAGGTAGTACCATTAACTTTTACTTGAAATTCCACGCCAAGACACAAATGATACAATGACTCAGGTGGCGTTGTTCGGCGCGGCTTAGCTGCACTCGGAGGAACCACGCCGTTTTCAATTGCCACTCGCAGATGGGAGAGGTTTGGGGAAGACACGCACACACACCATTTGTCGGTTAATTGAAATGAAAAACGTTTGTATGACCTATGGCCATATCAGAGTCAAAATCTCTCAACCCAGAGTATATACGAGTACACTTTCGCTGCACGTATGCGGAGTGTGGATTGTGGAGACTGCTAGAGAACGGCCGACGGCGACACGAGTCAATAAGGTGTCGCGAGTTTTGTTTGCACTTTCAGGCTCCAAAACAATGGGACAAACGAAATTTATTTGCCGCCACATCTAACAAAGAGATGAACAATTTCAGATACACATTTTTATCTGTGAGGCTGATTTTGTTGTCTCTCATAGCAGCAAGCAAATGGGGGATCTCTGCGAAACAATGCCAGCTCTCTTATCGCCCATATGCAAGAATGTTTGGCAAAAATGTTTTCCAAAAATAATACACATAAACGAATATACGTGAAATTGTCTTGTTTGGAGGTGAAATTAACTTGGTAGTCAATAAATTAAAATCACAAATAGACCTCTGCAAGAGAGAGACTTTCTTTTGTCAACGGTAGCTATAAGGGGGAGACATGTTCTGAATGCCTAATGTTTCATTGCAGGTGATCACTGGACGGTCACGGTATAGACATTTCTTTCGAGTGAAATACTGGCGACACTATTATTGCAGGTGGTGCCTAAATTGAATGCATAGGCGTTTTCGTCGCTTGTAGGTGTTTTCTGTTTTTGTTATTTTGTCGTTTCTTGGTTCACCGAACTGAGATTCTTCTTTGAAACGGTTTGTTTTGTTTGCAAATTCAAGTTTTCACAAAGCGAGGGCTCAGTTTTATTGCTGCGGTTCCGGCGTGGGAACAGTCAACTTTAAGTTGTTTGGTTAGGTTACTTAACTTTGGGTGGAGTTTTTCATGTTGCGGTCAATTTGGAATTGTGTGAGGGTTTTCTTTTCTATTTTCATAGATCAGCGCATCGATTGCGATGCAATAGCTGTGGGTTGCCTCAATAAATTTGTTCGGCGACAATTATTATTTAAAATCTCGATGACCAATAGGGGTACCTATGCTTTCGATAACAGTGTGGATGTTTTAGAAACTAGTTTAGTACGGTTGACAGCTGACTTGATGTGTTTAAATTTGTTATCGACTGTTTGGTCACGTGCACAGTTTTTTTCAGTTGAAGTTTATGGAAGAGTAGCCGAAAAATCTAGTTGCGTGGCTGACGTAGAAAAAGTAAAGTCACAACTTGTTAAGGCCCATTTAGATGATCAGTTATCAGTTCAGTTATCAGTTCAGTTGTCAGTTCAGTTAAAAAAGGCATTGTATTTAGACGTCAGTCCGGTATTCAGTTCAGCTTTCATTTTATGAGGGAATTGAGGTTTGAACATGGTGATTGGTCAAACTATTTACGTATGAGTGAAAGCGTATATCTTTAATTTACGGCCAACTGCAATTGAAATGACAACTAAACTGAAACGTATTTACACATCACTTTAACTGATAGCTGAACTGAAAACTTATGGGAATTCCATCAGTTTCAGTCTCAGTTTCAGTTTCAGTTAAACGCTTCAATTTTTGCATTTAAACATCAGTTTAACTGAATGCTTAACTGATAGCTCAACTGAAACTGAAACTGAAATGATCGTCTGAATGGGCCTTTATAGGGCACATCTAATCCAGACCAATCTAGTTAACTTAAGATTTAGATTTCTGAATGGGCCCAGCGACTGCGAGTCGATATGGAAATTGGGACAGCTACCGACGCTTGGAACCGAATCAGTTGCTGACTCAAAGACTTATACTGATGGAACTAATAGCTGTTGCACAAATGTGAGCAGTAAATTTGCAGCAATTAATGAAAGTTCCCATCAGCAACTCTTTTTGGTACTAAATCCTTGCTTGGACGTAGGTTCAGCGTTTGTGCTTGCTGCTTATCATTGCAATCGCTTGAAACTCATATCTTTAGGAATTTTCGGGACGTGTTGAAAACAAACGTCTTCTTCTTAGCTGTAATGTTGGTGCTTCAACTCGATGTGAATGACGTCCTTGTATCGACTGTTTTGTATCGAATGTTTGCTTCCACGTTGTGGAGATCATCTTCCTTGAACAGGTTGTGGTCGTTAAGGGAAAGCGTGATAGAAACTGTAGAAACTTCTTAATAATTTACCCAAAAAGCTTAAACTAACTAAAAATTGTCTCCAAATAATTGGCGTGGCAAGAATTTTATGTGAGCGGAAAAACCTACAACCTACATTCCCATCGATAAATTGATGTTTTAAAAAGTAAAATCACCAGTGGTGGGTTTAAAAACGATCTTTACATGGTATTTGAATTTTTTACGTGTCAGTAGACAGTTCGTAGTTAAGTTTTTTAGTCACGCGTACAAAACCAGACGCACGTACATGCGGCTGAGTAATATGGGGGGAAACTAGTAGCGACAATATTTCTGAATGAGAATGATTCGTCTTCGGCGATTGGTTTCTCTTATTTCTTTTAAGACTTCTGGCAAACGAATGGTGGTGCACCATTCAGAATTGACAGTTCTACGTTGCTCTAATGGCACGGTGGCGACATGTACAATTATTCCGCAAAATCAGGCTTCGAAGTGCTTCGTGCGCGAACAACTTTTGTTGGATTTGGATCGTCTTGAAAGACCCATACAGTCGATTATCGTTTAGTCTCGGATTCACATGCCTAGATCAATAATTCGTAGCCTATCACGATTTTAAATACGTCTTTTCAGGCACCGCGATTGAATTTTTCCGACATTTCTTCAGCGACACGAGTCTTTTATTGAGCGATTGTCAAATTATGCGGTACCCAATGGGAACAGATATTTTTTACGGCCAAATGTTCATGCAATGCTGAATGTATGCGAGTGGAACTAATGGCCAAGCCAGTGTTCCCAGGCTTGGAAGACGGTTTTCCCCTTTTTTTTTGAGGAGCAAAAGCATTTGTTTTCCCCTAAATTCGAAAAAAAATCCCATTTCTTCCACCCGGGCTTATTTTCATATGGAAAAATTATAGAATGTAAACCGTCATTATTAACAAGCTTAAAATAGGCATATAACATGAAAATGTCAATGATTTCCTTTTCTATTAGACATAATATGGGCATTCACGATCCGATCCAACTGATCTAGTATCATTGCGAAATTACGAAAGTGCAACTTTTGTTCGCACTCCAACAACAAAATATACTGACTAAAATTTCGCTACACTTTTGCACTTTACCTATACCCTGACCCTATTGCAACAGAAATATACAACGGAGTAGTACCCTCGTCCTTTTGACAGTTCGCCAAATGTCAGTGATACTGGATCTCCGTACCTTTGCTTCGTTGTTGCTAGAGATTAGAAAAAGAGTGTTCACGATCTGATAAAATAAAATAAAATCGAATCACCGAATCGTGAATACCCCTATTATTAAAACGAGTGAGTGAGTACATTCGGATAGACAAATGCTTACGTAGATGTTCGATGGGCTGTTTTCTTTCAAATTGATTGTGAACATTTCCGAGTAAACTTTGACATTTGTTTGTAATGATTTTAATTTCACTTTTAAGCAGATACAGTTTCACAGAGATTTCCGATTTCTTCCCCTTTTAAGCTTGTCCCTCGTTTTCCCCTTTTTCATTATAAAAAAACCCAAAATTGATGTGAAATTCCATTGACATTCTATATATGGGCTGCTAGTGAAAGGTCAATTCATTTTTTTACGCAATCTAAATAAAACAAAATGAGTTTTCTGCCTCATGATTTTGATTGAAAATCTTACCTATGGAAACAGACTTGTCCCTTTTCAGAGAAACTTGAATCATAGTGTAAATTCAGAAACGACAAACATTTGCGCAGTGATGCGGCATCACTGCTTATTTGCGATGCTGATGCGATGCACAGTTTATGCTGATGCGTTGCTGATTGAATATCACGCTTGAGTTTTTCGAACGCATTGTTCACATCAAACATTTTAATGTCAAGATGGAAGTTTTGTAAAAGACGACAAATTTGTTTTCATGCCTTAGTCTTGTCGTTATTAAAAGCTTTACCTCCGCCGCGCTGAAATACTCAATGTAAACAAAAAAATGTTTGTGAGAAAAATAAAAATAAAGAATTCAACAAACATTTATAAATCAAAATGTTTATTTACTTTCTTTTCTTTCGCTTCCGACATTTTTCCTCCTTTTTTGCCGGCGAATCAACAGTGCATCAGGTATTTCTGTGATGCTTTTTTTCGTTATGTTTGCGCATCAGTTTGATCAAATTTGCAATAATGAACACTTGACGTTGAATGTAAAGCCAATTGCATTAATGAACATTTTGCAAAGCATCATGATGCCAGTGATGCGTTACTGATTTTACACATATTGCAAATTACAACCAATTATACAACACTCCATTTTTTAATTTTAAATCTTTATTCAATTAATCGCAATAACAGTCTTATGCAAAACTATCTGCAACGAAATGGAAACGTCAGATGTGAGTTTCCAATTTATTCCGCTCCGAACCACGAGAGCTAGCGCTTATATTGGAACCAACGCGAAGTCCATAAAATTATAATAAAGTCAATGACTATTACCATTAAAAATATCAAACTTTCCGGTGACAGTGTCAAATTAGAAATGCTCAAGTCTTAAGTAGAAACCTCAGTATATAGATACCAAAACTTTTCCAAAACAATCTCTAAATTTTGTCCAAATTTTCAAGTTTAAATGCGTCAAAAATTGGTCAAACTCCACTTCTATCTACGAACAACCAAAATATTCCCATAAAATATTCAACTTTATTGCACAGATATAAAAGAAAACCCTGCGGAAAATCCAATATTTCATTTAATTACTTTCACTCTTTCTATATACGATGATCATTTAACGACAGCAAAGAAAAACTTACAACAAAAATCGCTATAAATTAAAATAATAAAAAAATCCTGTAGAGAAAAAGTCGCTAACTACTCGTTTAACTCCTCTTTCTGTATAGAGGTATAAACGCGTTCATACTACTTGATTGCAACATTGTTAACCATGCGCGCACAAGTTGTCCTCAGGGCAGAGGCGCAGAATCTTGTAATATAAAGTTAAGCATCAGCAATGGTCAGTTAACATAGTCATATCCATACCCTCGATGTCTTATACAATCTTCTTTTTCTATATAGTTTTTCCTCAAAGATGTTTATTTATAATAAATTCACATTCAATCAAGTTTTACTGGTTGATTAGATACCCACTGCACGCACGGCTCAGCACAGACAACGCGATGAACGGAAATTTACTTCGATTGTATTTAAAAGAAAAAAAAAAACTAACTCTAACCACACACACAGGACTCAGTTGCAGTTGACTGTAGTGATGTAGGATGGGTTTCATTTACCCAGCAACTGGATTTTCCATCGACGAACTGAAAGGACTGGAAAATCTCCAGCGTGTAGTCTGAAGCAATTAACTGATAATATGATAATTGTAATTAAGTGTTGCAATTTTTATTTTTTTAATCCGCAACGGTGGACGGTGCGCGGGTTTCATACATGATAAAAGTGTTCGTTAAATGGTGATTGATTCCGCGATGCTTTCCGCATTTAATAAATATTTAAGATATCATCATTCAACTGGGTGGGGCTATGTTTCTTTGATGATGAGATTGTTTTCAGCCTGTTTGTGTGCGGCTTTTCGAGGAGGTCAGACATTGTTGCACCTTGTACGGAACGTACGAGGAACTGATAACGAACTTGAATTTCTTTACTACTGTTCTTTGTAGGTTTTCTATCCTCTGTCTACGAAATAAACTTAAATTAAGTTAAATTTTGGAACACAAATGTAGGTTATAAAAAAAAAAAATATAGTGTGGGCCGAAAATAGTACGTGTTCCTTAAAATTTTATTTAAGTAATATTGATGCTCAAGCTCAGCACTTTCCCCCAATTGATTTCTTAACATTTGTACCACAAAAAAGATCCACCCTATGCAATGACCTTATTTGCAGTTACAAAATTTCCCGAATTCCCAAAATTTCTCTGGGAAAAAATCCAGATTCGAAAGTTTTCTGAAATCAGAAAAAGATTGTTTGTTTTTCGTTAAAATCGAGTATAAAGAGTGGCCTAGAGCAAAAAAAAGTGCTCTCAGAGCCCGATCGAATACAATATTAGTTTTTATTTCGGCCAACTCACTCAAAGTAGGTAAAGGCTCATTCATGTTTCGGTTTCGAAAGTAAAGCTAAATAAAACCCACACAGCGATACATTTTGGATGAACATTTTATTACATTATAAAGTTTGGACTTTGCCATTAAGTGTGAAATATAATGCAATACAAACCAATACAAACATTCAACTAATATTATGACACTTCGAATGACAGCTGAGTTTGACATGTGTCAAATGCCAGCGCTACCAGCCTGAAAGCACGAAATGAATGAACATTTATAAATGTAGATGATTGCTCCGCCTGTAGCCAGCCTCTGAAAATACAAAGTACAGCGCAAAAGTAAATCTTTTAAATAGACTTTTTTCCAAGCTAAAACTACTACCCCCTTGGCAGTTACAATTTAACTTCGGTAGGCTATATCCCTCCCGCAATATTGACCTCATAAGCCTAATGGAAACACATCTGAACCCCAATTCTCAAATTCCGCATAGAACATAATTCGTATATGAGCAAATCCGCCTGACATTTTCGCATAGCAGAAAAATTGGTATTCTCGAAGCCGGGTTTTTTCCAACTATGCGAAAATTATATTCACCTCTCGAATGAGGTAGAATTTTGGAGTACGTCAAGTAAACGATTTTGACAGGTTGTGAAAAAAAATAAAAGAACAGTATTCAATTTAAATTGGTTTGGAATTATTATTTTCGATTGCCATAAAAAAAATACTTTTATGTTTAGTGAACATTTTTGTGTTTTCGCAATGGATTCTTAGGGTGATTTGGGCTTAGCATTTGTTGATTTGGCAATGAAGCAGTTAGGCGCAACGGAAATATACCGAATTATGCCAGAGCCCCAAGATTGCTTTGAACTTTCTGATACAAAGTTTATAAAATTATTTCTGCTTAATAAGCGCTTGGCAAAGGAATTCATCGATTTCTTGGCTCCGCGTATGCTTGACCAATTTAAATCAAGCGTTTAAACAGCTCACGAAAAGTTAAATATAATATAAGAGCTTATTTAATTGATGTTGAAAAATCCGATGTGTTTTCAGATTTTGTGTTCCCTTTGATTTTTTGCAGTTGGAAGTTAACGAAACTGCATATGATATAACCGCAACATGAGGCATTCGTCAGTAAGCAATTCCGTATGCGAGACGCAAATCCTCATGGAAAAGGCAGACGAGTACAGTTCTAAGAGAAATGCTCGTATATGGATCTCGAGAATGTAAAATTTCAGTTTTTAGCATCGCATCGGAGATTATGCGAGAATTTTTGAGAATTGGGATCCTGGCACACTTAAATACATGTATTTGCTTGTAAATATAAGACTTCCTGAACAGCTTGGATAGACCTCACAGAAAACAGAAGTTCTTCTTCTGAAAGGCAATTGACACCCACGAGGCTATTGCTTCGCAAAAGAAGCAACTCACATTTATCAGCAGTAGGTTATTACTTCGATAGTACATTTCCGAAACTTGATAGAAGCTCAAAAAAATGTTATTATATTTTTCAATTTTCCATTTTCTAATCCAATGACCTTTTGCAATTTTAAAGCAGTTTGCATTTACGTACGGTCGCAGTCAGAAGCGAACAACATATTTATTAATAGGATAAACAAAATAAATACACTACCCCTAGACTAATTTGTTATAATGCTGTAACCAGTGTTGCCGGAGAGAAATATTATAAGGTACTACTGCAGCTAAAAATGGGGAGTATTTTGAAACAGACATTTTTTAGTCTTCAAAAATGGTGGTTTGAGTATGATGACAATAAAATAACTACCGAACATGCAGATGGAAATTGCATAAAGCCCACGAAAAACAAAAACGAACTAGAAAGAGGGTATTTCCCTTTTTGACAACAGTTTGGAACACAAAAGTGCTGCCAAATTTGCATTAAATTTGAAGTGAATTGAATTTATTTAGGTTGAAATTACACTTTGTTGCAAGTGTTGGATAGTTTAGGTGTTTAAAATAAAAATAGGAGTACGAATGTGATAGGAGGGAGTACGGCTACGGAGGTGTTGAAAGTAGTGCAATACTCCTATGGGAGTACTTTAGGCAACACACACTGGCTGTAACAGTGATGAATCTGATCTACTTGATACATTTTATAATTTCGTCTTGCAATAAACATGCTGCTTACTCGAGTGGAGTTGCAAGCAAGACATTTAATGTCACCCAATTTTCATATGAGCGAAAAGTGGTTATTTAAAACAATAACATTACTGACATATTTTTCACAGTGTTAAAAAAATTAAATTATGTACCTCTATAAAGCCTCCGTAAGTAAGTTGGGAGGAATTATGTGCTTCTGTACAGCTTCCAATCGCAAGCTGTTGATTGCATGGCATTTCATTGCTTCTATAATGCCTCCTGTCAGTGGCCCTAAACAAGCTTTTTGACAGCGCTTCGAACCACAAGCTTTATCGGACCATTAACTTCCCACAAATTTCCTCACACATTCTCAAAAATCTAATAAAGATCTTACCAAAACTTAATTTTTTGTCCCTATATAAAGCCTGTGTAAAGGTCTTCGTAAATGTCTTACAGAAGTGAATATCGAAACAGTTACTTTGAAATGGTTCAATTTCGGTTGACAAATACTATCGAAGCTGAAATCACAAATTTTAACTTAACCAAAGTCAAATTGTTACTTCGGATTTCTTCTATCTGTGTGCAAAAATCTACATCAATCAGTAAAAAATATGTTTGCGTACAGTTTTCATAAGCGCAGAACAGTGGTATTAAAAAAAAAAAATTAGTAGAAGAAATAATCCATTTAAGGTGTTTGCATTTTGTGATTATTTTTATTTTATTGACAGTCTATTTTTCTTGTTTCTCAACTTCAAATGTTAAAAATATTGTTTGTTAAATAATTAAGAGGGGGGCTGATCTTATGAGACATTGGGCCTTACCAATAAACATTTTTATTTTCGACTCTAAATTTTAGTAGTTCACAGTGGCTATATTTTCCATACAAATTTCGCAATTGTGAGCTTCCGTAAATTTAAAGTCGAGACTAAAATTGGTTATTAGAACAGCCGCATTATCTTTATGCTTATCCTTAGACTCTTAGCCCTCTTCGGCTGACTAGTAAAACCTATACGTTAACTTTTTTCTTTGTTTTTGTAGTAGTCAGGCCCACGGTTGCCACTTTGGTATTTTTTTTTTTGCTTTTTGAGTTTTGGTAATTTCGTAATTTTTATCTGGTTTGGTAACTTTTTGAGCAGGAGCACCAAAAAATACGAACTCGATATCTGAGTGAACGTATTGCATTTTCATGTGCGTCAGCACCACCCATATAAAAAAAGTTAACAAAATTACTGAATGCACTCATTTTCTTCTTTTGACAGATGGTGAACTTCGAAATATTTTCTGTTTATAACTACATTTAGATAATGGATAGATTAGTTAATCATAAACAAGCAATTTTAAAGATCAAATAAAATAATTTGAGTTTAGAAAATCATGGCTTTGGTCAGCAAAAGTATTTAAAGTAGATATGTATTACTATTACATTTGTAAGTTAAATCTTATTTTCTTTATTTTATAAAGTAGTCGTTGTTTAACTACTTAAAGACTGACTAAGTTCCTACAAACCTAATATACCAAAATGAATATTTTAAAAGACATTATGTTTAATGTCATGTTTTATCAACGTCTCCAGATTTTTGGTAAATTTTATCTTGGTTTGGTAACTCTTTTTTCCAATTTTGGTAGCTAGTTTTTTTTTGCAAGTGGCAACCGTGGTCAGGCCCCCTGTACGTTTACTAGAGAGACGGGGACTGACTATGAAACCTCACGGTTCCTTTAAACGTTTAAAACTCGTCACCAAATCTAGTCCTCTAAATTAGCAATTAGCAATTGAACGCAATTAGCAAGCAGGGGCTGATATAACTGACCTGGAAAAGTTTATCATTTCAGAGGTTTCGATTGGCGTCAAATTGGGTTTCCGTTCCACTCGTCACTGAAATAAAAACGAATGCTTTTGAAAAGCAGAACGCAGACCTAGCGTCTGTATGGACCTACTACTTCGACTATTTGACATACATACGCCAGGTCTGCGTTCTGCTTTTCAAACACATTCGCTTTTATTTTGGGCCATATGGTCGAACAGCACTGTTGAACTGAAGTTCAAATATTTCTATCCGTTTAATTTCAGGACGGCAGTCTTGGCTTTATTTGTGCAGGTTCAATTGGTTATTCTGTTTGATCGTTTTACGATCTGTAAAAGAGTGTTTTCCTCCACATCGAGTTTTGCTCTACAACAATGTTTTCTTCGTCATCTTCAGAGGTCTCTGTTTCCGCCTTGTTGTCTTTATTTTTACCCGTTGGTAAAACTGCGAAATATAGGCCCCTATTATGAGTGTCAAAAAATAAACGATAAACGATGCTTGTCAAACAATTGTAATCGTTGGTATTGTGATTGTCAATTATCAATGAATAATTGACTGTCATCAACTCGTGTTAAATTTCCATTTTGAATGGAGCCAAAGTGGTATTGCGATTGCCAATTGTGATCAATTTTTTTGATAAATGTCAATTGTCTAGTCAGTTGGATTGTTGTGGACGACAAAATCAGACGCTCCAAAAGAAAAATGTAAGTTCTTTGTAGCAATTGTAACATATGCCTTTATTAAAAGTTTTTGGTTTTAGGGCAACATTTGTAAGCAATATAAAACAATTAGAGCGGTTGGTTCATTGCAAAAGGGATTTGTTCAAAAATAATCTTGCAACAAAAATGGGAGCTTTTTTCATTAGTGTTGAACGGCTTAGGTCCTCCACGGCGCGAATGACAAAAATGGCAAAGGGTATAAAAATATAAGGAATACATCTTTTCTTAATTCTAATCGCAATTATTTAAGGTAAGTAAAGTAAGGCCGATATGAAATGCAAAATCGAGAAAAATAAAATAGAAAACAAAACAGAATTTACTGCAACAGGAGGAGGCCCGAACCGTTTACATCATTTTAGCGACATGGAGGAAGCTGTTATTAACCTAACCGCAATGCTGTAACAAGCTTTATGATGTTCGGTATCGATGTCGTTCTGATTGCTGGTTTTAACTTCCCCTCTACTTCACCCAATAAATAGGAAAACACTGGCTTCGATAAACGAAAATATATACAAATATATTCAAAACTGAAAAAAAATACTCTTAAGAATGAATATTAATTGCGAAGTTATGTACTTACATGCTGTCCTCTAATTCTAGAGGATTAGAAGCACCCCTTAGCTGCATTCTTCTCCTGAAAATTTCCAAATAAGCAGAGGATTGTTCATCATCGTCAAAAAACAATTCTACGGAACTCATTTTCGGTAGAATAACAAATACAATTGTTTGCTCTTGACAACTGTCAAATATCATGCCGCATTCACAACAGTGAATTTATTCACAATAACCATATATTTTATCAAATGAGTTACACAATACCAAAAATTGGTTTGATTGACAAATTTGTGTATCGTTAATTGATTGATATTTGACACTCGTAATAGGGGTGATAAATTTTGGAGTAGCACGCGTCTTATGACCTTTTGGTAACGTCCAGAAAAGCTTTTGTTTTCGATCTTTTTTATCACAAGAAGAGCTCACAAACCGTTTTCATCCTTCTGTATTACGCCGCTTTGTTGGTGAATTGTTTTACTGCATTTGCACGTAGCTCACTCAAAAATAAACTGAACTTTTGGCCAACTTTTTAGTTATTTAATACGCCATCATTTTGACACAAAACTCTTTCCACTATCTATGAATATCCTGCATTGTGAGGGCCCAACCTTTTCGTTAAAAATCAAGCCCTGTTCAAAATTAAAGTGGTCATGGTTAAGTTGGCCTATAGTTCGGGCGGTTCAAAGCTCGGTCTGTTCAAAGCTCGCCTGTAAATATAAGAAATGATTGCGTATGGCAAAGATCCGCTATTGTTGTCCCAGCTCCTCATTTCCTTTCATTTGTGTTCGATATTGAGATGTCCTTTCCAGTTTTCCTGTTTTAAAATCGTTTTGCGCTATAATTTTCCACGTTATGTCAGTCAATTTTGCTGTAGCACACACACCTTACGCTTCAATTTAAAAGGTCTATTATCGCGTAATCATGTTATGCTCTCCATACAAAACCGGTACAATAAAACACTCCAATCATCTGCACCGTTTTCGATGTCATAATTCAGCTTAAACGCCAGCCATTGTGCCAGGTGAAACAGGTTGCGTATATGTTTTTATTGATAAACTATTGAGGCAGTAAAACTTACGCACACGCTCCCGACGCATACGTGAATTTTCTTTTGACCAAATCCACACACAATTGTTGGGCATTTATGCGTCTACTTTGGGTCACTTTGACCACGTAGCACCACCGTTTTAAGAATTTTCATTTTTGTTTTTTTTTTTTTAAAGAAAGTTTAACCCAATGCGGTTATGCTCGAAGAGGGACATCCACAGCTACATGCATGAGGACAAAAAAAAATAAAAAAAAAAAAATGACAAACTCCGCTGATGACATGTCTCAAGGTAAAAAGAGGAATATCGTTGTTGGTCAGTGCGTTGCGTCGGCCGTGTCTCGGCAAAACGTGCGCGCACTCGCACTTTCACTTTTCATCAAAAAGGAATTTGGTGGTTTCAGCTTTAGGTGATGTGTGCACGGCGTAAGTGATGCCCCGCATTTGTGTGTTGTGCACCGTTTTCCGCGTACAAAGAGTCATTCATCTTACGCAGGTGAAATGCAACGACCGACGTCGGACATCATCAGCGGGCCGACGGTGTAGACGTGTTTTTTGTGTAATTGCTTCATCTGACGGACGCGGAGACCCTCATCGGTCTTCAAATCCCTACAGAGGAATGCAATGCGGAAAGCAGAGTTTGTCTGACTGTAGGTACCTTTTTAGTTGTCATAAAATTATAATCGGTTTCGCATTCATAAACACGGCTTGGGTTTTTTTTTTAAGAAATAGTTTTCGCACTTTTTAGTGCAGACAACGGTGTAGCTTGTGTTTTTCCAAATGCCGGGTAATAAAGTTTCATTCTGCGGTGGACTCACAGACGTGTCGTGGATTTATAGCAGAGAAAGTGAACCGCCTGTCAAGGGATGGGTCAACGAAGATTCGAGTAGAGCTGTCTATCTACAGATTTTGTAAACATTGACCGACAACGCCGAGGCTGACATTGATTGAGAAAGACAAATATTTGCGGTTTTCAGTGAACGAATTACAGATACAGTACAGTTGGTTATCTTGAGTGTTGTATGAATAGGAATTAGTATGCCCCGGCACTGACCTTATCTTGAATGCTGTATAAAGATGAAGTCTCTATCCGCTTGCACGATTGGATTTGTATGAGCATATTGATTTTTCTGCCGGAAGTGCTTCTTTTTAATAGGAAACTGTGCTAATTGGGAAAATTCCATTTTAATTCCAGACTTGGGCTAGGCTCCGGTCTTGCTAGTTTAATAGAAATAGCCGCAGACGGATTTCTTGGGAGTTTTCCTTCTTTTTTTTAGTTAAGTAGGACACAATTCTGTGCTGAGATGGAAACCTGCTGTCAGATAAACGAGTAGACTTCTCTCTGACATTGGCCATATAATTAGTATTTTATCAGCATTTTAAAACCATAGTACATAGTTAAAAATATGCAGTTCTATGCAATACAAGAGAAATTGGTTTTCAATACATATTTCCAATTTATTACACTTTTTCTGTAATACATTTATATTCAAATTCAATATTTTTTTTAATTAAAATGCTCGTTTTAAAAGGTACGAATTTTCTGAACTTTAATCACTTAAGATTAAGATCCAGTATTTTTGTTCTACAATCTAAACCGGTCTATATTAAAATAATATTTCATTCAAGAACTTATTACAATTAAGTCTTAGTTGACCTGAAATATAACATCTACTCTGATTACATTTTAATACGAACTAATTAAAGCCGTCATTGGTTTCAATACAGAATATGAACCAAAGTGATTAGATTTAAATATATCGGTATTACTTTTGAACCAAAATGTATTATTTTGTCGCTTTGTTAAGAATTTATTGTGTTAGTTTGAGCGTCCTACTCAATGAAGTGGATGATTTGGATAAAGTTCTTTTAAAAATACAAACAAGGGAAAGTCATGCTGAAAACGGGGCTAAATTGATATCCAATGAGAATATTCTTCTTACAAGTAAGTAACTTTAATTTCTTGTAAGAGGTAATTTGTATTTTTTCCTGAGTTGTGAAGCGCAGATATGTTCCTAGTGGATTTGCTTTTGAAGATAAGGGCCGTCTAGAGATTCGATTTCATTGCATCAGAAATATAGCTATTACATTCCAAAAATTAAGTAATTAACTGAATAATTAATAAGATGTTTCGGGTATACATGAGTTCTCCTTCATTTAAATTTCTAAAAAAATATACCTTCTAAAGGAAGCACAGCGGTACCCTGTAGGATTATTTTCAAAGGTAATAAAAGACCACGGGAATTTGCCTACGCTTGACAATTTTCTATAGATATGTATTGTAATACAAGTATCGAAATAAAATATTTTCGGTGTTGAAATATATCCCATAGATATTTAAATCAAATATAAAGAAGTATTAAAATACAGGCTGATGAATATTGCTACATTAAGAAACTCAAATAACTTTTTTTTTAGTGTATGGAATTCATTTTTCTTTTATTCATTCAGTGAAATAACACTTTTAAATGGTAAACAATGGCAACAGCGAAAGAACGCTCATCGATGGTTATAATATTCGCTTTAATAGTGAATATATTTCGGCCAAAAACACGTTTTCCTAAATTTGACACTTTAATGAAGTGTTGACAGTTGGCATATCATTTAGAAAATTACAGAATGTCTAATCGCGTACGCGGTTTAAAAAATCGATCCCAATCGAACAAAGTCTACACACGTTCTCATCAAAAAATACAGAAAAGTATAAAATTAGAAAAAAAAACGAGTAACGAGTAGTTTCCTCATGGGCTCAAAAAGTTGTCAGTAATGAGAAAAAAAAACATTTTTGGAAGGGACTCAGAGTAGCCGGAAGTGTGTCACGTGAACGTTTACTAACTTTTAGGTAAATTTTCCGATCTCTGGCAGCGTTTTACTTAAGTTTTTGTTTGAATTTTACAGATTTTAGTTGTTAAGTGCCTGGACCGGAAAAGTTTTAAAAAATATGAATTCGCATAATAACGAGTAACGAGTAATTTCACATCTATAAAGAGTTCAGATCATTTCTTCCGCCAGTGAAGAGCATCAGCTGTTAAATATTGATCGTATTGGTTGTCATTGAAAATATAAAGGTGCGTGATCGAATATCTGGCAGGCTTCACAAAAGCCACAAACAATGGATGTTGTTCCCCATTCGAACAAGAGGTTTTTCTTTAGTTAAGACCACAAATGTTGTGCTAGTTCGAAGCGTTAACGGGAGCAGTAAATGTTGATATCCAGTAATTAGACGAATCCATCTGCAGGCCTTTCCATTGTCCATCTTGGCTGAAATATGTTTACAACCTCTCCACTAGACTGATGTCTACGGTACAATCTTTTTCTCTCTCTGATGTGTTGGTGGAGCAATAAATGTTCGCCAAGTTCTCTTATTGAAACTTTCTGATTTTGAACATAGCTTTTTTTCGTCTGAAGGTGTTTGGAGGAGGTGTAGAGTACGTAGGAGCGACAGCGATATAGAACTAGTTAAGAAGATTTGAATAAATCGCCAAAGATTTTGGAACATATGGACCCTATGGCAATCAGTTTTCAACTCAAATTCACCGAGGCAACGCGGTAGAGAAGGCCTTTTGTTAGAAGCGACCTCAACCAAATTGTAGAAGCTTCAAGAGTTTGATCCAGGTTTTTGAATTAAATTATTTCTTGCTCTTATTATTTAGTTTGGTTGTTGTATTTTGATGGCAGAGTTGTTTAAACAAGGTGCAGACTTATCCCGATGTAATTCTGTTTCTTGAAACATTCGAGACTGAAATTGTCCTGAGAAAGTTATTAATTCTATACTGTTCGAATACGAAATAAAATTGCAGTTCTCTTTTATTCGTCCCAAAAAGTAAACTGAAAGCCTGGACCTATAGCCCTATACGGACTTTTTGCGCTCAATTTGTGTTTATTTTTTTGGGTGTCTGTTAAAGTTTTAAAAGCTTTCAACTAAGGCCTCATTTGAGAGCATCTGTATTCAGATGTTGACACACAATTTAGGGTGAACCTCCTGCGTATGTGATCTTTTTAAACAGTGCTTCTGAAGTGTCGTGTCGCAAACTGTAGACTGACACAGGACAGTTTACTGACACTAAGCATAACTTTGAAAAAGCGATCGCTAAACTTATTGTTGATGAAACTGCAAGTTTTACTTAACACAACTTTGAGTAGTTTAAAAATCAATCCAGTATCGTTCTGTCTACAAACTTGAAAAACTCGTTCCTAATCGAAAGCCGGCTTGTTATGTAGAAGGATTCCCTTAATGCGCCCTCAATCCCTGGTACAAAAGTTGTTTGAGCATTTTTTAGCAAACTCATTAAAACACCGCCAAACGGGACGCTTTTAGAAGATTCATTGGGCTTCCCCGGTTTTACCATTGCATATATCCTGAACCTTTTCAATTTTTTTTTCGTATAATTCTATATGAAAAGTTCAGCTGTCGTTAAAGAATGAACTTGGCACTCGCCATAGAATCCATCTGCAGTTTCCAAATGCCCATAACTTATTCTAGCTCCAGAATCGTGTGGCTTCGGGAGTATTCGAAAGACTCGTAAGGTATCCTTTCTGAGTTCCTTTAATAACTTTTTAACTATTTCACTGTTTAGAGTCATTTCAGGTAATATATTTGTTTTCTAACAATTACTTGTAATTTTTATGTCCTCAGTACAGTGATATAGTATATCACTTTACCCAATTATAACCATATCACATTAGCCGCATTTAGCTTTTGAAACAATAAGGAGATTTTTTAAAATATACTTCATCATATTGAGAACTCACTCAATATGTTGTAAGCTCTATTCACACACAAACAACATATTATATTTAAGTTTTTAATTTTGCCCCAATTTTGGCTAAACTATCAAAGAAAACTCACACAAAAAAATTTTCAACTTTAGCGCTGAAACAATTCTGATACATTGACATCACACACAATCAATGCGAGCGCTCTTGAACCTGCAGCACATGTCCTCTTCCATCATTGTTATGTGGACAAGAAAATTCCTGCCGAGAATTGATAATTTCGGAAAATATGCTGGATAACATTACCAGACCATATCACAATACCCGAAGTTGCTCTACTTTGTCCAATTCAAGCTTGTACATTTTTATCAACCGGTCTTCAACTACTTTCCGTAGCAGTGGTCGGGCTTTTCTGCTGGATTGAGTGAATTTATTGCTGTTGCAGCTTTCCATTTCTCGCAACGTTATTCACGAATGAAGTTGTCAAAGAATGCACACGTAGCAATATCAATGTTATTCCATCCTTAAACAGAAAATGTAAGCAAAATTTCTGAAACCGTTTTCCAGAGTTTGTAGTTTATAAAAAAAAAAAAAAAAATATACCTTTGGTCCCATTTTGGTCGTAAAACTACGGACTTCATTTTTTTTTTTTGTTAATACCATTTTATTAGATTTGTTTTATTTATAAATTGTTTATGTTATACAAATATTTAGTTACTCGAAAGAAATCTGGCCAAAAACTCAACAAATTCAACAGAAAATGAACAATTTGAATAAGTTTTAGAAGGTTGTTATTTTAACTTTTCCTTTAACTAAAAAAAAAAATGTGTTTATCTAGATTTTGAGGTTGCCAATGAAACTAAAAACAGATCTGTTTCAGAAGATTTTTTTAAATGAAATGGAATAACTTAAATATTCCTTCTTGATTGCTCAAGGCAAAGACATAAATCACTTAATCATGCACTACACAGCTCTATACTTAAAAACTTTGTATTTGAAAACCCTTGGCTTGTGCAAGATTTAAAAAAACATTTGAAATACAGGCAACATTATTATTTCATTAGTTGGATGAAATGTCCATGGTTGAGTTGTCCAGTTATATTATAGATAGGCTGTGGATAAGCTGCGATGTTTCCACTGAAAACGCTTTAATGTTAAAATGGAAAAAGGCTGAATTAATAATCCTTCACTATTCTGCCTGACTTTCGCTAAGGTGAAATAGTAAAAACGAATCTTTTGCTCTTTTGAGAGACAAACTTCGCACGCGGGACTAACCTCCTCAAGCTCCAATTGATGATATAACTACAGCTTTATAAGAGAATTTCCGGATAGGGTCCTCTTTTTTGAATCCAAGACAATCAAGAATTGAAAGAAATTGACACTGGATCAATAATTCACTGCCAATTAACAATCACAATGCCGATTAAAGAAATTGGTTGATAAATACGAAATACCAATTGATAATTGACAATTGCAATAGGGGCCCAAACACACATTTGCATATAAAATATTCACGTTCCGACAGGCATTCATCGTCTCGTGAAAATATTTCCAATAATATTGCCGGTCGTTGGTAATCACTCCAGCCATCACCAGGATGGAATGAATTATTCAAATACATTGTCAGAGTGGATGTCACTCATAAGTCGCAAAATCTTAATTTTTTTTATCATAGTCGAAGTTGTTTTTGTTGTCGACAGATCTTCCAACGCAAAATGAAATAGAAATTAAAATTTTGCCGAACGCTAATGTCGTCGTTAAATACTCGTACCGTACATGCCTTGTGATTGACAGCAAAAGTTGACAGGTAAACGATGGTATTATGAATGCTTGTCATAAGAGACTGACGACTGCGACTTAAAGGCGTGGCGGAATGTTTCGGGTGAGATATTACGCATGAAAATTCGTCAAATTTGCACTTGACATGCGTCGGGTGTAGGTACATATTTTAATAATCGTTTCGAAAAAACACACGGTTGAGGCGGTATTACATATTCATATGTTTTGCTTTCTCAGTCGTTACTTTTTGGCGTGATATAGTGCAATTAAATTAATTAATCGATGCAGGGATGGTCTCGTAAATAGTAAATATTTCTTTAAGCCGCATAATCCCAAAAAATTTAATTTATTAAATTTATTGACAGCTTATAGATACTTGTGGTGAAAAATATTCCAAGTTATACTCCGCAGAGTAAAAATGTATGTAATGAACTGCACTTTCAAGGGTGTCACAAAAATCACGCAAGTCCGATGACCTGCAACCAATTAAAGATTACACGAACGATGCTCGCAATATGTTTGACATAACCCAAATGAGTCTCGCATTATGTTTGGCATTTCTCAAAAAATTTATGGTGAAGGAATTAAATAATAATAAATAAACATGGACTGTGTCGCAGTTAGGTTGGAGTCTGAAGGAAATCCGGAACAAATTCAACAAGATGAACGAAGGCGGACTAGAGATAAATCTAACATAATGGAGCCTGGCAAGAAAAAGTTTTTTCTATTCAGTATTTATTTAAAGGCATTTTTAATCCAAAAATAAAATAAACTAAAATAACTTTATTCAGCTTTGTTAAAAACCGCCTTTCGAAAGATGCCTTTATGTACTTGTTGAACAATATTTCAACAGAGCTAGGTGTTCGCAAAAACCAAACTTTTGTTCCCAACATTATAAAGGCTGTTTTTAAATACCCCTTGGAAAAATCTGGATGCCGGGTCATATATTGCACCTTTTCAAACTGTGACACTTTTGTGTTTGGACTTTTAGATGATCCCCTGGGACAAAAAGAAACAAACATTATACATATTACTATGTTTATGAAATATTCATGAATTATTAATTTATAAAATTTATTTACTTACATTCTGAAAAAAGAAACTTCTTAAACCAACCTTCAAGCACATTTGATGATTCTATATCGAATTCGAACGAATTTGACATTAACTTTCGGAATTAATTAAATACTACCAATTTTGTACCAAGAAAACAAAAAGAAGCTGGCAGTACTAAGCCTGTTCGAATTTCGCTTACTTATAAAATTACAGAGTTGCGATTTTGCGAATTCGAAAAGTTTCACGTTAGAATCGAGTTTCATAGTAGGGCCCCTGTCTAAAGATTCCGCTCATAAAATTTATAAAATTCTTAAACATAGATTCCCAATATTTCGAGTGTATCTAACAATTGATGTATGGATTCGAAATATAGGGAATCTATGTTTAAGGATTTTATAAATTTAAATTGTAACTCATTTTTCAGTTATATTCAAGATACTGATTAGTACAGCTTAAATTCAAAAAAATATAACAAAAATGACTTCAAAAAAGAAAAAAATAAACAAAAATAAGAATATTCCATTTTGCCGATATTCGGTCGTTTCGAAATTATTTTTTTTAATTTTTTGTAACGTTTAATGCTAGATTTTCTTAGCACTGGCTCTTCACCACTATTTAATTTTTGTAATGTTTGCTAAAATTATTATTTCATTATGAAATAAAACCACAAATTTGGGGCCTTATTTCGACTTAAATTTTTCTCTTTTGGTGCCTTATTTCCTGCAGCCCTGTACAAGTATGGAATAAAAGGTATACACTGGAAGACATAATGGTCTCTTCGCTAGATGTATTCCATCCATACCTCATTTGGTTTTTGAACAAAACTGTCTGTAGGGGTGCTTGGGAATACTTTTTCTTAGTCTGCAGGAGTGCCAGTCTTTTCTAAAAAAGAAAAAAATCAATTTCTCTCGTTGAACTTCTGAAATATATGCTTGGTATAGCTGTGGAAAACCCACTAACCCAATCGCGCCAGCTAGTACCCGATAACCAACGACGGCACTACCATTTCGATCGTGGTTTAACAATTCTTCCCATGGTCAGCCATTTTATTTCCGCTTTAATTAATTCGGCGAAAGTCAAGGGAAGAGGTGCAAACCGCGGTAAGTGTTAAACTATTTCATTGTATTGATAAAGATAAAGATTAAATTCAGCAATTTGAGCGTGCGCCTTTTATTCCCGCAATCGGGAACAATAGCCAAAACGCCGGTCCCGGTTGTGTGGACTGTAAGCAAATCTTAGTTCCAATTGTATTTTTTTCGGGCTCAATTGTATTTTGTATTTTCGTATACGAGTAGGAGGAAGATATCGTTTTCGTACAAAATTTCGAATGATTTCGAGATCTTTATTAATTTTATGTAATATCACGAAATTCCGTCCGTCAGCTTCTGAGGCCTACAGCTAGGCGCATTTGTTTCAAACTTCGTTTTGAGAGCTTGGGGGCTTTAAGTTCGGAACCATTTTTTATTTTGCACGGCGATTTCAAAATTTGGATTTTTCTCGAAAACGATACAGTGGAATCCGTTTAATACGACTTCGTTTATAACGACCAACCGTTTTTAGCGACGTAGACACAGCAACTTGTTAGGTTTGAATACTAATTGCTATGAACGAACATCCGTTTTTAGAGCGACTCCGGTTTGAGCGACTAGCCGCTTTGAACGACAATAGCAGTAGGTACTGTACTAATTGGCGCGACAGAGCCACTCGACGGTGTAAGTTTTTTGTGAGTGAAAATGATTTCAGTTAAAAAGAGAAGTTTCTCATTGACATTCTTGACCTACAAATATGTTAATACATATACATACATATGTATTTGCAAAAGACAGAATCGTAATAATGAAACAAAACAGATAAAATCTTCAGTTCGTTTTGGGCGTCATACGGTTAGAACGACTTAATGTCGCCGGGCCCTTGTTCGGCGCTATATCCGGATTCTACTGTATATACAATATGTGGACAAAAATGTAGTTTAAAGATAATATGGTTCAACTTAATGCAATTCAATTCAAGCCAACTTCTGTTAGCTATTGTGACTAAATTGTGTTGTTCCACCAGAGGCGAGCTTCAACCTTCAAGTTGTCACTGTTGTGAACCATATGAATCAAAATTGTTTTGAAATTTGAAAAACTGAAAACTCATGTGATTTGTGTAACGATTTGTTTATACATACAACCCTACCGCTATTCGACTGCCGTAATAAATGAACGCGCCACACTTTAGATATTCAGAAAAAATTCATATGAATGCACATTGCACATAGAGTGGCAAGCCCTAAGTTCCCAAAGTAAATATTAATTTATTTTAATAATTTGGAACTTGGAACTCGCCCCATTTGATTTGATTTAACCTACATAACATTGAAATCTGGGAAAATGTTGAGATTTTTGAAAATTGCTAAATATTTCCTACCTTAAAGTCAAATGGAATGCTTTATTTCTTATAATTTAGACTAAGAGTTGATTTTTTCAAAGAGTCGTAACTAAAATGTTTTATTGCTAGAGGCCAATGAGTATAAATAAAAATTCAAAATAAAAAAATACCCTGAGTGTAACTTTTTCGGGGCGATTTGAGTGTATTTTTTCAAAGTCCTTTGTAACTAAAGAGTTACGATCGAACACATTTGTCAACCCTGTTGACACCCTTCATGTAGACAAAACTAACGGGGCAAACTCTGTGCAAAAGATCGTATCACATGCGATATCGTTTTCAGCTTGGCTTAAGGTGCCTGTCCATTTGAGAATACTTTCGCTAGTAAACACTCGAGAGTTACTCTCGGTTGGCTGTCCATTTGAGAGTAATAATTTCGAGATTTTAATCTCACGAGTTCTTTGATAACATTTTGAGAGTAGATTCCCTGAAAGTACTCTCATAACCGTGTCCACTTGATATATTTCGTCTGCTGGTTACCAGTTAAAATGTATTCTTACAAGCTAAAGGTTCCCGCTGCGTTAATAATTATTAGCACTGTTCTTAAAAAAAAAGAATAAAGCTAAAAAGAAATGCTGGATTAAACCATATATGTTGATCGTCGTCGTGAACTCGGTGCAGGGTCTACTCTTACAAGAGAGCTTCAAATTGAAGATGCTCAACAGTTCAGGGATTTTTGCCGTTTGACAACAAGTGAAATAGAATATATAATTTAATCCGTTGGGCCTACTATTTTTAAAATGGATACCAAATTTCGTATCCCTGTCTGTACAATTGGAAGAATTGTGAGAGAAGTCTGTCCAGCAATTTTCAACAGTTTAAAAGATACAAATTTGAGGGTAAAAACAAAAACAAACAACTTCATTTAACATAAATGAAGTTAATTTTTTAAAATTATCGAATTCAATGTTCATATTCCTCCGATGTCCACTGTTTCGCCATGTCGAATCTCGACAGCTGCTCGCAAAATACGAAGCATGCTGGAATTTTGCGATCTAATCTTCGATATTGATCAGAACATGTGTCCACTTGCGAGTGACTTTCAAAAGGCTCGAATCTCGAGAGTAAGAAGTGAACTCCCCGCGAACTACTCTCAAGACTATGTCCACTTGTGAGTTTGCTCTCGAGAGCTGCTTGAGGGCTGCTCGCAGCATTTTTACTCTCAAATGGACAGGCACCTTTAGAGTTTTCGATGAACTCGCTAAAAGAAAGAACTCTTCGGACATAAGCTTAAGAGCTCGTTTACTGTCAAAGTCTTTCTAAGTTCCAGTGTTTGAAAACTTTTGTTGCTGGACTCTATAGACACTGCGCCGTGCTAATAACCAATTTTAGTCTCGACTTTAAATTTACGGAAGCTCACAATCGCTTAATTTGTATGAAAAATATAGCCACAGTGAACTACGAACATTTAGAGTCGAAACTAAAAATATTTATTGGTAAGGCTCACTCTGTTTTAACGACGACTAAACCTATCTAACCAAAAAAAAATAAAGCCCTCGCTATACGACAAGGATGTATACAGATGTGCCCTTTCAAACGCTGACCGTGATCTCCAACCAGCAGATAAGGTCAAACCCTCCCCAAGGAAATGCCCACTTGCTGTATAAACACCTGACCCCTTTAAAGTGCGCATTTGCGAAAAATTAAAAAAAAAAATCCCACCATAATCACCATAATCTTCCCACCTCACGATCATCTCGAATTACAATGGCATCTTCGAGACCCGCACACATAATTCTCAGTCGCTCTAGGAAAGAGCCTCTTTTAGCAGGCCCATCGGCGTGTCTGTGTAGACATTTTCACGCTGTTTTGCATCCATGATTTTCATTGTATGCCAATTATTATACATTTTTTTTTGCCTGTCCCTCCTTTTGGCAGACAAAAAGAAAACAATTGCGTTTTTCAATTGCAGTGCGCGCTCACATGTCTCACACCAACAATAAACGTGCCGGAGGATCGATTTCCCATGTGAATCGCTGTCGTCGTCGCCGCCATTGTGCAGATATAATGCTGGTCGCCTTGTGTGTCACAGATTAAACTATGCAACCCAAGATAGCATCTATCTATGCACAACACATCCCTGCGATACAGATACCCAGATACCGATAGCACGCCAGCCGTGCATTGTCGTCATCAGAGATCCTTTCGTGTGCGCTTCTGGTTGTGCTTGTGTTATATAGGTTCGAGCACCTATTGTCTCGCTGGCATTGTCAGTGTCACCTAAATAACACTCATTTACCTGGCGTGATTGAGATTGACAAAAGAAAAGCCACCTTACTCCACCGCATAGTGCATCTCTCCGTTGACGCTCCAGATCAGTTGTCTCTAGTTTTCGTCTGTTGATTTTATCTCGCTGTAGCAACTGGAAACGCAACTGAAAGACGACGATCCCCACCACCGCATTTGGAGCCTTTACAGCATACACCGCGCTCTGTACTCGGACTTGTTTTATTTATCTTTTTACGGTCAAGTTCAGGTTAGGAACACACGACAGCACGAATGTCGGATGAAAATTCGCATTTTTTGTGTGCGCGCTTATTTCGCGTGTGATTTGATTCGTGTCTCAGATATTGATGAAACGCGTTTATAGTATACGTAGATCTGTGTGTGTCGAGTGCTCTCCATTTCGTACACACCTGAACACATTTATTCAATTTGTTTACTATTTGTGACTGGTGTGCCATTTTATTGAAAGCCGATCCGAACGGGTTGACTAGTGTTTTGTTATTTTAACATTCGAATTTGTTAATTGGAGTCTCGGAAAAGTGTAAACAATTTTTCGAAAAGATGAGACATTCAAATCGGGCTGACATTTTTTGTGCAGGTACTTGAAGACATGTGGAGATTGATTTTACTGTGCTATGGATTTGGGATTGTTTTTAATGTGAGTATGTGTTTTCAGGGGACATACATAGACCTATGGGAGGGCGTGTGTTATTCCGGTTGAGGAAATCCAAATGCGGACATGTGGGTCAATCAAAATCGAATGACACTTTTGGAAGAGGTTTTTTTTGGCTGGTGTCATATAAGGCGAGTCTTTTTATTTACTTTTGGGCGCTTAATTTGTGACCCATATCGACCAAGTCTATAAGAGTTAATGGGGGAACTAATTGAGATTCTTGAAGGAATGTGCGTGCTGCTTTAGGCAGATGTTATAGATGTACGTTGAAACTCGATGAGGGGAACTTTTTCTGTTTATTATGAATTAATGCAGTTGACGATTGAATTGATTTACCTTTTAGTTTCGAATTAGATGGATAGAAAGCGTCGATTGAGTTGCTCATCAATTTTAGTGGCGCATCGGTATTCCTTTTAAGAAAAATCAAACATTCGGGGTTTTTGTTTTTTCACTCGTAAACCTCTTCGCCTTCGATTGAGAGGGTATAGAGTCACTGTCTGTTGCATAAAGCAGTGTTGACAGAAATTTTCTAACGGAATATGCTAAATTAAGAAATAAATATGCTAAATTATATGGAGAAATAAAACAAAATATGCTAAAGTTTAAAACAACGACTTTATCAAAAAAAAAATAAGCCATAAATATACGGATATATTTGCCTGTCCGTTTAGGAAGAAACTTAAATTAAATTGAGCAGCAATTCACGGCTCACGGGCAGTTGACTTTTGCTTAGATTTTTGTTTCTAAGGTTTAACACTTTGACAGCTGATACCTCAAATTGACAAATTGTTATACAAATCTTCAGTAATGGCACATATAGAAAATTTTGATGGATGCGTTCGTTATTTGTATTTGTAAATCTACCACGAAAATATTTCTTATAATGGGTTTTTATGTAAAAAGTTTTAAATATGCCAGATTGCATATAGCATATTTTATTTATACTTATATGCAATTTAAAGTTAAAATATGCTAGATTTAGCATACAAAATGGCACCACTGGCATAAAGCGACCCAAAACAAAAATTCAATACTGGCTTCAATCACGTTTCTCTAGCTTACCTATATAGATGGCGTTGCTTGGGCGTGGACTTGGGCCTCAATTAATAAATCTCTCTCGAATTGATGCGGTCTTTGCCTGCACTTAGTTTCATCGGTTCAAGTTGATGGAGGGGTATGGCGCCCTAACTGATGAACATCAGTGCACAAGGACCTATTTCTGGTAGAGTGGAGCCTTATTTAAAAATAAATAATTTGCGCAACTGGTCCGTTTAGGTGCCCTCCTATCCCTAGCCTATAGCAACCATTCGTTTTGTGGGAGACTTCATTTTTGTGATGAAAAGAAGAGGTCTTTCAAAATATTTATAATCTTGGACGTTTGTCAGACCGTGAGTTGCAATTTGTCGTTTTTCGGGGATCGAACCCTAAGTCCCCTCGTAGTCTAGCAGACTTACGACCAGCGTTGCCAACCAATTTTGACGAAAAAATGCCTAACTTGGGAAAAAAAGATGCCTTTTTCAATAAAATAATGCCTATAATAATTTTTTTAGGTAAACTGGAACAATAAATCAGAAATTAAACACAAAAAAAAACTTTAATTACAAATCACAGAAGAAATTCTTAATAGGAACAAAATTCATAAGTAGGTAGAAAGTATTGAACAAAACAAACCTAGTTTTGGTCCATCAGATTGTCTTGGTCCTTGAAATCATACAAAAACAACCCTTTTAAAGCCTTAGCTAGTGAAATAATGCCTAAAAAGCATGAAAAAGCCTTAGTTGGCATCACTGCTTACCACAGAGCTCACTTCGTAAGCCAACTAAACCAGCGATTGACAAGTTTAAAGCCTCAATCGTAATAGAATTACGTGGGCTTAATCTGGTAACTGACAAAAGTCCGCACGAAGCTCATTCAAAAGCTTCAAACGGGACATTTCTCCTATTTACTACAATCGCACATTGCCGCCAGATTCCTCCCGTAAAATTCAGCAGCCACTCGGTTGGTGGGTTCATGGCTCATCACAGACGAACCCAGTGATGCCAGATCGTGAGTAATTATCAATTTCGTGGGCATTTTGCCTTTTTTTTATATCACCACCACATTTGTCTAGATGCACTGCTTACTCGATGTTTACCGAAACTTATGGAATCACAAGAAAAAAGTGAATGTGAATCATAAACCGAAGGTAGACAAAGTACCTAATGGTCCTCAAATTATAGCGGTCCAAATGTATATTCTGTCCTTTTCCCGGGGACCCCATGGTCAGCCGCCTTATTTTTAGGCACTACAGGCAAATTGGCGTCCTCACACACTACGCCTGATGGATGAAAGCTTTATTTTGCATTTGCCTTGACAGTCACGCGGCTATCTCGGATTTGTCTGTATTCGTTGCAACTTTTCCCGCTCAGAGTCGCACCTGTCGGTACATTTTTGCTTAAATGCGTTTCTTTGTCTTGCTTAAACACCTCAATGGCTCGATCGATTGTCGTGAAACTATGCAAAAGGTTACTTTGTGATAATAACACTGTCATAGACAACATTTCTAGGTGATTGGACCAGTAGTTTCCATGCAAAATAAAAAAATACCAATTTTTGTCGTACCGTTTACGGGGTTGTTTTAAAACCGAATTTATGAAACACAGATGACGTTTCGTAGAAGGGAGAACCACAAAAAACCCAAATGTTGTGCTATTGCATATACAGTAAAACCCAATTAAACGGGTTCGGCTCGGATATCTGAAGCACAATTCCTTTAAAACATTATCAGCCGTATTTATTAGATGTTTAGTTAAACATCGCGTACAAATTTACGCAGCCTCTATGTGGCTTTGCTGAAATTGTTATTTATAAAAAAATGTCCACTGACTGTTTACTACGCAAGGTTGGTGTCTAAATAAGTACGAAACTATTACAAAAAACGGAAATTTCTTACTTTTTCCCCGCGGAATAATATCAGCTGTTTCTGTGAAATAAAACTGACGTCTCTCTTGTGAGATTTTTTTTTTTTTGTAAACAAAAATGGAGCAGCAAAAAATAAAAAGAAAACGGTCGGAAAATTGGGGTTGAACCTGGTTTTATATAATTTTCGCCTTCTTGGAATTGAACTTTCATTTATTAAGTCGATCATATTAATGTCGTAAAAAAAATTCACCAAGCTGAGTGGTTGAATTAAACTTCAATTTTTAGTTTCGTTTTGAATTTTCAAATCTACCCCGAAAAATTTCGTTTTAAGTAACGAAATAAGGCCAAATTAAAATTTTCGTTTAATTTCGCTTTGGAACACGAAATAATCCCAAATTTTGGTAGTTTAGCCTTATTTCGTTTGGCTTTATTTCACATCACCCCTTATCAGTGGTAAAAGGATGATGGATATCAGTCTTGACTTATTTAACTTCTCTCAGATCCGCCGTAGTGTAAATATTGGTTTTTGATCTACCTCAAATATTGCTGACAAGTCAATCAGTTAGTGAAAAATCGTCGCCCGAGAATTGGTTTGTTCCATACGCCATTGGTACTTTTTCGAAAAAAACCCATTTAAAGGTTTGCGTACTTGGTACCCTGAAACTGTGTGATAGGATTTTTTAAGTGAAAACTTCTTTAGGCGTGTTGGGCATTTTTGAGATGGGAATAAACCATTGAACTCGCGACACCAATGTTCTGTTACCAATGTTCCGACACCACTGTTCGCGTTGCCAACCACTTTTGACGAAAAAATGCCTATCTTAAAAAAAAAGATGCATTTTTCAATAAAATAAAACGAAAATGAAAATTGTGATATAATTTTTGTAGTATTAGTTTATAATAATGACACTTCATTTAAAAGTATTTCCTCCACAATATGATATTTCCTGACAATTCAAAAAATATACTCCCGGATTAACACTGTTTTTTGTTTTAATTCTTTTTATTTTTTTGACTTGAAGTTGGTTTTATAAAGAGTTCACCTACCAATTTTCAAAGTGTTTTGACAAACCGTTAACAAGCTACATTTATTAAACTAAAAGTCAACTTTTTTGACCTGTGTCCCACCTCCTATATTTTGAAACTGACGTGGAACACAAAAAAAAAATTGATATGCCACAAAACAATTCTTATCCAAAATATCTGAAAGGCAAGAAAGTGTGGAGTGGAATGAAAAGAAAAATCGATTTCATCTTTTTTATTAAAAAAGTTTTTATTCAAAAAATATAATAAAATAAGAAAATTATTCAAATTGTTAAATCCTAAACATTCTTCTTAATAAAAAACAAAATAAAAATTAAAGACATTTTCTATTATATAAACACACTTTTAGTGATAAAGATTAAGCAACGTTTTAAAATATTGCTTACCGATATCAGGAATAAACGAAACCTATTTTGTTCAAAAAATTGCTGAATGCACTCATTTTCTACTTTTGGCAGAATGATGGTGAGCTTCGATATTTTTTTGTTATAAGAAAGGCTCGGAAATGGTAGACGATCCCATGCCTTCTAGCAGGTGGTAATTTTGTGCACAACGTTGTTGACGTTGTTTAATTGATTAGACTGACAATGTTCCTACTACGTTCCTCACTGAGTTTTACGTTTTATAAATGTTTGTTTTTAAACAAGCAATTTTAAAAATCAAATAAAATAATTTGAGTTTAGAAAAGTATGCTGTTGATCAGCAAAAGTATTATTTATTTTAATTTATAAAGTAGCCGTTGTTAGACTACTTAAAGACTGACTAAGTTCCTACAAACCACAAACCTAATATACCAAATTGAATACTTTAAAAGACTTATGTTCTTTTTTTGTGGTTTAAAAATGTGTGCTGTAATAAATAAGAATAAAATGGTAGGAACTCTACACTTTTCTTTTAGTTTCTCCAAAGACTAAGCAAATGGACGTTTTTACACTGTCATGCCGTTTTTTTATATTATGTTCATAAATCAGAGAAAAAAGTCTTAGGATAGTAGATAGATAGATAGATTTTCACATTGGCTCAAGACTATATAATATGTATGCTATTTTTTCTCTTTGTGTTTTATCAACGTCTCCAGATTTTTGGTAAATTTTATCTTGGTTTGGTAACTTTTTTTCCAATTTTGGTAGCTTATTTTTTTTGCAAGTGGAAACCGTGCATGTAGGGCAAACCAATTCTCAACTTTGTTAATATTTTCTCTATCTCTTGTCGGTTTGATATGCACGTGGAAAAAAATTGGGAAAAATTATATGGATAATTTGTCCCAAACGCCAAAGAATGGTTTACAGATTACAGTACAAAACAATTCTACAAACTGTTGATTTTGGTGGAAATGGGACAAAATCGATGTTCGATATCTTGCGATTGGACAGATTTAGAGCAAATCGAATCACAGATTTAAAAAGAGCATACAAAACTACAATAGAATCCGTTCCTAACTCAAAAACGACTAAAGTGGCGTAGGGAACAAAACAATTCTCAGGCGACGAAATAGTTTCAGGCATTTCCACAGCACTCTGCAGACACAAACAATCATGTTTGTTATGCTAAAGAGATTGATGCCTGTATAGTGAGTTGCCTTTCACACACCAGTTCATTTCCTTATTTGACTATGGTTCGCCAAATGAGGCATGCTTTCCCTAAATACATGTCCAACTATATTTTCTGTTCTCTAAATGATCATTTACAATTTCACTCTGCCATGGTACGCGGTTAGGAAGACATATCCTTTAAAGAAGTACCCCTTCAAAAACGGGGCAGAGGGGCCACTTTGAAAAATGTTTACTGTATACCAAAGTTCAAAGTCTCTAATTAATGCGAAGAGTTGTGGTTTTTAAAAAACTGTTAATAAAACCCCTATAAAAGGTCAGGGGGGGCATATATCCAAAAGTCACATTTTAAGTCGCATCTGCATAGCACTCTCCAATTTCATGGCTCTATGATTGGTGGTGAAGGTTGATGCGTGCTCTGTCAGTCTCTAAAAAGATATAAACAAACAACAAAATATAAACCCAATGGGTCCTCACCACTTCAGAGTAAATTAGCGCTTACTTAAAAAAACACCAACAAACGCGCCCGTTTCGGAAATAGCTGCGAGTCATAGTTCGCCGCTTTTTTTTGTCACCAACGACCAGAACAAACTTTCCATTGAATGCATGACTAGATTAATCCGTACTGTGCCGTAATACGGTTAAGTCAGATCACAGTTTTATTTCCAGATCTTTCCTAAGATTGCAAAGCAGCAAAAAAAAGTTCTTTGTACATTTTCAGCAAACAACGGCCTAATACCTTCTGAACCAATCCTATGAATTTGATCGTACTTTCCCTCAAATCGCATCGAGAAAAAAAACCACCAATCAAAGACATTTACTGAACCTATAGCTCATGCCTTGAATGCATAATGCATCACTCACGAGATGAAGCCTAGACCTTGGCCTTAAGACAAAACAAAACAAATCGCGAACGTGATTATGCAAACATCCGACTTTAGATAGGAAAGCCGATTCCGCAAGAGACTTTCAGTTCATAATTCAATCTCCAATCAAGGAGAATAATCAAGTGAAAGCCTTTTTCCATTGTTTGACAGTTGATGGCTATTTTTTCGTTTTTCTGCTGCACTCTTCTTGCCAATCACTCACACATGATGATTAGCCTGCGAAGTTGCACACATGTCTCTATGCGGCAATCATTTTCATAATTTTCCACTGGATTTCCAATTTCTGTGCGAATTAAATGAAAAAATTCGATTTCCCCTAAATATACAGCATCGGACAATCCTTTCGCTTTGTTGCGAGATTGACGCTTCTTTTGTTTGGCGTCAACGTCTTTGGTGGCACCGCAGCAGCTGCGTTGTTCAATTTTTCTCTTTTCGTGTCCGATACAAACACTTGCGGCGACAAGAAGTCAACATGAAACATCGCTGAGGACTGAGGAGTGGAATATGTGTTTAAGTCATCCTCATCATTGTGCGCGCACAGGTCGACTGTTGCACTGTTGCAGTCGTTCGGAAGGAGATTTCATTTTGCTTTAATGGCCACAGGAACAAGGGCAGTGGCGGTGATCACAGGTGTGGCGAATCATGATATTCAGGTGTCTTTTGCTTGTGATGTTCTCTTGGTTGGCAATTGATTTTGTGCGCGTGCACTTGGCCAGAACCATACATCCAATTTGATGATATTAATCACTTTTGTGTTTATGTCCAAGTACCTCCATCCGGTAGGGTGTCGTCTGTTTGACATTGGATTTGTAACAATGAGAAGAAACCGTTTCGAAGATGATGTATTTGTAATATTTCATCACTTTAGACGTTTTAAATTACTTCAAACGGTTCCATTCATCAAAAATTAAATTCCACATAAAGAAGGGAGGAGGAGCAGAAGTGACTACGCTTCCTGGGCCTCTTGTGGAAGTGATTTGTTTTCCAAATATTTCCACCGTTACGCCCACTTTTGAAAAGAGGTAACTCGTTTGCAAATTTTTGTGTTGCAGAATGTAAAAAAAAACATTCTCTAAAGAGACTCAAAACTTGTTCAAATATTCAAGCCATCTTTATTTCTGTGCCACGCCCACTTCATGGTTGCCACTGGACTGGAATGTCAGGGATAGTCAGGGAACGAAAATTTGGTCAGGGAAAGTCAGGGAAAATTGACTGTATTTTTTTTTATATAATTTTTCAAAATTATTTATGTCGAGCTCTGAAGTCTACCCACACGTTTACGCAAAACTATAAAAATCAATGAGCCTGAACACTCCCATTTGTTTCAAACAAATAAATAAACCCTTACTACATATACAGGATGTCCGCCGGGAAGGTATACTACTTTGTTTGTTTATAATTTTTAATTAAATGAAAGAGAATGGATCTTATATTGATAAATGTTTTATTTAATGTCGACAATTATGGAATACAATATCAGGTAAATGTCCGCCTCTGTTAGTCTCACAAATGAGAGCCTTTTCAGCACATTTTTCATTACATTCTCACACATTTCACGCGGTATTTCATTAATTTCATCACGAATATTTTGTTTGAGTTGCTCAAGCGTTTCTGGTTTGTTTGCATAAATTTTGCTTTCCATATATCCTCACAAAAAGAAGTCGGGAGCAGTCAAATCAGGCGACCGTGGAGGCCAATCAACATCACCATTTCTTGAAATAACTTGTTGTGGAAAGAGGTCTCGCAGTAATTCCATTGTAATCCTGGCTGTATGCGATTGTTAATCAAGCCCAAAGCATGAAGTTGTGGCGTTAAAAAGTTTTCAATCATATCACGATATCGCTCCCCATTCACAGTTACCGTTTTAATTTTCAAAGAAGTAAGGTCCAATGATTCCTCCTGACCAAATTGCACACCAGACTGTAACTTTTAATGGATGCAAAGGTGCTTGGGCCTATCACCTACAGAACCTCATTCACTACACGATAAATAGTGCGTTTTGTTGGCACGTTGTTTCTCCCAAAAATTTCACGTAACTTTGTCATCGTCACAGTAATCGATGATTGATTTTGATAAAATGTTTTAACGATTAAAACACGTTGGTTTATCGAATATTTTTTCCATAAAAAATTTGCCACGTGTCTACTCACGACTGCCAAATATGAACTGTCAAGACTAATGTTTACCAAAATGGCGGCAAAACAAAGTAGTATACCTTCCCGGCGGACACCCTGTATATATATTTTTTTTTTTTTGCTTCTGCAATAGTGAGGGACTTTAACCCATCTAATAAACCTCCCTGGGGGACTGACTTTCGTCATCCCGAATGTGATTGCACCTAGTTGTTCAACTAATCGGCAATTTATATTTGAATTGTTTGAGAATTTAAAAGAGGTTGTCGGATTTCTGTAGAACTTTTTTGGTAGAAAATATAACCTAATTTATATTCTTTGCTAATTTTTATAGATCAAGCGGTTTTATACGCCTTAATCTCCTGATTACATTGTCTGTATTTAATAATTCGGTTATTTCTAAGCTAACGTGGTTGAGAAGCCTACGTTTGTGCATTTGAGCAACTTTTTTAATTTCGTCTTCAACCATTTCAATATTAAGATCTCTATGAAGATCAGCGTTGCGTATGTACCAAGTTGCATTAACTATGTTCCTTAGTACTTTATTTTGGAAGATTTGAATTTTTTGTAAATTTGTTTGGCATGTGCATGCCCACAACTGGAGCCCGTAGGTCTATACTGGTTTTAGAACTTGCTTGTATAGCAATAGCTTATTGTAGCTGGACAGGGATGAGTATACAATACATTTTACTGTATCGCATGTTCAACTCGTCTTTCTTTTTCTTTACATGCGTTTTCCAACGCAGATTAGCGTCCAGAGTCATGCCTAGATATTTGGCTGTATTTGAGTATTCCACTACATTGTTGTTAATGTAGACTGGAATGAGTGGTACGTTTTTATACGTTAAATTAATAGGGACAGACTTTAGATCACTTAATCTAATCTGCAACTTAAAATCAATGAGCCTGAACACTCCCAACAAATAAATAATCCCTTACTACATATATAACTTATTGATCTCAAGGACAAGTGTTTAATAGCGTTGTTTTTTTGGTATATTTGCAAAGTTTTGTCAGGGAAAGTCAGGGAATTTTTTTTTAATAATAGTGGCAACCATGCACTTTTTGAAGGCGTTTCCCCTATTAAATCCGGTTAAATACATAAGTAAGTACCTAGGCGCAGTGGCTTAGTGGTTAGTGTGTTGGACTACTAAGCGAGGGGTCCCAGGTTCGAATCCCGAAAAAAACCAAATTCCAACTTATGGTTTTTTTCCGCTGCGCCAGCTCTCGCGAACGTCTGACAAACATCCGAGAGTATAACTCTCATGAAGGAGCTTCTCAATTAGCCGTTTGGACCCGGCATAAAATTGTAGATCCCTTCCATTCGTCCCAAAAATTAAAAACTCACACAAACGAATGGTTGTGAGAAGCTAGGCCTAGGGTCCCTACAGACCTGTTGCGCCAACTATTTATTTATTTATTTATTTATTTATTTAATAAGCCACTAAAATGTGTCGTTTAAATACTTTTCCAATTTCATTCTATCTCCATCTTCGCATAAGGGACAGGGGTAGCATAGGTTACCAGGTAATCCTCTTCAGTCTGAGACTGTAGCCTACCTGTATTTGTTTATAATGCAGGTGTGCGCAAATAGAAAAGCGGTTTTATTCAGTCGACAAAAAGTTGAGATCCTTGAAAATTATTTAATGCGTTTTATATTGGATAAGGAAAGATGGAAGAGGTAATTGGATTGCTCTAAAGAGGCTGGTAAATAAATTGGCTTTTGTAAGTAACTGCGTAATAATTCTTTGTTAATACGTTTGGAGATGTTGCTCTCGGCAGTTTCAATTGGATGCCTGATTGGGTCTCTCTCTGCATGGGTGCATATTCCATGCTCCTTATTGTCTCAATGTTGCAGTATTAACCTCAAACAATAAGACTGCAGTTAGCCCAGGTGTTAGACAGCTACGACTGCCGATTTGCGTGCAACTCTTTATGAGAGGTCTGTCTCTATCCTCCGTTATAGGTCCGAGAAAGCATGCCCTAGATAAAGTCCAATATGCATTTTTTTTTATAATTAACTCGATGTCGCTATATGTTTATTTTATTTATTTATTTATTTATAGCTTGTATATTTTGTCGTTGAAGCATCTTCCCCTGACAATAAAAAGGGATCAAGAAGCTCGTGAAAAATTCTTGTCTATCAGAAATACTAATAAAATCTTCAGCCTCTTCTGAAGGCGTATCCGAGACCAGAGTATTCCCAGTTCCTCTTGAGAGCCTTACTCAGCAGTTGCCTTCTAGGACCACTTTAAAACTAGATATGATTATGTGTATTTTACCTCTATAGATGCCCTTGAAATCGATGTAAAGATCGTGAGTATCGATTTGGGCTTCTAACATTTTACAAAAGTAAACTTTTTGAAGTGAAAACTTCTTTAAGCGCGTTGGGCATTTTTGAGATGGGAAAAAAACATTGAACTCTTGACACCAATGTCCTGCTACCAATTTTCCGACACCAGTGCTCGCGTTGCCAACCGCTTTTGACGAAAAAATGCCTAACTTGAAAAAAAAAAATTCCTTTTTCAATAATACAGATGGGCCAAAAGAAGTCATCCGATGTTGTTTGGCTCTCATTTTTTTTTCTAAATGAAAAACTTCGATACTCTTTTTTGATTATGTTTATTTGAACCTTTAGAATTTTATTGGTCAAGTCGAGAAGATGATATCGGCCAAATGGGCGCCGTCACAATTGATTGCCATACGGGCTCGTTTTAAGGCATTTTTCATCACTTCGGCGAGAACTTTGGGCGACAGATTCTCGCACTCGTGACGAATGTTGTCCTTGAGGGCTTCTAGGGTCTCGGGTTTGTTCACGTAAACGCGGGACTTCAAAAAACCCCACAAAAAAAGTCTGGAACGGTTAAATCGGGCGATCTTGCGGGCCAGTGCAAATCGCCAAAACGAGAGATGAGGCGACCCGGGAACGCCGCCTTCAGAATATCGGTTGTGGCTCGCGCAGTGTGTGCCGTAGCTTCGTCCTGTTGGAAACACATGTCCTCCAGTCCTAGTTCGTCCAATTGCGGCTGAAAAAACTCGGCTAATATGGCCCTATAGCTCGCACCGTCCACTGTTGTCGTTTAACCAGCGGCGTTCTCGAAAAAAAATGGCCCGATGACTCCTCCAGCGTGAACAGCGCACCAAGCAGTAACTTTGAGCGGGTGCAATGGCTCCTCGTGCATTACTCGTGGTGCCCCAGAAGCGATAGTTTTGCTTGTTCACGTACCCGCTGAGGTGGAAATGAGCTTCATCGCTCATTATGATTTTGGTCGAAAAGTCGTCCACTTCGTCCTCGAGATTGAGGATGGCTTGGGCGTAGGTGACAGGCAGCAGCTGATGCAAGGACTGGACTTTGTACGGGAACATGCGCAAGTCTTTGACCAAAATTCGGGACGACCGGCTGATGGCTAATTGCGAGGCACGGCGTCTGGTCGAGTCTTCCGGCGACAGCTCGACATCCTCGTCAACAGCGGCGATATTCTCGGCACAACGGGCGCTCCGGGGCCGTCCACTTTTGGCAACGTCTCGTGTGGTCCCATACTCTTGTTCTGCCAAACGGCGCAGTATTTGCGCAGTCGGTGTCGGACGGCCGTGGAATCGGCGACGGAATTCGCGCTGCGCCAACACTATACAGACGAATTGTTACGCAAAAAAATAGACACGATTATTCCGCGTTCTTGGGGAGTGTATCGCTCCATGGCTTGTTCACTTGTATTCTACATCTGTCTAGTCCAAAAATGTCAAAACAGATTTGACATTGGCGGCCATTTGCAAAAATAAGAGCATCTTCCAATAGGGTGATCTCTTTTGGCCCACCTTGTATATTCGTCAATATATACCATCTAATTTTGAAACACATTCCTTTTCGGAATAAGCAATTCCGAACGAGTGTTGAGCTGGTTGAAGCTGGTTGAAGCTGGTTGCGCCTACCCTTGTTTAGAATGTTACGGTACCTCTCCGTTTCATGGTAATTGTTCGTGAATACCAAATCAACCCGTAACAAAATTATAACGTTGATTAGTTTTCATAGTTTCGTTCTTTAAGCAGATTCCCATTCAGTCATCAAAGCCGTTCACACCCACAGAAATCAGAAGGCAAAAGTTTCTTTCCATTCTAGACGCGCTCATCTCCACCAGTAGGCTATAAGGTCGCGATAAATAAATACAGGAAAAACTCATTCACACTATCTATACGACTAGGGCTAATTAATATTCAAATATTTGTTGCATGTCGTGTCGGTTTAGACAGATGCACCACCTCATTTCGTCGCGCGGTGCAGTTAATTAACTTCCAGGTCGTCGCAGACCCAAGAGCAGTCGCAGTGAGTCTTCAATCGTGTATCCTCCTACTGCCACCCTATAGCTATATCCGGAAGTTTGTGCTCATCATTACGATGTTGTAGAAAAAAGAGACATAGGAGAAGAAAACATCAAACATAGTAAAATATGAAAAGAAAAAAAATGGAAACGGGGTGAGCAATCCATTAATGAGAGCGCAATTATGTCGGGCAACTGACTGTGAATTTATGATTTAATTGTTTGGAGTTGCAGTGGGCGGACTCATTTTTTCTCCATGTTGCCGTTTCACAGCGTTTTCCGCTGGCATTCAAGTGGGAAATGGATTTTGTTGAGGTAGGCATTTTGCGTCAATTAAGGACATTGACCTGGTACCAATGAGCTGGTAAATTGGTCGGAGCATGCGGATGAATCGCAGAAACAGTCTGACGATCTCAACCTACACCAATTAACTGCAATCAGTTACAATGTATGATCAAATTGTCACCTCCACACACCACATGCGGCTTGTCCCGGCCAGAGGGGTGTACTTATGTAAAAATCTCCAACATGACACGGACAGGGACACCCCAGCCAGCAAGAGTACTCGTATTATTAAATAAAAATGTTTATCTCCGCGAGTGGTTATTAGACGAAAGTATCGCGCCCGTTGCAACCGAAAGAAAAGTAAAATTGCAGCAGTAAAGCAGCAACTGGCAAGTGCGATGTGAATTATCATCCGTACATGCATATGGCATGGTGCACTGCGCAGCAGGTAGCGTCAAAACAGCCAACCGCAGCGACGGGCGGCCTCTGCGCATATATGCTGTTGCTGTACCGTTGGTGAAAGTCAATTATTCTTTAATAATATCGATTATAAATTGGTTAAGACGGTATTTTTCGTTTTTTTTTTTTTTTTGCTTCCCTCCCCGAAGGGAAAAACGACGATGACTGTGACGAAAAGGCGACGCAACGGGGCAATGAGGAGGAAGAAGCGGCCTAATTGCGCTGGCGTTTGTGCACTTAATCCAGAAGCGGAGGCAAACAACTTATACCACGTCGACGTCAGTCGTCTCAAATGCTATTACAAGCTTGTAGAGTGATTAGTTTTTTAATCACCTTAATGTTGAGCCACACCGAAAGGTGTTACTGAACTTGTGCTTGTATTTAGTTACACTTGTCTGGGAAATAGGGAAATTTCACCTCGATCCGATAGGCTGGCTTTAAGTTTATTTTTTAGTGTTCCATCGAAGCGACAAGGCCGCAACAGGAAGTGCACAGATTTTGGCAGTTTGAAGAGGGACTGAATAATAATAAAAAACTTTGTATGAGCACGGTTGCCACTTGTAAAAATAAAATTAGCAACCGAAATTGAAAAAAAAAGTTACAAGCGAAGATCAAATTTACAAAAAATCTGGAGACGTTGATAAAAGAAAAATAGCATAAATCTATAGTCTTGAGCAAATGTGAAAATGCCTTATCACTATCCTAAGACCTTTCTCTGATTTACGAACATAATTAAAAAAAAAAAAACGGCCAAGTGCGAGTGTCACTCGCGCACCGAAGGTTCCGTACTTGGCTACAGTTGGAAATTGCGCAGATTCTTTTCATTTTGTAAGATGATGGGAAGCATCGAAGGCCTGTGTGTGGGACTTTAATCCACTACCACCTCTGCCTCCATTCCCATTTTCCGACGGAACAATTGTTTAGCATTCCTTAATTGGGGGATGTTAGCCGACACATAATTTATGATATGTGTGAGTTTGCCTTAAAAAAGTGACAGCCAACGAATACTGAAATGGAACATATAACTCAGAAGTCAGAAGGCCAGAATCAATTCCACATTTCTCATGGCAACGTAGCTCCCCTCCCTGTTAAAAACACATCCATGTCTCATGTGTGCATGAGGAGAGTATTCATTGGAAAAATTCCAATGGAAAACGATTAAGAGAATACGATTTAATGAATGGAGATGTCCGAGAGCATAAACACTATTGTGGGGAAGCGGTACCACTTTACTTCAATTGAAGTAAATTTACTTCAATTTTGAAAAAAAATAAATAAATAAAATCTGCTCCCTACTTCGCACTATTGTTAAATTCCTTATATTTACTTCACTTTAGAAATTCCTTATTTAATCCCCCTCCAATTTTAATAAAATACACCTTAAGTCTACTTCCAAAAAAAAATTATTTAAAAAAGGTTTTACACTTTTTCACTCACTACACAAATTTTATTAAAATTTCCTGACGTTTATTTTTCTTTTTCTTTTCTTTTTAATTTTCTGTCAAAGAGGTGATATGTTTGGTTTTTGGCGAAGTAATCGAGTATGTGCATATAGATTGGTACGCACTTATAATATATTTTTTTCTAAAAAACTTGCAAAAAATAGTAAAAAGTGAGGAGACCATTTATGAAGACTATATTAATAAAACGCTTAAACGCATATCCATTGTAAAATATTCTCTGAAAATAAAAATGAATTGAATTGAAAAAAAAAAAAAATATTTAGTAGATCTTAAAACGTTGTTTTGGACATGTTTTATTTATATACAACTAATATGGAATTAAATATATCATTAAAACTATGACTTGGAAATCTACTTTCCTTTTCTTGAATCTACTTCAATTTTTGGGTCAAATCTAGTTCGCTTTATTTTTTTGAAGTGGTAACGCTGGTGTGGAGTTTGATCTGTGGCTGGTGTCGGTGTCTGAATGAACATGAGTAGAGTTCAGTATGCATTGAAAATTCCAATTGGAATCGATTAAGAGAAAACACCAATAAGGAATGAAAAATGGTTAAAAGGATTGACAGTTTAATCAGTATATAAAGTACGCTCCTTTTAACCATTTTTCATTCGTTAAATATCTTGTAAAATATTAGCTTTTCCGTCTTCGGCACATATATAGCTACAAAAAAGGTGTATATCAGCTTTTTTTGTAAATCAAGAAATAAACAGGGTTCTAATCGCGTAGGTAATTTATGAAACGATAGTCGTCGAAACGATTGAACTAAACGATATCGTTTTTAGTTTGCTTATAGCATCATCGTCGGATCGTTCAATCGAATCGTTTATCGTTCTCGTTTTGAACAGTTTGAACATGACTGTAAACAAACTTTGACAACTTAAAAATGAAAAAATTGATGGAAATTGTTTTTTTTATGATTTGTTTATTTTTCTTCGGTGGATATGAAATTGGGAACTTAATGCAAAAATGGATAGTTCGCATGGAATATGGCCTCTACAAGTATCAAGATGCAAGTATGCAAATACTTATCTACAAAGCCAAACACCAGCTAGTACTGTGAAAAGGCAAGATTCGCCTAAGAAGGGTGGAATGTTTTATGAAAGTTCACATTAAACGGATACACAAGAGTGTTTTAAGAAGTTTAATTGCTAAGGATCGAGTTGTAACAAAGAATTCAATGGATGCTATTTTATAATTGCATTACTGCCTGCAATCATAAATCAAATAAATAAAATTAACATGAACATCAATCAAAAAAGAAGTGCGACCACCATCTTTTTCCAAAGAATGCGTTCTATTACAACTTCGATAAAAGCAAGTCCTTTCCAAAGAGAACTTAAGTTTGTGTCTCCCGTCAAATATTGTTTTACTCCTCTAAAACCTAACTCAAACTGAAAAAAAATACACCAAAAACAATGAAACGATTGCAAAATAGCCATCGTTCAATCGAATCGGTTCGACGACAGTATTTGGCAGTTGAATTAGTAACGTGAAGCAACATTAAACGATGATTGTCCAATCGTTTCAGCGATTATCGTTTTTTGGTTACTACACGAAATAGAAGCATCGTCGAGACGATGTCGTTCGATCGTTTTGTGCTTCCGCGATTAGAGCCCAGCTTAATGTGCGAATGAAAATATTTTTTTTTCACTAAATTACTAATTACTCTAAAACCACTCGATGTATCGCTGCCATTGGTATTTGTCGTTGGTAAAAATACGGAAAAACCCGGGATTTGCAAATTTCGCCCGGGACAAAATAAAAAATGATTTTTATTCATTTGAATGACAGCTGTCATTTTGCAAAACTTGCATTCTTGTATGCTAGGTGTGCTTGATTCAACACATTTTAACGAGAATTTCGTAAGGTCAATTTAGAATGTAGTGAGTAAACAACAATTTGTGAATTTTAGTCACTGCCCGGTACAACCGAAATTCTGTCTTAAATTCGGGCAATCTGGGACGTCTGGCAACGCTATGGGTGATAAGTGCTGCATACGATCACGTTTCACTTGTCGTTACGCTCCTTATTACCCGACGTGTTACGAACAGAACTATGTACTCTTCTGTTTTTAGAAAGGTATGCCCCAAATATTTTTGAATATTTCGAATTATTTTTTAGTTCAGAGCTGAGCTCTGAACGGAGCTCGAGCATTATGAGCGCGCTCTGAAGCGAGCGTGCTCAGATTTTTCTGAGGTATTTATGAAACACACTTGAGCACATACCTGTCATTTGTTGTAAAGTGAACATTGGAAAACGTGAACTAATTAAAACCGAGGGTGTTCATGTTTTCGAGATTGTTCATGTTTTGGAATGTAACATTTTATGATTCTGCTCTTAAAATAAAACACATTTTCTTCCATTTTATCTTCTTTTTGCTTGTATAATTATAGATTCATGAATATTTTTTACATATTTACACATACTGGTACGGCTCATTAACAAAATTTATTGGATTTTTTTTACATTTGAACGTTTTAAAAATACATAAAAGGTTTATTTAACAAAAAAAATCTGTAATTTTTTTCTGTTGTATTTTTCCCAACATTTGAACAACTGCATTTTCTCTTAGGCGTATAAGTAAGTTTTTAAACAGAAAATAAGACGTTGATGCAAGCAAAAAACAGCAACCAAATGAGGGATCATAGCTATGCAATACGCACACGCACGTGTGGCACCAAATACATACATACTACGCATTGTCAATATTATGGGATTCCCCGAATTAAATAATTCAGTGCATTTTTATGTAGAAATGTTGAAAAAATTTCTGTTCACGTTTTAAAGCTTTTAGATTTGTTCACGTTTTAGAGCAGTCAATGTAAAAAATACAGTGTTCACGTTTTGGGGTAGTTCACGTTTTAGGGGGTTCACGTTTTCCAATGTTCACTATATGCATAAAATGAATATTTATTAATTGTTATTTATTAAACAACAAGGTTCGTCCGCCATTTCAACTTTTTTGCTTATCCTGTTGTTTTTTCTGTCAAATGTGACTGGAAGTGTGTAATCAGCTTTTCGCTCAGGATGCTCAGGCAATTTATTCTGAGCTCGTAGAGCGCGCTCTGATGGTGCTCTGAACGAAAAAAGAAACACAAATTCTGAGCTCTGATGTATCTGAGCTAAAAAATAAACACGGACCTTTTGTATAAAAGTTCCGGTTGTGCTCTGAACTAAAAAAGAAAAACGTATTATATAGTAAGCAGTTTGAAATCTGTTCTTTTATATTAATCAAGTGTTTTGTGCTCTCGACTATACTCAGCAAACTCCGAACTTCAAAGGAACATCCAATCTTCTACCCATTTCTTCCGAATACGGCATTGGGCAGTACCTATTTGCATACAGTAATCATGGCCAGATCAAGAACTTTCGAGCTCTTTTTACTTCTTTACTTGATTTGGACGCCCAGTAAAATTTTTTTTTACATAGCATCGCCCCTAAGAGTCTGAAGTCTGAACTACTGTCACCCAGCATCTATTTCTGTCCAAATTATCAAAAAGAAAACCTCCACGCCATCGAACTCCATGCAACTGCGCTGCTTCAAACACAAACCGTGTTCCACGGCAGATTTAACTCTTCGCTACCACCACCACCATTGTCTCATCAAAGCCCGAATTTTCGAGTATTTTCTCTTTCCTCTTTCGAACCGAACGACGACAACTTCACAGAGCCGCCACACCGTCTTAGGTCTTAGTGATAAGCAGCACCACATCCAGCCAAAGCCAAACCCGCATTTGTAAGCGCAGCGCACACCAAACGCAGCGTAGATGTACGTATCTCTGTCTCTTCATGGTTTCTGTCCACCGACCGAAACTTACACAATTCAGTTTAACGAAAGACCTCAACAGCGTCGGTCCTATCAACATCGCTTATTGTCGTATCGCTCATCGTTTGTCCGCCTGTTGGCAAAGTGACCGTGGTTGCTTCTTATATTTCATTTCAATCCGTCTTCCGGGCGCGTATGTGTTCTGTCGCGTGTATCTGTGCGCTCTTATCGGGTGCGGAATTGATTGATTGATTTTACAGTGAATGTAGAGGAATACTCTAAGAAGAAAAATCATAAATATAAACAAAAGAGGAAAATGTAATTTAATTCATCCGTACCATTATACTGTGTGTGCCCTATATGTGTTCCTCGATGTGTTAAGTGTGCTCTCTGTCGCTACCAGAATTATGACGCGAATCATCGCGTAACTTAATCCAATTTCTCAGTGGATGAACAGGGAATCGTCGTCGGTGTATCTCCTTTCTGGTGCACCACTCTTGCACTTGAACCAGTTGCGTCAAAACAAAAGCGTCTGGCTGACTGATCTCGTTCTCTCTGTCGGGATATAAATAACAATGGACTCGGGAAAGTCGCGTAAAGCCACAGTCCATTCGCTGGCGTCAACAACAACACATTCCACGTCTTCGTCGTCGTCGACGACAAAAGGTGTTCAGAAGTTTTACACGAAAATTCGCCATAAAATCGAGGATCTGCCGCCAAAAATCACCGCCAAGCTGCACAAGACCGCCAAGCATTCGTCGGCATCGAACTCGTCTCCGGTTGGGAAGTTCACCCCCCTGAACGCGACGGCCAAGGGCAAACCGAAGCCGACCCAGAGGTTGGTCACGAAGTCTGTGCAGACGTCCCCGGTCAAGGACTCTCGCAAGAGTTCCCACTCCAAGGGTATGGTAAAATCTCAACCCGACTCGGTCTACGAGAAAATCGAGGTGGTCTCCTCGAATCCGAACGGTAAACCGAGTATAGTCTATGTGGACAGTGACGAAGAGTGCAGGCTGAGTTTGAACGACTCAAAGATCTCGCTGGAGGATGAGATTTTCGAGGAACTGGAGAAAGTCGCCCATGACGAGGCGAAACTGAGCGCGGTTTTGAAGAATTTTGACAAAATTTTGACCGACTTCCACCAAGTCAGCCCGCCCAAGACGCAGCATTGCAAATCGCTGGACATTTCTCTGCCGATTGTCGGCGTCTCTACGACTCCGTCGCCCAAAAAACTTCAAAAGTCCAAAACCTGCAGTATTATCGAGTCGCGTTGCATTCTGAAAAAGTCCATTTCCGATCCGAAGGATGACTTTGGCAAACTGTCCATCGGAGTGCACAGCCAGTCAAACTTTAACACAACGAAGAGTCTCTGGAACCTGAAGGACTTTGAGGAGTTCGCCAAATCGGGCAAGAAACTGGAGAAATTCGAAAACTGCAAGCTGCCCGTCTTCACGGGACTAAACAAGACCACTGGAAGCTCGACCAGTTCACGATCACCCGTGAAGATCGCCGCCCTGCGATCGAAGAGTGTGTGGGAGCTGTCCGGGTCGACACAGTCCATTTCGGCTAGCCGCAGCAAGATCCCAATCATGAAGGCGTCTTCGATCAGATCGCTCAGCAGTCGCAGCAACAGTTTTTGTGATGTTCAGACTCCGCAGAAGGCGCGATCGCCTCCGAGTGTCAGTAAAATTGTCAGAAACATCAACGAAAAGTCACCTGCCCCTTTGAAGGCATTTAGTCGGGCGACTTCCTCGCTGGCTGCATCCACGCCGAAGGTGTGTCCCACAAATCAGCGGCGCCGAAGTCTTGCCGCAGCAGTTTCAACACCCAACTCCCTGAACAAGATCGGCAGTTCGGTTGCGAGCAAAACCAGCCCCGGGACAAGATCCACCATCAAACCGGCAGTCAGTGAAGTTTCCCTCAAGAAGGCGTCTCCCAACTACAGATACGCACCGCTGAGGAAGCAGCAAAGCAGCGATGTGCTCCTAGACAAATGCCTCGAAAAGGGCCACGAGATTCTGCGGAAAGTGGAAGCGTTCGGCAGCGTAACCAAATTGGATCGTAAGCAGAAATCGCCAGTTGGCAGTGTGCTGAAGAAATCGCCCGCCAGCTCGCCGCGAAACTATGCACGAATCAAAGAGCAGAGTAGCGCCAAGGCGCTGAAGGAGAAGAATTCCAAGACTGCGGCCAACAAACTCATCAACGGCTCGAACAGTTCTAAACCAGTTGTCAGAACTGCCTCTGCGTCGTCATCCACTCAATCGCCAACCGATCGTATTTCCACGAATCAAGTGCCCATCGACACACCGCAGGCGACGCTCCTCTATGCTAAGGAGGAGACAGTCAAATTCCCTCGCCTCGAATCGTGTAAAATCATTCCGCCCGTCTTGGGCAGCACATCTGAGGAGCACGCCGAGCTACTCGTAAATGTCAAAATGAAGCAGCCCGATCTGAAGCCGCCCCAGACCACCACAACGATTCTCATCGACAGCATATGCACCCATCGACTGGGCAACACCGATAAGGAGCTCTACCCAGACTCTGATCATGATTCAGACGATTCTGGACACATTTCGAATGAAAACGACGAAATTCTCACAATCACCAGCGGTGATTGCGGCAGCAGCAGCAGAAGCAGCAGCGACAGCACAGATGGCAGCTGCAAGGAGACGAGTCCTCCCCCAGCAGGAGCACCGTCGCACCAGCGCGCCACTGCATCTGCAAAGATCAGTGAACTCTTGGAGAAATTCGAACACAACAGCGGTGTGAATAACAACAGCCAGTGGCAGCAGCAGCAGCAGCAGCATCACCATCATCAGTTGCAAATGCCGTCGAAGAAAATCTGCACAGCAATGAAAATCGCCGAAGTAGAACCAGTCAAATGCATACAGACACACATAGAGATCTATCCGACGTACAGCAAAGAGGTAATTTTACGGTTGTTGTAAAAGAAATTCGGTTATTGGCTGAAGTAGAGATGGCATCTTTAAAATTATAGATAGATACTAGATACTTGTACTGTGAAATCTCTTGTATACTTATTTTGGACTGTTGAAGTTGGGTACTTATCCAAATATATATATTTATCGTATAACAATTAATTTTCATATGTAAAAAATATATTTTTAATTTATCTCTTTTTATTCTACTTGCTTCTATAACGCTGGTTTGTTTGCTTTCAATTTGCGCTATGCTTTGATAATATTTAAAAAAAAAAAAGTATTGTGTAGAAAAATAGTTGTTTTTCTCTTCAACCGGTGTTCGTGTATTTTAAGTTTAAACAATAATAGTAAAAATAAAAAAATAAATAAAATGTTTCATGATGAAAACTATGGTAACGCTTTTTATTCACAATCTTTACATGTATCTGCTACAGAGATTTTCTCATTTTCGCCTTGTTTTCAGCTTCTTAGTAGTTTTGGGTAAACAATTGGGTTTTTTTTTCTTTTAATTAGCACCAGCTTTGTTTTGGAAAATTATTTTCTTTTTTTAACAAATCTATAAATATTTTTGTAGACAGAATTGGACAGGAATCTTAAGTTATATATGTAAAATCGCAATACGGACAAAAAGGTTCTCTATTTGTTTCTTATAACAAGAACACAATCGGCCTTACTAATTATCAAACACTTATGTCGACGATTTAGTAAAAATGTAGAGCATTAGTGAAACGGTACCAATAAACAATTAGAACTCCACATTTGCCAACTTTCTAACAATCTATTACATTTTTTGTCATCGCAGAATTCAAATTTTATAATTTGTTTTCGTGAAAAAAAAACAAGTTCAGTGGTTTCTTTCACAATGAGGATTTTACTCTAAGAAAATGAATACATAAATTACTATGAAATTTTCCCAACATATATCTTTCTTATCTCATATGTACTCGCAAACGAACTACTGACTGAGATATATATATATATTTCATGCTCTGGCTATGAGAGGAAGAGAGAAAGAAAATGTGCGCTCGCACCTCTCTCTCTTGCTCCTACAGTAATATTCGAAACGAAACGTAACTCTCTCTCTCTTTCTATCTTCACTAACTTATATCTCCCTCTCAACTTCCGTTCGCAATTTCCGTAACGCTTTCGTGACGCATTCACCAGCTTACCCCCCAAGTCAAGCGTGCCTAAAGAAGTTTTACTTCAAAAACAAAACACAAAATAGGAAATGCACAAAATAACCGCTTATCTGTCAAATATCATTATTCAAATCAGTGATGCCCTATCGTCCGATCGGACGCAATTTTCGGTACTTTTTCTAGTACGCTTTCCCTTGTTTTCTAATACATCACGATTGATTTCTGCGCCAATTTATGTCGTAAGCATAGGCAAACCATACTGAGACCCCCAACTCCCAATCCTCTTGCCGCTTTTTTTTCAAATTCGCCATTTGGTTTTCCTATCGGTGTTATGTCAAAGAAGAATCCGTGTGACATGCAAAAACATACAAAAAATGCAAAAATAAATGCTGCCAACCTCGGCAACCGTGGGGAAATGTGAAAGAGTTCGGGAATACCACATTTTTACGTAACTGAATGCCATTGGTTAGTTATTATAAATTGTTAAATGGCAAATAATTTGATTTGTTTATTTAGTAAAACTATCTAAAGTTGATGTTCTCTATACTAGAAACATATTAGGACAAACATGGCTGCATATTTTCCGCTTTTGGATATCATCAACTTCGATTTCGTGTGTACATTTTTCTTAAATAATGAAGAAAATTTGCTCAAAATGTTTTTATATTTCCTCAACTAATCTACATTGTTAATTTTTCATGAATATTTTAAGCAAATGTACACTTATTCCTAAAAAAAAATATTATTCACACGTAACGAACAATTTCAAAATTCTATGAACGCTGGCAGCAACTTTGCCCAAAGCGGAAGTGTCATATGCGAGGTGCGAGTGTGTTGGTGAGCTGGAATTTTTAAAGTTACGTGACATTTGTCAATACGAATTTCTATGTAACAATGCTAGCGCATTTGCCACCCCATACAAATATAGCTTCCCAGCAAACATTTGCCGTCATTTATGAATCTTGATTGATTGATGATTGGAGAAACATTCACTAGAATGAATAAAAGCATGCTTACTTATATTCATTTTAGTGATAAATAAATGCATTTATTGATATCATTTATGAATCTTTATGATGACTTAAAAATGATTCAGTCAATATTCATTTAACTGAATAAATAAATAAATAAATTTGGAGATAACTAGCTCATAATCATTTTTGTTCATTTATGTGAATTAAAATCCAAATGGGTTCACATAAATGAATGTTAAATGAATGTAGGTATGTTCTTAATTTTTACTGAATATAAAGTGATACTTCATTTTTGCTGAATAAAATGTTTGCTGGGTTGTAGGCAAGTAACGGGAAATCGGCCGGAGTTGGTGGTCTCCGTTTTGTCTCTGGTAATAAGATCTCTTTCAAATTTTTCAATAAACGGAACATAGTTTATTGGAGCGCTTTGCATCGTAGGTAGGAAGTTTAAAGAAAAGATCACATTTAAATCATTAGCAGGCGAATGTTTTTGAAAAAAATAATAGCCTGCTGGTCCATTTCCGTTTGAATTACAATTTGCCAAGGTACGTAGCAGTAGTTGCAAAAGTAGGTATATGGAAGTGGGAAAATAAATATAATTTCATCTTTGGAAAATTGAAAGCCGTGGACATTCTTCTACACAAAAGCTGTCATGTGTTCTTCTCTATAAATTCACAACACATAAAACAGAATTACGTATATTTTGAATTCGCAAATACTACACTACGCACAGTCCTCCAGAAGTTCCTAAATTTGTTATTTCCCGTGGGTTTTTCTGAATGCTGACAATTCTTGTATTTTCCGCGAAGTCAATCTTTTCGCGCCAACCAATGATTCATTTGAGTCACTCCTTCATTTTCAAAAAAAGGTTGGGTGGAGGCAAATATCTACCTGGGCCGCCTAAGGTACTGAGAGATTAGTTTTGTATTGCGTCATTAAATTCCTAAAGAATTGATTGAAAAATTCTGTACCATCGTCGTCGGCTTGTAAGTTCTTTGGTGATCGATGTGAACTATCAAAAACAAAGTATTCATGTATGAGGTGTCGAATCATAAGTGAACAGATATTTTATTCTCTTTGCGGTGACTCTTAAGAAAGTATTGGAAAGATCCCAAACTTATAATATATCAAATTTATTTTTTACTAAGCATTCGTTACTCGCAATCGCTCCTTTTACGAATTTCCATACCTCTTCAAAATGGCATTAAGGGAGGATTTATTTAGCTGTTTAGCCCGAGATAAACATGGGTTTCTCAACATTAACATTTAACCCTACAGTTAGCGTTATTCTGGCAACTATATTTGTTTATTGCGTAAACTGTCAGGCTAAAGTTGATTATTGGTAAGGCCGAATGTTCGGTTATGGTCCAAGACAATTATTTCTTATTTTAAACATTTTCTACAGTTGAGTCAAGAACTAGAAAAAAACAAACAAAACTAGAAATTTATTCTTTATTTAAGAAACGAAATGTTTAATAAGCTTTTTTGCCTCAAGAATTGTTGTCTTCCAGCAAGATTTTTCTTAAATCGTTCATATGTTTTCATGACACAAGAAATTTGTTGGCTAATTTTTTACAAGTCAACTTCAACTTTCTGAAATCCTCAACAATTATTCTTGGTCGAAGAAAGGACGTTAAGAGCTTTTCTCTTACATCAATAACTTTTTTCTTAAATCGTGCATTTCTTATTCAGATTTATATTTTAATTTTCTGATATCAAGTACTTACTTCTTTGGATTTTCGTTGAAATCAAATCATCAAGTTATTAAGATTTTCTTTTTTTATTTCAAATTAAATGTGACCTTAAGTCATAGTGTTTTTTTTTTTTTTGTATAATTTTCATTTGTAAGTATGTACTTTCAAATTTTCGTTGTCTTCATCCTTAGAGCCCTGCAGGAATTTTGAAGATTTTATTTGAATAATTCATCTGGGCTCTAGAACGACATCGCCTCGACTACTACTACTTCTACAACTTCGTGTAACAAAAAAAAAAAACCATAATCGTTGAAACGCTTGGACGATCATCGTTTAATGTTGCTTCACGTTACTAATTCAACTGCCAAATACTGTCGTCAGAATGATGGCTATTTTGCAATCGTTTCATCGTTTTTGGGCATTTTTTTCACTTTTAATCAAGTCTGAGAAAAGTATAAAAAAGGAAGAAACAAACTTATGTAAAAGAAAGCATTCTTTGCAAAAAAAAAAAAATGGTAATTGCACTTTTTGGAATATCAAATGAATTTCATTTATTTGTTTTATAATTTCATACATTTTTAATGCAATCATAAAATTGCATTCATTAATTTTTTTTTTACAACTCGCCCCTTAGCAATATAAATTTTACTACCTAGCTATCTATTTTTGCATTAAATGCCCAATTCAATGTCCATCAATGACAGCGAAGAAAAAAAAACAAATTCAAGAAAAAAAGAAAAGAAAAAAAAAAACAATTTCCATACACTTTAAATTTGTATGTGTCCGAGTTTGTTGGCAGTCATGTTCAAACTGTTTAAAATAAAAACGATGAACGATACGACGATGATGTTATATGAAGCAAAGTAAAAACGATGTCGTTTTGTTCAATCGTTTCGACGAAAATCGTTTCATAAATTACGCGGTTAGAGTCCTGATTGTTTCTATGTACATTGGAATCAAGATAAATAAAAAGTAGATCAATGATAACAAAATAAGATAAATAGGTACCGTAATAGTCGCCGTGACAAATCCAAGTATAGGAAACCCGGCTTCTCACAAAAATTCATATGGGTGTGATGAAAAACGCTTCTGCATCTTATATTCTAGTTGTTTCAAAAAATTCCCAAAATAAAGAGTTTCCGACTGAACTTAAAAGCTTGTAAAGAAAACTGATGCAAGTTATAGAGGTAAAATGGAACAACATAAATAAGACATTTCCGAACACTTTTGTTTAAATATTACTAACAAAAATTATTCACATCCATTTTCTTATTAATACTTTTGAAGCACTTAACACTTGGACTTACTAGTCGGAAGTAGACAATGGACTGATTTTTTATGTTATGCATAAATGCAAACTCGAAGTAAGCCAAACAAATGTGGTTGTGCACGACTCCTTCGAAATGGACGATTTATTGCAAATAAGAACTTGGTTCTTATCTTCAGTAAATACGAATGAAGTAAAAAACGTCAAAAACATCACACCTTGACATCGGATGCCTGTGCATGTGTCTGGTTTCTTTTAGACGCTGGAGAAGCGAACCCAAAGCTGCGGTGCAAATATTTATAAAAACAAAATTCGATGAGTTACTGTAAGACTATACGAGACTTGCTTATTGTATTCGTCCTTGTTTTCTGTATACTAGAAGCTGCTTCTTATATGTAGCGTATAAGGAAGCACACTCCAAAAAATGTAAATGGTTTTCTCGATAAACGAATTTGTTTTTTAAAAGAAGAAAATGCCAATTAAACCCTTTCTCTCCCACCCACTCCCCTAGCCACTCCTCCTCAATGATATCAAATACACAAAAGACGAAAATCTTTTACACATTCGATCGGTAATATCGTAAACTTAAATCATATTTGCTCAATAAGTTTAATAAAATTCTTCTAAGCTACTGCAATATTATTTTCTTGAAATAAGAAGATCTGCATTAATTTAAGGTTAAGTTCAAAATTCATAGTATCAAATGCTTACTTCTTGATATATATTTCTTAACTTTTCTACACAAAATTCATTCCCTAAATCAAGAAATTTTTGTTCGTTAATAATTCGCTAGAATTATTTCTTGATTCATGAATTAATAGTTAAATACAATTAAATAAAAGTGGCAAAAAGAATGACTTTTTAATTTTTAAATTTTCAAGAAACGAAATTTCTTTGTGTTGAAAATAATTCTCTTTCCGTGAGTTTTAGTTTTTAAATATAACAATGAAATCCATAGGTATATGAAAAAAATAATTAAACATTTTTGTTTACCTCTTTTGCGTTGACTCAGCTACATATTTGCTTTGCCCTAATGACAACTCTGCGTTTTCCTGAATTGGATAGGGAGGAGGAACAACCATTCTTGCTTATCGGGGTTTCCCCTGACCAATTCTGTTGGAAAATTATTGTGTTTTTTTCTAATTTTGTGACAGAACAACACATGCGGAATAGACCCACTGAAAACCATCTTTCATTTGGTCCATATTTCATCAAAATCGATTTGGAAATAACTCTGCAATCGGTACGGGAAAAAAGCTTGTAGCCTATTAAAATAATCACGTCTATCACAGAATCCGTCGTAGTGGAAATTTTTCCTACGAATTTGGAAATTCGTAGAAAGTGGTATCACTGAATCCGAATAAATCGGAATTTTAACACTTAAATCTACGAACTAATTGATTTTTTGTAGTGCGCAGACAAAAAGGAAGCAAAATGCAAAAACCATAAGTTTGTTACAGAATTATGGAAAAACAATAATTTTTTGTTCTTTAAAGGATAATAATTTTGATATTAGTTCCATCGATGCACGTAACAAGTTTCGGAAATCTGGGTCGGCATTCTTTAAGGCGAAACGATCAAACGTTTTCGTGTGGACGAAGGAATTTGTGTAACATAGGTCAAATCCTTCGTGCGCACGAAAACGTTTGATCGTTTCGCCTTACAGAATCTGACCCCTGGCCTTTGAGTAGAAATATAATTTTGCCTGTCTTTTGTCCGCATGTCTAATTTTATCCAGCCTGGACACAGAATTCCCGCCAAAATATTCAGCAGCATTTTTAGTGTGCCTGAAATTGTAGACTGTGTCATTCAAACTGAGTGATCTTTACCAACGCTGTGTTGGTATTCGCCCATAAACTTTAATACGGCTGCAAGCCGACTTAAAGGATTGATTCGAGAGAATATAAAAGTAGGAACAAGTTCCTGTTGTAGTTCCTCCAATACATACTTGAATTTACGTTTGTTGTTGTTTTTTTTAAATCTATAAACTTTAATTTAGTTTGGAATAAAACAAAATGTTCTGCAACAACTCACACTTGATCCTCGAGGTCAAACGGATTAAATACATCCCACTGCATTTTTATACCCTCCACAGGAAGGTATATTCACTTTGTCATTACATTTGTAACGCCAAGAAGGAGTCACCGGAGACCTCATAAAGTATATATATTCTGAATCAGGATCACATTCTGAATCGATTTCCCCATGTCCGTCTGTCTGTCTCTCTTTCTATCTGTCTGTCTGTCTGTCTGTTGAAAGCACGAGAGCGCCCAAAGGAATTGACAAAGGCGAATGAAATTTGGTGAAAGAGCTTCTTTTTATCGTCGTCAGGTTGGTATTGAAAATGGGCTATGTCGGTCAAGTAGTTCTGGTACCTCCCATACAAAATCAATATTAGGCCCATGTGTCTCTCTGTCTGTTGAAAACACGATAGCGTCCAAAGGAATCAACCTAGGCGAATGAAATTTTGTGAGAGGACTTATTTTTATTGTCGTCAAGTTGGTATTAAAAATGGGCTATGTCGCTCAAGTAGTTCTGGTACCTCCCATACAAAATCAATATTAGGCCCATGTGTCTCTCTGTCTGTTGTTCAATGTAATTATGTTCTACCTCACATGCCTAAAACTTTGCATGACTTGTATGCAGTGGAGGGCATCTAGGTATCGGCCAGGCCGATGATAACACTTTTACTTGTTAATTCACCTTTTCGTCTAACATTCTCCTCCTCACTAGCAACAATTGCAAATGCAACAGAATCCATTTCTATTCAATTTATTTATTACTTGAATCGCACATTACTTTGACGTTAAGCAGCTGATTTCGAATTTCGAATATGATTGTTGGGTGTTGAAATGCTTTTGGCGATTACATTTCTATGATACACATTCTTTCGTATTCGTATCGTAAATCGGAACTCGTAACTTAACTTACAAGAGATTATGTGAAAGACGTGAATGTTGTTTTTACAGAAAACACGGTGCACTGCACAACAAATTTTAGTCTCGACTTTAAACTTACGGTAGCTCACAATTGCAAAATTTGTATGAAAAGTATAACCACTGTGAACTATACTTAACTTTAGAGTCAAAACAAAAAATGTTTATTGGTAAGACGCAGTTTCTTATGTTTGCTTTGATACTGCACATTTTATTTCTCCTCTTTTTCGTACATCTATATCGGTTCGGTGGGAGTCTTTCTCTTTGACGTTTATTCAACGTTCTATTGATATTTCGTTGCCCGAAAGTTTTGAAAATATTTTCAAAATTGCGACAACTCACTATCACTGTCAGTCAAAGTCTGGCCAAAAACTTTCTTCAAACATGAAACAAGGTAACACAATTTATAGCCATTCTATCCGACCATTTTTTTTTTTTAACAAATTACGTGAACAAAGTGAATCATTGAACTCCCAACCTCGTTGTCATTAATATTGCGGTCTACGAGTACGTATTTGCTGTAGGTATCTACAATTACCTTGCTTGAAATTAACGTTTATTAGGACGTTAAAGCTGAGCTTCACCTTATGTAATATGTTCCACCTCGCTGAGTTGAACTCCGGAATGATGAACATACTTAAAAGTTTGAAGTATGAAGATCTGAGCAGCGACAGTAAATCGGAAAATTTAAGTTGTAATACATCCTTGGATTCAATAAGGCGTCAATTTTACCATTACTTACTTTAACTTACTTTACTTTTGGTGACGCTTTAGGTCGGGGGTGAGAGAGAGCTTAAATACTTAGATGACTTATCTCAGCCCGAAGAAACAGCAATTGGCAATAGTGATTCTTCGTTTGATTTCTGTGCTGATGACATTTTTCAAAGTCATAGTGAAGCCAAGGTAGACAAAGCCTTTAACTACTTCCAAGTTGTATCTGTCCTTCGCGACGTTTTCTCGTTGACAGCATAATACTTCGTTTTGTCCTCATTACTTGTAAATGCGCCACTCCCAAGTAACAATTTGACTTCGGCTCAAATTTTAATTTCTGTATCTAACAGCTTTGATAGAGCTTCTATAACATTTTTCGTCAGCCGAAGTAGAGCAATTGCTGAAAGTTCCATCCGATCTTGCGATAATGTTAATACCGTGAGCATGTGCAAGCAGTTGAAACGACTTTTGTTAAATTTGAGCTCTGTTGTTGGCTTGCGAGTTGCATGAAAGTTGCTTCAAGAATAATGTAGAAGAAGTTACCCGATAGCGCGTCGCCTAGCTTCAAACCTTTTTCGACATCAAAGGAATCAATGAAGTTTTGACGGAGCAGCGCGATTTCTCCATCGTCATACTGCACCGACGAACGAGTTTGGCAGCAATGCCGAAACCTGACATGTTTTTTTATAGCACGTTCATAGGCGACTTTAAGGTCGGTCAAAAGGTGGTTTGTATCGATTTGAAATTCCTGGGTTCAATTTAGCCATTATGCAAGTTATGTCGATCGAGTCTTTGGTAAAAAGAAACTTTATAGAGTACTTAAATATTAGGATCGATCGTAACTTTAGTATTACAACTTATAAGCTTGAACGGAAACTTTTTTTGCATATAAATAAAAATATAAATAAAAACTAGTTTAACTGTCAATATGCATATAGAGTCGCACTTACCTGCTGAAGAAGTATACTTCTCCGTAAAGGTTATAACCTATTGCAAACAACGCCTTTTGATGCCCAGAAACAGTAGGGTAAGTTCTGCAGTTAAATTCCTACATAGGTTTCACTTAACATCTACCGTGAAAGTAACTGGTCACTAAGCACTGAGTATAATCTTCTGTACATCAGCGTAAGGCTGATAGATATTCCAAAACAAGCAGTGTTTTAATTTTCGACAGTTCTTTGTCAAACATATATGCAGCATTGTTTGACAAATAATCGTGAAGGGAATCTTAGATCAAAAGAACGCTTCCATAAAATTAAAATTAATTTTGGAAGTCAGGGCCGGTTTTCTGTAAACGTTTTCGTGAAGACGAACGATTTCCTTCTGTAACGAACGCTTTAACGTATTCCCCTAAGGGAATGCTGAACCTTTTTATTTTTATTATTAAAAAAATTTGTTGACTATTATTTTTGCGAATCAAATGATATGTCAATTCCAACAAAATTTCGCTCATTGTGAATTGGGCATTTAAATTGGCCACCTGGTTTGCGGAATTTGACGCCTTTCGATTAATTCTTGTGGTTTCTCGTATTTGCTCAAGGTATTCCGAAGTTTTAAACCCCCGGCCGTTTAAGCAGCAACTGACTGTACATACGGGCTCAAAGCCAGCAAAAAGTAGGCCTTATATGGAAGCTACTTTCGTAATTGATGTTTCTAACTTTCTCGATTACGTAGTAAGAGAAAGATATTGTATTCGTACAAAATTTCGAACTCGAGATGCTAATCAATTCTGACATTACGATGATAGAGGAACTCAAAAAAGTGGGTCGCGAAATTCTGTCCGTCTGTCTGACGGACCGGATTTCGGTCAAACTTCGGATTTGGAGTTCGGGGGCTTACAGTTCGGGGCCGTTTTTTTTTGCGCGGTAACTTCAATATTAATGGTACTTCCCATATAAAATGTTCGTACCAGTTTGATTTGTTCAAAAACGGCGCTAACGATTTCAACCAAAATTGATATTTAAACTTAAGTAGGTAAGTTTAACATGACTGCATACTCAGTTTTGCGCTGTAAAATCGAATAAGGGTCCTTTTGAAAATTGGACATATCTCGAAAAGGGTCCATACGATTTTAACAAAAATACATTTCTTAGGTACTATGGTCATTTCTAATTTAATGACAACTCAGTTTTTCTCTGGATGGATTTTTGAAAAATGTAGTTTTCTTTAGTATACATGAAAACCGCAATAACGACTTTGACCAAAATGCAAACTTAGAGCAAAATTATTTTTTTAAAAATGATTGCGTCCTTAATTTTTAATTCGAATCACAAAACGCAAGTTTTAGAAACTTCTCATATCTCGAAAACCCCATTTTCGATTTCGATAAAACTTTAAAAACCAAGTAATGCTTACATCCCGATCAAAAACTTGTATTCGGTTTTCAGCCAAATAGTTAGGCAATAGTATTTTTCAAACTAAATATGGCAATATTTGGTACTGTATTGTCTGTCAAATTTTACAAAAACCGCTCTAACGATTTTGATTAAAATACATATTAAAAATAATATAAGTATTCCCGTACTTAGTTTTTCTGAAAAATTCTTAAAGTGACGTGTTATAAATATTTCTCAAAAATGAGTACCCAAATCTCGATCTGTGCTCACATTTCTACGGCATACTTTTGAAATAATAACAAAGCCCGACTTCAAATGAAAGTACAATAACAGCTACGCAAATCATATTTTTAGCCAACTTCTTTTTTTCAATCATATTGAATATACCTAAAAATAAATCCAACTCCTTGAAATTTACACAATCAGACAACTCCCAATTCATTTGCACCAAAAAAATTTATGAACGAGAAAGTTACGTTCGACCCAGTCGTGGACTTTATTTATTTTTTTTTTTTGGCTCAGATATAGCTTGCTTAATTTGTAGCTGTCAACCGAGCTGTGGAAACTTTGCTTCTGTCAGGCACCACTCTTAGCAGGTTCAAAAACGTTCCTGACTGAGTTTGAACAGCTCATCGTTGATTGGTTTTGAGATCCCGTGACATACCCACCGCTTTCAGAATACTGGTACCGGTTAATTGTGCACATCAGCTTTGTTCGTACAGACACTTATTTTCCGACAAACGTCACTTTAATCGGCTGATGTACCAACTAGTTAAAAATGCAAGCGACGAATCTGCGACGCTGCTCATAACTTTTAGTTATTTTTTTATTTTATATTTTATCTTTTACTGGTCTTATCAGGGATTGCTATGTGTCCATTATAGTGCCTCGTGTTGTATAAAAAATCGTATAATTTGTTTAACCAAACCTAAGATCTTTGTGTACAATTCGCCAAAGGAAGGCTCTTTAAAAGGCCAAGTTGTTGCGGTCCGTAAAGCGGCATTTGTGATACCTCTGGCTTTATGTCCAAAAAGTCCCTTAAGCCTTAAGTTAGGCTTCGATAAAAAATCGTATAATTTGTTTAATCAAACCTAAGATCTTTGTGCACAATTGCCCAAATTAAGGCTCTTTGTGATACCTCTGGCTTTATGTCCAAAAAGTCCCTTAAGCCTTAAGTTAGGCTTCGATAAAAAATCGTATAATTTGTTTAATCAAACAAATTCCCCAAATTAAACAAATTCCCCAAATTAAGGCTCTTTGTGATACCTCTGGCTTTATCTCCAAAAAGTCCCTTAAGCCTTAAGTTAGGCTTCGATAAAAAATCGTATAATTTGTTTAAACAAACCTAAGATCTTTGTGCACAATTGCCCAAATTAAGGCTCTTTGTGATACCTCTGGCTTTATGTCCAAAAAGTCCCTTAAGCCTTAAGTTAGGCTTCGATAAAAAATCGTATAATTTGTTTAATCAAACCTAAGATCTTTGTGCACAATTGCCCAAATTAAGGCTCTTTGTGATACCTCTGGCTTTATGTCCAAAAAGTCCCTTAAGCCTTAAGTTAGGCTTCGATAAAAAATCGTATAATTTGTTTAATCAAACCTAAGATCTTTGTGCACAATTGCCCAAATTAAGGCTCTTTGTGATACCTCTGGCTTTATGTCCAAAAAGTCCCTTAAGCCTTAAGTTAGGCTTCGATAAAAAATCGTATAATTTGTTTAATCAAACCTAAGATCTTTGTGCACAATTGCCCAAATTAAGGCTCTTTGTGATACCTCTGGCTTTATGTCCAAAAAGTCCCTTAAGCCTTAAGTTAGGCTTCGATAAAAAATCGTATAATTTGTTTAATCAAACAAATTCCCCAAATTAAACAAATTCCCCAAATTAAGGCTCTTTGTGATACCTCTGGCTTTATCCCCAAAAAGTCCCTTAAGCCTTAAGTTAGGCTTCGATAAAAAATCGTATAATTTGTTTAATCAAACAAATTCCCCAAATTAAACAAATTCCCCAAATTAAGGCTCTTTGTGATACATCTGGCTTTATCTCCAAAAAGTCCCTTAAGCCTTAAGTTAGGCTTCGATAAAAAATCGTATAATTTGTTTAAACAAACCTAAGATCTTTGTGCACAATTCCCCAAATTAAGGCACTTTGTGATACCTCTGGCTTTATGTCCAAAAAGTCCCTTAAGCCTTAAGTTAGGCTTCGATAAAAAATCGTATAATTTGTTTAATCAAACCTAAGATCTTTGTGCACAATTGCCCAAATTAAGGCTCTTTGTGATACCTCTGGCTTTATGTCCAAAAAGTCCCTTAAGCCTTAAGTTAGGCTTCGATAAAAAATCGTATAATTTGTTTAATCAAACCTAAGATCTTTGTGCACAATTGCCCAAATTAAGGCTCTTTGTGATACCTCTGGCTTTATGTCCAAAAAGTCCCTTAAGCCTTAAGTTAGGCTTCGATAAAAAATCGTATAATTTGTTTAATCAAACAAATTCCCCAAATTAAACAAATTCCCCAAATTAAGGCTCTTTGTGATACCTCTGGCTTTATCTCCAAAAAGTCCCTTAAGCCTTAAGTTAGGCTTCGATAAAAAATCGTATAATTTGTTTAAACAAACCTAAGATCTTTGTGCACAATTGCCCAAATTAAGGCTCTTTGTGATACCTCTGGCTTTATGTCCAAAAAGTCCCTTAAGCCTTAAGTTAGGCTTCGATAAAAAATCGTATAATTTGTTTAATCAAACCTAAGATCTTTGTGCACAATTGCCCAAATTAAGGCTCTTTGTGATACCTCTGGCTTTATGTCCAAAAAGTCCCTTAAGCCTTAAGTTAGGCTTCGATAAAAAATCGTATAATTTGTTTAATCAAACCTAAGATCTTTGTGCACAATTGCCCAAATTAAGGCTCTTTGTGATACCTCTGGCTTTATGTCCAAAAAGTCCCTTAAGCCTTAAGTTAGGCTTCGATAAAAAATCGTATAATTTGTTTAATCAAACCTAAGATCTTTGTGCACAATTGCCCAAATTAAGGCTCTTTGTGATACCTCTGGCTTTATGTCCAAAAAGTCCCTTAAGCCTTAAGTTAGGCTTCGATAAAAAATCGTATAATTTGTTTAATCAAACAAATTCCCCAAATTAAACAAATTCCCCAAATTAAGGCTCTTTGTGATACCTCTGGCTTTATGTCCAAAAAGTCCCTTAAGCCTTAAGTTAGGCTTCGATTTGCACCGAATTTTGGCTTTTATATTCACGCTACGACCTACGTAGTTCCTGTTCTCACAGGGCCATCGAACGATTTGTAAATATGCATTATTCATTGAATAAAAAATCGTTCAGCTTCGACAAAATGTCGGAGAAAACGCCCAAAATGGTCACCAAAATGTGTAAAGAACAGAACCTATCGCAAGAACTCCTTTTTCTCAGTATTTTGTGACGTGAACAGTCTCTTCCTGATTAACTGCGGCCTTTCATCCTTTGTCTTACATATCAAACAATTTTTGTTTTTTTTTTATCGCCTCGCATTGCAAAATGGTCTTCACTGAAAGATAATTGTTTCTTCTCTCCAAAAGACCGATGAAAAACAGGCGATTAATCATACAAAAAACAATTTTCAAAACCTGTCCCATTTCGCCATCAAATCATTTCATCAGATGCTTCACCCTTTCAATGCAAAATGGCCACACCAGCCCATTTGCATGACAATTTTCAATCGAACAATGTCCCTTATATAACCGAAACAGTGTGTTCCCTATTTGGAAATCAAAGTAGGCTTTGCCGCTAATTATGATATTTTCGAACCAGTTCTATAGCTTTCATGGAACCGGCTTTCCCATGGTGACCTTAACTCACAATCATTATAAACTGAATCCGATACCATCAATTTCGAAACAACAAAAACAAGTAAAGCTGGCCTACTCGCTGCTCAGCTTGTTGCATTTTTCCACACAAATGCTCTTATCGATACAATATACGATTTTATCGATCTTTCTATCGGAAAAAAAATATGCCAAACCTGTTTGTCATTAATTTCCAATCCAGATTTTCCAATCGATTAGACAAATAAATTAATTCGACGCTTACGATTTGGGAAGACAGAAAGAAAGACCTGCAATTTGAGTCTATCGATGGCATACGGATACACTCACAAAAATATGGATCACTTTGGATACATTTCTTCTTCGGTTTGCATGTGAAAATGTGTGACCACATGCCGACTGACCACTCTGCGCTGTCGCCACCGGTTGCGCTGCTGTGGACTGTGGCATATCAACTGGTGACTTTCGCATAATCAGCATTGTTGGATATCTGTAAAACCGAAAAATCAACATAAACAGTTAAGTTAGATACTTAAATAAATTATCTACGCCAGAAGGCATTTATGTTATTTTCTTTGACTCCACATACACTCGTGCATGAGACACTGTATCGCTTATGTAAGAATCTCTCCACTTACCACAATCACAGAAGTGAGAAAATGTAAAAATCTGTTTGTCGGGTCGTTATCTCGTAAAATGCGTACGGTCTCGAATGCGCTTTGCATACTTAAAAAAATAAATAAATGAAATATGTACACCATCGAGATTTGACAATTCGATTGTTCTCGTACTGGCAGTCATACGCTCTGAAGATGGTTCCAAAGGCGAGAACAAAAACCTCGCAGTAATGTTGGTGATTAGTATTTGTTCGTGATGTGCATCGAAAAAAGTTGCTAAAAGCACGTTCAACACCGGATAGTGTTTATCTCGACATTGAGCGCTGAAATGTTTGTTTAAAGCATAATAATTATGTTTGGGGAATGGATTCCAAAAAAAATGAATGTAGTAATTCGAAAGTTTGTCGATCCGAAATAAATCACTCATTAGGGGAACTCAGATTCTCCCTAAGGTATGAAGCGATAAATTCTCATTATAGGTTAAATTTATTGCCGCTGGTGGTCGACACGAGAACTGTGCTAGAGAATTAATCCCGGGCTCCAGTTTGATAGGAACTCTTTATGGGAAAAGTGTGTCGAATGGGTGTTCTTGATTTAATAGGTTTTTGTTTTCTGTTAAGCAAACTGTTTTTAAGACTAATGAGTAGGTAAGTGGGATAAATTGGACAAACTCACTTAAGGCCGTTCGTCATAAACAAGGCTTGGGAATGACCAGAGAAATGACGAAAAAAAAGTCTTATAATGAATATGCTTTCTGTTCAGTTTTGTAGCGAACGTTTTCCCAAATACTCCCAATATTTGGTAGCCCTAATGAATAGATTATTTAACTAGGGTTGCCAAGCCTCAAATTGGTTTGCGGTGTGAAGATTTTGCTGAATGTGGCTCACGGACTTCTTTGAGGGAGTTTCAAATCTGACTTTGGACCAAAAAAAGTGTTTATGACTTGATAAAATTCTATTTCGGTTCTATAGGGACTAGGTTTTTCTACCTATCCTAATAATTGAAGCTTGTGATCCACTCGTGAGCCAAAAGGAATTTCGCGCCGAAAACTCTTCAGTCAAACTTATTTTTTGTTTCGAGTGTGATGTCGAACATTTTTTAACTTTCTCCATTACGTAGTAAGAGAAAGATATTGTATTCGTACAAAATTTCGAACTCGAGATGTTAATCAATTCTGACATTACGATGAGAGGCGAACGTCTGCCTGTCTGTCTGTATGTCCCGAGGCCTACAGCCTCCGTTTTTTGCATGGTTACCTCAATATTAATGGTACTTCCCATACAAAATTTTCATACCAGTTTGATTTGTTCGAAAACGGCTCTAACGATTTCAACAAAAATTGATATTTAAGAGCTTAAGTAGGTGAGGTTAAAATAACTGCATACTCAGTTTTCCGCTAAAAAATCGAGTAACGGTACTTTTGAAATTTGGACATACAATCTCGAAAACGGTCCATACGATTGTAGCAAAAATTCATTTCTAATATGGTCATTTCTAACTTAATGGAAAACTCAGTTTTTCTCTGTAAAATGGATTTTGGAAAAAAGTCATTTTTGAAAAATATAGTTTTCCCATGATTTTGACCAAAATGCAAACTTAGAGTAAAATTGATGTTTTCAAAATTATTGCGTCCTTAATTTTCAATTCGAATCACTGGAAAAACCCCATTTTCGTTTTCGATAAAACTTTAAAAGCCAAGTAATACTTACATCCCGAACAATAACTTGTACTCGGTTTTCAGCTAAATAGTTAAGCAATAGTATTTTTCAAACTAAACATTGCAATATTTGGTACTATTTTGTCTGCGAAATTCTACAAAAACCGCTCCAACGATTTTGATCAAAATACATATTAAAGATAATATAAGTTTTCTCAATAAGATTCCCTACTTAGGTTTTCTCAAAAAATTCAAACAAATCAGTTTCTTAAATATTTCTCACTTCACATATTTTCGGTAAAATTTTGAAATAATAACAATGCCCCAACTTCCAATTAAAATCCAATAACAGCTACGTAAAACTTATTTTTAGCAAATATTACCAACTTCTAATTTTTTTCAACAATATTGAATATACACCCTTAAAATATTTCCAACTTCCATATTATTCAAAACTTCCACTTCATTTACATTAAAACTTTTGATGAACGAGAAAGTTACGTTCGACCCAGTCGTGCACTTTATTTCATTTAATCAACATTTAAAGACATTTTTTCTGTGGGCCTTACCAATAATCATTTTTAGTTTCGACTCTAAATTTTAGTAGTTCACAGTGGCTTTATTTTTTATAAAAATTTCGCGATTGTGAGCTTCCGTATATTTTAAGTCGAGTCTAAAATTTGTTATTTGTACGGCGCATTGTCTTTGAGGTCCATTACGGTCGTTTTCATGGCTCTGGGATTTAGAATTGTGCCAAAGTCTGCCAAGAGCTTCGTTTGAATGTCTTTGAAAGCATAAAGAGCGTTATTTGGTGTCGAAAAGTTAAAAATATCTTAATATAATAATTGTTTCTAAAACAGCTGATCAAAAGATATTCAGCTTGAAAAGTCTTGTGCCGAACGTAAGTTTACAATCAGTTTCTTCGAGTTCCCGTGGTCAGCTCTCGGTGATGAGAAGCAACTCTTTTTCTGAAGCTGCTCTACCTTTATAACATACTTTAGAAAATTGTTCTGGCGATAAACTTAAACTTCCAAGCTTCACTGATTTAAGTAGTGCATGCGCCAAGAAAACTCCTTAGAACTCCGATACTGGAGGACAATTTACGCGAAGTTAAAGTCGGGCAAAGGGCCTCAGGGGGCACAGGATGTATTTGCTTGACTTGCCATTGAAGTAGTATGGTGTGGCAGAGATGCGGTCCGAGAGTTTGTCGACACTGGAAGCGCACATCAGGTACGATTTGTTTTTGGATACACGAGTATGTTTGGAAAAGAAATCCATCCCAGCAAAGCCGACTGACCTGTTCGGTACTAATTATCTTTTATCACTTTTTTGTTATGCAGCCGTTGGCAGACTTCGTCACTTTGGCCTTAAAAGTACATTTTGAAAGGCTGTCTATCATCTAGTGCCTAATAACTTAATCGACCGTAAACAGCCAGATGTACGAATTCCTATAATGGTTTAACTTTGTTGCGGTTGAATTAAGTCAAGCTAGTGAGATTGTAAAATGGACCGAGACAGCTACTTGTCGAAATTGGCCGTGCCAAAAGCAACACACTCTACAATTTTAAACTGCGCATAATCACGCGATAGGGTACCATGCGACTAATTATGTTGAAAAAAGAGAATAGGTGTCATGTATGAAGAGACAAAGTTGCGTGGTAGCTATTTATATTCATGTATTAATTTATCTACCTTTAAAATCAAGAAATACTTTCATAGCATACCCTTTTTGGGTTGTTGGCTTCTCCTTGATGAGAGTTGAGTGCTCGTTCTTCTTTTGATCTAGCAGAATAATATTTTATATTAAGACCAACGAAAGACGTTCAACGTAATGAGAACTTTTGCAATTTTGCTACTCTAGCTAAAAAATGTGTAAATCATCGGGCGATTTAAAGCTCTGTTGCATAAGTTATCGCAAATGATCATCGCCAAGAATGACGATATTCGCTGAGACAAAAGTTCAGTCATCTCGCACCGCCATATGCAATAGCCGCAGACTTAGCACAGTTACTAAAACTAGAGTCCGACCAGTGGTAGGAATTCTTCCCTTATAGTAACCTGTCTTATACACAACATATTGGAAAAGAAATGACATACAGCATTGCATCTCTGCACAATCTTTCCAAAAAGAGTGTTAAGAGCCCGTATTTTTTTTGCATTTTTTTTGCTTTTAAAATGAAACTAGAGCAGTACCAAAAATTAAACCGAAAATTCCCGATAGGAGTGCGTGCACACCAACTTTATTAATGTAGACACATAAAAAAAAGCATTAAAAACGTATTCAAATTACATTTTTCAGCTGCTGACAGCTTCTTTTTTTTGACATTTCAAGATTATTTGAAAATAAATTCGTTTGAAAATTTGTGGTTGCTTTGAAAACAATTGCTGACCCTTTCAAATACACTTTTAGTCTCTTTTACACACCGCTGATTTTTCAACATGATAAATATGAGGAAAAAATGAGAGAAAAATGAAGTTTCATACGGGCTTAAGGCAGTGAAAGTGGTTCTTAAATATTTTCCTTCGCCTATGTATATATATTTGATTTGAAAATGTCATTTGAACGATCACATAATGAGGAGCTTGCTTCAATGATAACTGGCGGCCAACGTCAAAAAGGTCTGAGAATCAGTTTTGACATTTTTGACATCGCAATTAACTGGTATATCTGTAAATGATCTCACTTGTAAATTCAAATTGACAGTTGCTACCAAATAAAGATCTCCGTCACTCAAAATCATTTTGTTTTATTTGGTAAAAAGTAATTCAAAAACAAAATTGGATGATTAATTTTGAGCCACCCTGTACCTGTTTCACCTCTTGTTCTTAACGTTCGCAAGAAAAAAAAAACTTTAAACAAAGAAGAACTGGTGACGATAAAATATTCAAGGAATTACAGTGGTGGTCCAGTATAACGAATGCCGATATAACGAATGATCGATATAACGAACACTTTTTTCAATTTTATTGGTGTCTCTATATAACGTATGAAAAAAATGGTTGACATTCGATATAACGAATGTTTTTTGTTCAACATATCTTCAGTAAAGATTTTTTATATGTAGGAAAGTGTAAAGCAACTCTCTGGATTGTGAATGTATGTATGTATGTGTCTGTAGTAAAACTGTTATCTACTACGTATAGGTTTTATTGTTATTGTGCATTACTGCACAGTAAAACAATATTTTTAGATTTTATTTAACGTTTCGTACAAGTAAAATGTGCTCGATATTACGAATTTTTCGATTTAACGAATACACCTGGACATTATATCATTCGTTATACTGGACCACCACTGTATTTCGTTTCACGCGTAAAAATGTGGACTTTTTCGCTAATAATCTTTTTCAACAATAGTTTGGAGACACCTAGTGATGCTCTTTCAAATATCCAGAAAATTAAATCGTTCCTTAGGATATCCAGGCTTTGAGGTCAACATTTCAAAATTCATGACTTAACAAGTGAAAAATTAGGTTGGTGTCGGAGAATATCAGACAAACGTTTCCTTGATTAATTAGTAACTGTGTGAACAAATTTTTCAACATGCAGATGATGAAGTCATCTTCGTCGCTCAGCATAGTACCCCATTCACATCGAGCCGCGAAAACAGTCTAAAACTTCATCGAAAATAAAAGTTTTCCCATACATATTTCAGTCGTTTAAAGTAGTTTTCCAAGAAAACACCACGAAAACCGAACAGATGTCACAACTCACAACTTAAAATCATTTTCCACACTTAATTAATGGTGTAATAGGTACTTGTTTTACATGGTCTGAATTAATTTTATTTGTTAATTAATGCTATGGAAACAAAATAGTTTACAGAGAAGTTTCACGACTAGTGTCTCACAGCTGATTGAAACGTCAAACGAAATCTAGTTGGTGTTCGGTTTCGGTGTGAATGCATCGACGAGTTTTCGGTGCGGTGTGAATAGCGTATAGTTATTCCTTTTCTATTTAATTATTTTCCCAGTTTTTCTTTTCAATTCTGTTCGCTTTGTATATTTTTTTCCACAAAAATCTCAAAAGAAATTCAAAATAAACACATGGCAGCTGTCACTTGTCAAGATTGACAGAAATTGCAAGGCAAGGACACGTAAAGCGAAGATAATAATCTATGTTCGAATTTTCGAACTTTAACAAACTAGGTTTTTATTCATAAGGATTCAAAGCAATCGCGAATGGGCACATTCAAGAATCTAGTTATCTTAAGTCGACTAGATTGGTCTGCATAAGATGCGAACTGAACGCGAAAACTAGATTGGTCTGAAACGTCACTTTTTCTACGTCAGCCACATATGACAACTGTCAACTTAGTACTCAGTCACGAATTTCTCGACTAGATTCGTCGGCTACCCCTCCATAAACGTCAACTGAAACAGCTGCTCATTTGACCGATTTCAGTCAATCAAAACCGAGATACATCTAGTCAGAGAGCTGTCAGACTTGCTAAACTAGATACCCAATGCTATGTTCGAATTTTCTTTACTACTTACTTTAACAAACTAGGTTTTTATTCATAACGATTCAAAGCAATCGCTAATGGCTTTTACTTTCCTACAAACTTTTGCTTAAAGCAAATGCCAGTTTTTATTCATACGACCCATTGTGTGACCAAATCATCTCGCTATCTGCTACCTGACTCACATTTCCTAAAAATACCTTTCCACAAAAAACATTAAATACCAAATAAAATACTGTCACGTAAAGGAAACGGAATGAAAAGAAGAAAATGTTGCCATTCGACTGACGTGTACGGCATAGACATATCAGCTAATCGCACTAAGCCCCTTCCACACAAATTCCATCCACCTTTAGAAAGGCTAACCAAACAACGTCCGATAAGTCACCGGCGCACGGTTTGTCACCTGCAGTTATTTTCCCTTGCCTTGTGTTGTTCTTCGCCTTTTCCGCTTCGAATTCGAATACCGAAGGTGTACTTTTGCACAATGCAAAAGAATAATCACAGCGAAATCCTTGGTTCGATAAGGAAATGCTTCCTGGAAATGTCGCATTCTTCTGCTTGGAATATTATTTCTTATTTTTTTTTGTCCTAATTACGGGCCTTCGAGTTACCGGTTTGTGATTCTCTATTATTGTATGACAATTACCGTGTACGGGCTTTGCTTTTAAATGGTATCCATATCTAATCGATGAGACCGCTAAATGCGTTCAGGTTGTGTGTGGTTCAGGGCAAGTAACAGAAGATGGTCATTTGGAAAAGAAATCGTACATGTGTCGGCAAGTGCGCCGTGTCATACGGGTGGCGGCGGCCAAGGTAGGCAATAACTAAAGAAAATTAAATGATGATACGATTTAGGGTGCAATTACCAAGAATTGTAACGTGTTTCCTGTTACGGGTATGAGAGATTTCCGTTTCGTAAAGTGCACCTTGTAATGGGTTTGGCATTCGCAGTGGAAGAGGATTTTTATTCTACTGCTGATGATTGATGTTTAGCATTCGGATATGATTGGGAAGACTTGGAGTCGGAAGTTGTTACAAATAGATCCTTTAGCGTGGAAAAATTTGATTACTTTGTTAGAGGTCTTAAAACAATCCAGACTTCGTGGGCTTCTAAAACCGGTCAAATCGAAGCATCTTGCCAAAAATGTGGGTACGATTTGTAGTGAGGTCCCATTGAAAGCACTAGAAAAACCATATAGGCGGTAAGCCCTTTAGGAAAACGTTAAATTTATTTTTTTGTAATTACGTATTTATATTGGAAAGGATGGAGACCGAAGGGGCCGAGGTTATGAAACCTTTGCCTAAACTTAACTGGAGGAAATCAAAAGCGGTTATATATCAAGCCCGACTTAATAGCGCTCTACAAACGGCACATTACCTCAACCTCAGTCAGCTAGATGAAATCATCGAAGCATCCTACCCGGTCACCTGTATCAACAGGAACGGTCGAGAAAACCATGTTGCCCCTTGGTTTGAGGGGGAATGTAAAAGAGCCAGAGAGTTATCATTTGGTTGGTTGAGATCATATAGGAATTCATGTGAAGGTTGTTTCAAAAACCTATATTTGCGGGCGAATACGGATTATAAATCACTGGTGTAACCGAAAAAAAGCAGCATTTTATGAAGCCGAGTCTGAGCGGGTGGCCGGTTGTAAAAGCTCGAAAGAATTTTGGAGGCTAGTAAAATATCTGAAATGTAAAAACTGTACTATCCATTGCAAGCTAAGCGCAAAACTTCTAGCGACGCACTTTAAAAACTTATTGAATCCTGTTCAGGAAAGAGTTAATTTCCACTATGCACCTCCTCGGTTTACCAATGAAGTCCTGGATGCTGACATCACTCAACAAGAGGTAATTTCAGCGGTGGCAAGACTAAAGGATGGCAAAGCAGCAGCTGAGTTTTATAAGTATGGCACAACGGAGGTGATTCACAGTTTAACATTAATATACGGAAACGTATTGGAAACTGGTCTTATACCCCAAGAATTCAGAGAATCTGTAATTTTTTCAATCCATACAACAGGAAACTTGTCAGAACTGTCCAATTACAGAGGTATTTCTTTTTTAAATGCTTCGTACAAAATCTTCACCTAAATCTTGCAAAGACGACTAAATAAATGGATTGATGATAATAAGCTATTAAAGGAGTACCTGGCATGTTCTAGACCAGGCTATTCAACGATTGACCACATCTTTGTCTTAAAAACTATTGCGGACTCTCTTCTTTGTAAAGGGAAGAAGTTGTACACGTTCTTTGTCGACTTTAAGGCAGCTTTTGATACAGTGGATAGACAAGTTCTCATCTATAAGCTCTATGGTATCGGAATGTCGCGGAGGTTTGGAAGGGTTATACAAAACCTTTACATGGACACAGTGGCGTCAGTTTGGAATAGTGAAGAGATGTCTAGTTGGTTTAGAACGGAATCAGGAGTCAGACAAGGTTGTACAATGAGCCCAAGTCTGTTTGCTTTATTTATTGATGACCTGGTGGACTTCCTACCTAGCGGCATTGAATACGCAGGTCATACAATAAAGGCATTGCTTTTCGCTGATGACATTGTTCTTTTCGCATCAACACCTGAACCATTGCAGCTTATGATTAACCGGCTGTATCAATATTGTAGCCTTTGGAACTTGATAGTTAATCTAGAAAAATCCAAAATTATGATTTTCAGGAACGGAGGAGGCAGACACTGTGCAAATGAAAAATGGTACTACAACAATGAATGGATTGAAATTGTTAATGAATTCAAACAGCTAGGAGTTCACTTCACAAAGAACTTAAGTATGGAGAGGCATCTGAAGGAGAAGCTGACTAAGGCGAAGAGTGCTATCAGCGCAGTGTGGAACAGATGTTTTCACAATAAAAGTATTGCGCATAGCAGCAAGTTCTGAATATTTAAAGCTGTATCGGGATCCATTCTACTTTATGCAGCACGAATATGGGGAGCGAAACAATATGAAACCGTAGAGAAGCTGCCGCGATACTTTATTAAGCGAATTTTTCGAATGCCACCCAATGTGCCTAACTATATGATTATGTGGGAAACAGGCTTATCGCCTCTCTTCATTAGAACGCTAAAAATGCAAATGATGATGAAAAATCACCGGCTCCCGAAGATAGCGGCTCTTCAAGTTATACGCTCAAAATCAAGTTGGTTTGCTGAATGGATAGATCTTGCTAGCGACTGCGAGATGGATCTCGATGATTGGGAAAGACTGCTGTACCAGCTTGTTTCTGCAAATGACTTAAAATGCAGAGAGAGATTTTTGAACAACGCTACAGGATCACTCCATAGAAACCTTTACTCTCGATTGAATCATAATCTGGTAGAGAAAAACTATTTTCCCCAGCCGTAAGCCTTGGAGCTAGTGCTGTTAGTTTTAAGATTAACCTGAACATTTATGTTTAAGTAGTTAATAAATAATAATAATAAAACTATTTTCGAGATGAAAATGGCGTCGACGAAATATCGATGATGGTCAAGTTACGTGGAGAACTCATGCAGTTAAACTTTATTCCACATAGAGAGGATTTACTCATCCTGTGCACATTGTGTAACTCTTCCCAAAGAGAAGATTCTTTTCACTTTAGGGGAAAATGTCCTATTTTAATAGAGTTAAGGAGGAACATATTTAGAAGCGATTTTTTGACGGAAAACCAAGCTATATCAATGCTTGACGATATGGAAGTTAAAAAACTATTCCAATACTGTAATTTGGCGCTAGGATGTAGAGAGCGGATTATTAGTGAACGTTTTTTAAGAAATAAAAGAAAGAAAAAAGATTAAAGATGCCATGCTTTTTTGTTTTTTTTTTTGGAAACTCTGTAAGCACTATTCTAAGTATTGAATTAAATAAATACTAAATACTAAAATAATAAAAATATTGGTAAGGAAGTTTCCACATAGAGAAAATAATGCGCCCGTTTTGTATAACGAGAACGAAGGGAATTGAAATTTTATTCTCTACATTTTAATTCTATTGTCACCAGTGGTGCCATTTTAGCATTTTTTATGCTAAACCTAGCATATTTAAACTTTAAATTGCATATAAGTATAAATAAAGCATATTTAAAATTTTTTTACATAAAAACGCAAAGACTTTGGTGGTATATGTCGCCATACAAATAACGAACGCATCCATCAAAGTTTTCTGTATTTGGCATTACTGAAGATTTGTGTGACAATTTGTCAATTTGAAGCATCAGCTGTCAAAGTGTTAAACCTTAAAAACAAAAATCTAAGTAAAAGTCAACTGCCGTTAGCCATGAATTGCTGCTCAATTAAATTCAAGTTTCGTCCTAAATGGACAGGCAAATATATCCGTATATTTCCGGCTTATTGTTTTTTTAACTTTTCTTTGTTAAAGTCGTTGTTTTAAACTTTAGCATATTCTGTTTTATTCCTCCATATAATTTAGCATATTTATTTCTTAATTTAGCATATTCCATTAGAACATTTCTGGCAACACTGATTGTCGCATTACTATTGATAAATATTTAAGTTTTTATTTCAACAATTTAGCTTAGACTGAGCTAATTGAGGCGCATCTTCGTTGCCCTTATGACACAGTAACCTAACACATGTTAGTTGCATGAAATGCAATTCATTCTTTCTTCTCTTTCGTTCTATTGAGTAGATTCGTAGGTCAGCAAGTACACTGTGCTTCAAGTGAATAGGTACGCTGTTCTCGAGAGCGAAAATGGCCGACATCTTCTAAGTTTACGTAGGTGTTTTTTTTATTATTGCTGTTTGATAAAATTGTTTGTTGCTTTAAGTTGTTTTACAAAATAATCTTCTTTTTCACAGCTGCTTTTATATTTCAAATAAAGACTTACACTTTGCGTCAACTGAATAGGTACATTTGAAAATACCTTAATTGTTATTTGAAAGGAGAAAGTATTATTTACGGAAGCTTCTTTATTTCAAATAACTTTATAAATTCGGTTTGAAATTGTGTCGTAAATAATTTAGGAAAATGTAATTCTAGGCAGCCGTTATAAAAATAAGAAATTAGCGATTCTCTGCCAAAAAATCTGGTGGTCAGACTTATAAACTATTCGAGTTAACCATGCCCACATAATACATAAGGATCCGTTCAGCACGACGGATCAATCGGACGTTATGCTCTGGCAAGACTTGTGGCAGACTGCTTCAAGATCGAAAAAGCATATTTTTAATATTTAACATAACCAAATAATATTTGATTTAAAAAAAAAGAAAATCTATCCCTGATAAGAATTATGAAGATCCATATATGCAAGACGACTTCAAAGTCGAGAGACAACGATACCAATTTTTTGTATTTTCGAAAACAAAACCGGATTTTTGGCATACATTTTTTAACAAAAGCGCCCCCAATGCAAAAATGCAAAACGCTCATATTTATATATAACCCCTAAAGAATTATTTAACTATAGAAAATATTTGTTGGTAGCATTCGCAGCCAAAAGTAAAAAAGCGGCCTCTGGAAATCATAATTGATGTTACGAAATTGTTGGCAAGTTATCGCTTGATACTTTTTTGATGCCCATCCCTGTTAAAAGTACTTCAAAAGGCGTATTATACTCCCGAAATGAGTACTTCTTGGTCACGCTGAAGCTGGGAGTGAACTTTTGAATGTGTTACGAAAAGTGTGATCTGGCGAGGCAAACTGAAGTGACGTAAATTACCCAAATGACCAGCCAGTTTTTATCTATTCGCACATAGACTTATTATAATGGGCTACGAGTAGCCAACTTCACGTTGGTTCCAAAATTAGCGCTAACGCGCTGAATTGAGAGCGGAATAAATTGGAAACAAATTATAAGAGCAGAAATAAATTCGGTTTTATGGGCTTCATTATTAGTATGAGGAATTTAAAAATAACTTTTTTAAAATACATTGAAGGGAAAAAAAGCTTGGAAAACATTTCGTTTTATAAGTTGAACAAGAAAGTTAGTTTATGTAATAGCTCCCCTGTCCTATATTTGTATTATTCGGAAGGTGTTAATCTTCCACAGCTATGAATCTGTCCAAAATAACATTGCTTTGCTGCAATGCTGCCTCGCTAAATTCTATCTTTGTAGACATTTTTGTATGGGAGATAAAATTTAGCGCGAGCAGGATACTAGGCTTAAAAAAACTTAATCTTCAGCTAGGAACTGCACCTGAGACTGTGAGATTCAAAAGCTAGGTCATACACACTGGACTACTGAATCCGTTCATTAAATTAAATTTAATTTGTGGCCACATGAAAACAAAGAAAACGTTGCATTTGATTGCATTATGTAATATATTTAACAAAGTTTTGTTTTTTATGTTAATTTTCTCAATACAGTACAATTTCAGTAGAATTCTGTTGTTCTCTTTTTTTTTCCCCGTAACGCCCCAAAACAATTTTAATATGCTTCCCAACGAAATTATAAAACGTCAGCCCTGGCGAAGTGTAGTACTGTTCTTAAGAAAGACTGTAGACCTTTGAGAGTCTAATAATAGAATTCGAAGTATTCGTTTCTTCGATTAATTTTAGCGTACCATTTTTAAAGCTTGTTGAACTGACAACAAGTGATAGTAAACTAGTCTTTAGACTTGTGGCTTCATGTTCAAAATATTCAGCTAAACTTTTTTGGAAATTCACAAGTTGTTGTCGGTCTATCATCCCCAACAACTAATGGAATTCTGTATAAAAACTTGAACGGCATGTTCCTGATTTTTTTTGTCGCTGAAGCTTGGACTCATTCGTTGAAGCTATCCTCGATCGCTTCTACAGAAAGTTTACTCGGAAAGGAGATTTAACTTTAACTTTACCAGCTAAACAGCCACATAGACCTATGTACTTGTAAAATTGCACATCGGTCGACTAAAAAAGATGATGGACTCAAAAAGTTCGAACCGTAGAGCCTTCGACTCCAACCTTGTCCCTCTGGGGCGCGATTGAGAAAGACCTCAGCTGATCCGGTACGCACAAGTGAAAAGGGAGCTACTCAGCGAGAGACCGCACTAACTGGGGAAGTGGGGAGTATAGGTTGAGACCCAGTCCAAATGTCAGAAAGTTATCGAAAAAATGGCGCATATTTAACTTAGATCAGATCATTCTATACTAAATAAGCCCTTCAATTTCATAGAAAAATAATGGACTTATTTTTACTACACCATTATATGTAAAAAAAATTAAAAAAAAAATGAAAGAACAGCTTTTGGTGCCGAAAATGGATAGAGAACAAGTTATGCTATCTAAAAAACCATCCTAAACATTTACTATTGCTACATTTATTGTTATTAATTCATTTAAAAATAGTTTGCTATTGAAATAGTGCCACCCGACCAGTGATGCCAAGTAAGGCTTTGTCATGCCTTTTAGGCATTATTTCAGTAGCTAAGGCTTTAAGGCTTGTTTTTTTTCAAAAAGGCATCTTTTTTTATTTCAAATATTTTTTTAATTTTTTTTTTTAAGCTAGGTTTTATTGATACAATGAAACTAAAAAGTCATGAATTTTGTTCCTATTAAGAATTTCTTCTGTGATTTAGTTTTTTTTTTTGTTTTTGTTAATTTGTTTATATTTATGCTTAACTTTTAATTTATTGTTCCAGTTTACCTAAGAAAATCATTTCAGGCATTATTTTATTGAAAAAGGCATCTTTTTTCTCAAGTTAGGTATTTTTTCGTCAAAATTGGTTGGCAACGCTGCACCCGACGGCCATTTATACACGTATTCAAAGACAGGGAAAAAAAGAGCGCGTGAGAGAGGATTTTCGTGCAAAATTTGCGGGCAAAATCGGGCAGGTGCACGGAAGCTGACCGTCTAGTTTGGTTAATCTATGATTTCCTAAGTATAGAAACGCTTATACTTATTTCGTTTTTCCGATACCAAGTTTTTGCAGCTGATCGTCATTTTGTTAGAACGCACTCGTTAAATTTGATCAAAGTAGATCATCAGTCTTCAAAAACTCCGCACCAGACCTGATTTTTAACTATACATGCAGTTTTAAAATTGAACAAAAACATCAGGACCACCCATCAACATTTCCTTACCCGCCCACAATCCCTTAAAATGCTATTCAGAACCATTTTGTTTATTAGTTTAGACTGTAGATGATCCAAAAATAAGAAAATATTTATTACAACCGAACGGAAGCATCGCGCGTCTCTATTTCAAAACATATCATTCAGTCATAATCCCACACACACTGTCTAAACCCAATGACAGACACTGCGGCGCAATGTGGCGTCGCCATGAGCTTGACAATAAATCAGAAATATTCTTTGAGACCGTCTGACTAGTTCATCGCTCATCGAAGCGTTTTAGCTATTAGTATCTTTCAAAACTCATTTTTTAAATTGTTCCCTAATCTTTTATGAATTTGAGTGTGTTATGAAAAATTACCAGTTGACAACTGTCATGCTGGGACCAAAAAACACAGTTTACGCAATCTGCCATCATAGGGGATAACATTAACTGCATATGATGCACTTGCACATACTTGGGGCTATATTTTAGAAAGGCTTCCTGTGAATTGTTTTACTTCAAAGTAGGCACTGATATGTAACCGCAGTCATTGATCTTCTTGGAGCTTTACAGCCCCCCATTGTGTATTGCATTGGCTACACTTGGCGCATTGGATCTTGAAATCTGTTTCATGGTGAACTCACCTAGTTTGTAAAGAGACGCGTCTGTCAGTGAATTCATTGCAAAGCAATAAATTTGTTCTGGTTGCGTGTTGACATTCAGATGCAATTGTTGATAGTTGACATACATTTCTGGTGAACAAAATTTTCCATTGTTTCGGAATGTTGTGAGATAATGTTGTCATGCAATTAGATATGGGAAAGAGGCGTTGCGCTTAATTCGATTATGTGCTGTACTCACGTGCCAAATCAGATTGACACATTTAGCCGCATGGTGTCTGAGGAGCGGTGTCTATTGAAATCTGTGCAAAAAGCGTTTCAGAAGAATGCCATTTCAGTATTGGAAATAAAGGCGTTCCACACTGCGTCAGCGTGAACAAATGAACGCCTAAATGTAAAAATTCGACAGAAGTAGCTATTGATCAGCTTATTATTTATCATTGGAGTAGAGGGCGATTGACACTTTTACTGACTGCACAGTGCTCATCAGAGATCACTGATCTCATTAATAGCACAGTTTCCTTTTTAAGCCTTTATGAGATGGGAAAGGTCAGGGTATATACGAAAAAAAGTGGGGAAACATGTACTCTTCCTGTGGTAGCTTCAGAAGTCGTTGCTGGGCAATGCTATTAAGATAGCCAGCATGAAGAAATACTTGGGAGAGATCCTAGATAAGAAAGTTCTCTTTACAAAGCATGTCAAGTCGATGACAAACAAGGAACTCTCCGTTTTCCGACAGTGCTTTTATCTTATTGTGTCAGTGTTATTTCTGTTCTGTTTCAAGATCATATCTAATACTTACTACTCAAATAAATTATTTTATATTTTAAATAATAGGGTATCTAATCCTGGTTTTTAATTAAAATTTTTTAGCTTCAATAAATTTAACTAATAAAAATAATAATAAATTAAAATTTCACTTAATAAATTATCATTTATTTTTTTTAAAAAAATTAACTTTTATTAATAAAATTCATTTATATTGTTTGTATAACCGCAACTGCTGGCACAAATTAAGTCAATATTAATTAATATTTCTATCTCTAAATTTCTTTAATTTATAATATTAATTACTGCAAATAAATAAATATTATTTACTTTTCAAATAAATAAATACTCACACAAAAATTTACATATAATATAAATTAATAATAAAATTTTTAAACTAAATAATTAATAAATAAATAAATATTATATTTTAATATAAATAAAATTTTTTTAAAATTTAATAAAGTATAATAGATAATAATAATCTTAAAGACCTTTTCTGGTTTTTGCGTCTGAACACCTGGCTCCGCTCGAAATGCTGGCCTTGGTCTTCTACTCCTTGATACTTTTACCAATGGGTGTTCTATGAAAGCAATCTAACGTCTAAGGCGGAGTGGGTTAAAAGTCTTGATGACCTTGCGGGAGAACTGTCCTATAGTTCCATAAATAATAAGTCTTATGCAGAATCACCAGAACCTCAGCTGCTGTGCAAATTGGGAGCCCTTTTTACTTGCGCTCAAGACGGACTTCAGCCAAAGTCTGAGCCTAGGTTACGATGCAGTCGAATCTTCACGAATGGCTGCAAACCTAGTTAAGGTGGAGTCTTCGCCGAAGTTGACAAAACTTGACTTAACATCTCGTTAGGCAAGCGTGATTCTATATTACTATTGTTAAGAAAATGTGACAGGGGAGGTGTATCTGCATCAGGCTGGGCTTAAAGCTTTCCTAAACCCTGTGGCCCAAAATAGCACGTGTTTACAAGAATTCTTTGAAGTCGCTCGCAAAGCTCTTTGACTTTGTTCTTGGTCCCAAATTGCGGGAAATGATATCTCCGATGAGCTTGATATGGCCTAGAGGCAGCGTTGCCGTTAAAAAAAGGGGACTTCTGAATCTGTGTTGCTTTTCGATCAGAGTTTCTCATGAGCACTATTTTGTGTGACAAGGCTCTGCAGAATTCGGTTAGACTTACCCTATAATCACTCCACTTATCGGACCTGAACCATTCTGCGGAGTCAGCAAAAACCATTTCAGCAACTATATTAAAAACTTTTCTCGTACCGAGTCAAATGGCACAGTACAACTGGGCAGAACTGCACCAGACAATTTTTCTCCAAATTCTCTTCCTGATTAATCTGGACAAAAATAACCTGAGAATCCTAACAGGAATAATCAGCGGCCATGGCCTCGTGAAAAAACATCTCCACCGCATTGGCGTCTCACGGGATCCTATTTGCAGACTTTGTATTGAGAGTGATGAATCCTCTCTTCACATACTCACAGAATGTCCGGCTCTATGTCGTCTCAGAAAAAGCATCCTTGGCGATGAAATTGTCAATTCATTCAGTAACCCTTTCTGACATACACCCAGAGAAGATTCTTGTCTTCCTGACTGCCTCTGGAGTGAAAAGCCTCTAATCTAATCAACCCTATAATCCCGATTGTCTACAATCAAAGGCATTCTTATACTATTTCTCGGCAGAAAAGACTTTAAACAACATTTTTTTTACGGGACACTTTTCTTCGATATTATTAACCGATATTAAAGCCGCCCTTGATGTAAGGCTGCGACTTCGGCTTGAGCAGCACTGCAATTCAAGCGATGACACAATCTATGGAGAGAAATCCAGTGGCAAATTCTTCAGGAGTTTCCGAGCTGTTCGTGAAGATTGATAGAGATCTTTTGTAGAGCACGCTCCGCTATTGGCCCGGTACTACATAATTTAAGCCTCTACTTCGAAGACGCTTTTCATAGGAAGGTGATCGGTTACGTTAGCGGGAAAAATTGTTCCTGGAGCTGAATGCTGGCTCTATCAGAGTCGGTTGGTCTGCTTAGTATTTGTCTTTCCCAAGTTTAATTGCTGGGTTCCTTACATTATTTCCTACTGGCGATGGCTAGAGGAAAAGGTTATAGACAAGATTTGTAAATTGGCGGTTGAAGCGGTTCTTTGTGCACCTGCGACACACAAGTATATCAAACATTCAGCTTTTTGCAGGACTTAAGAGCTGGACTTAAATGGTTTTTCGAGCCCACTGCCCTTTTACAAGTCTATAGTCCCACCGGGGATTTCCGACCATGTTCAGCAATATTCTCCCACCATATTGTCGCCTTCTCTATAGTTAAGTAATTTATTCATAAACGTAAATTCATTAATTTTTTTTTTACAATAATTACCAATAATAGACTGGCTATTGCCGTCAGCCTTCTGCCTTCTTTATATGCCCAGATATTCGTCACTTATGACAAACCCAGGAATGGTAAGAGTAATACAAAATTGCTTCATCTTTCGGGTGAGTACAACTCGGTCTGTTTTTTTTTATCTTGTGCTAAGGCGACAGCTTTCGGTCCTGAAATCTCGCTCAAAATTTTGGTGCTTCGTCAAATCTTATAAAACCTTTCTTTCAAGTTTATCATGAACTCAGTTCAACTGAAGGCCAATGCGACCTAGAGCGCATTCAAACTTCCTAATATTTAACTTTGCAACGAAGGCTGTACAAAGTTCCACTACCAAAAGATCCAACTCCATTGACTAAAACCCCCCTATAGCTCAATCATTCCTGTCAAGTTCCGTTATAGTTATAGCAAACAGATTTTAAAGTATGTATATTTTCGAATGATTTAAAAACTTATGAGGTAGGCATTTTTTTTTCTCACAGACAGGGTAGCTAGAAAGATCAGAGGGCAGATTCCTTATGACAATTAGCGTTTGGACGATATCGTTTTTGAAACTTTGATGACCGTGATAAGTTATACCTATTCCTCGAAATTTTTAACTCATCGTCAGCTTTCATTACATTTGTGGAAAACTAACTGAATTAAGCTCTCAAACTCGTAATTTTTGCACTTAGTCGATGGTTTTGGAGGTCTATCGTTTGAACTCAAACTCGTAATTTTCGCACTTCGATAGTTTTGGAGGTCTATCGTTTGAACGATAATCGTCTTCAAAGCTAGGGAATGAGTGCCCAGCTTTGCCGTACCTACATACAGCTCTTCCAGTGTTTCCGTTATTTTTTTGGCAGGAGAACTCCAACAAAAAATTGTGAAAACCTCTTCGGGTCACAATATACGCTAGGAACTATTTGCTCAATCTCCATTTTCATCAGCCGAGTTGTGGCCATCAAAGGATGCAACAGCTTCTGAATAGCTTCATCGGAATATGCCTTATCACATATTCATAGCATATTTCCAACACACAAACTCAAAACTCCACCCTGATTCCAATGAACCCGCATGCTCTTTTCTTATGCCCACAATCGTTAACGGCCAAGCAGCCAGATAGTCTAAGTTCACAATGCGCATAGTTACGCGCGTATACGCGTGACGAAAATACCAAAATCGTATATAGAACCCCAACATTTTTAAATGAGAATATCTTATGAATGGCTCATTTTCGCATTCACGAGCAATAACCACGATAAACATCTACTTATCCTATTGTTGCATAACTTACGCCAACCCATGCTTTGTAAGGTACATACAGGTATATTGCAAATCAATAAGAATCTTCTGTACAACTAAAGGCGTTGCTAGCGAGAGAAGAAGGAATGAATTTGAGAATTTTATATATATGTTTTGCTTTTTTTATTGTGACTTGTATTTATTTTTGTATCTTTTTGTCTACTTTGCAGGTGTTATTCCGATCGGGTGTGCTGAGCCAATTGGAGGCGAAACGTGATGAACTTCTATCTGATAGAATTATACAATTGCAATCGTATTGTCGGGGTTATTTAGCCAGAAAGAGAGTGTCGCAGCGCCGAGTACAAGTGAGTATTTCTCTTGAATTTTTATTTATTTATATTTATTTGGGGCTTGAAAATGATAACTCAGTTGAATTGATGACGCAAAATATAAACCCCAGAAGAGAGTTTTGTTTTTCCTTTGTGTATGTTTGTGTGGGGGCAAACCTGTCCAAAAGATGTGGAAGGCTACATGGAAGGTTGCACTTAGGTCTACAAACGAACACGTTTTTATTCGTTCTCCGACTTTGATCCAAATCAGTTTAAATTGTTATTGACATGTCAGGGGGATTAGATATTTTCTTCATTCTAGTCAGACAGATTGAAAGGCCAATTTTTATAGCCTTAGCTTAAAGCAAAGCCGTAACTTTTAAAGATGAACTATTTAATGTCGTGTCCAAATCACAAACATCTACGAGCTTATGGTGCCTTATAACGGCTACATTAGAAAAAAAAAAAACTGAACCCACTCTATTTAGAAAGCAGGTTCCGCTTGTCTTTTGCTAACAGAAAGTACAAGATTTAGCTAAATCTTCAGATAAACCACGAGATTTTGACATACTTTATCTGGATTTATAAACCGCATATTTGTTTTCGCGAATCACAACTAGCGCCATCTGTTGGAACTTCCATTGCGAACGCATTTACACCGACATGAAGAACTATGGGAACTATGGCAGAAACCACAACTCTATTCTCGACACATTTCGAATTATGGCCGAAGTTAATATTCTATGTGCTTTCTAATAGAGGCGGCAGTATGGCTGGTATGGTCTGGGCCCAGGGTTGTCCTTAGAAAGGGTTGTCGGACTTGGAGGGATTTTGCCAGATTTTGTTCGCAACTCGACGGGACAAAATTCTCCAGAACAAAATTAAAACGCTAAATATATTGAAATATTATTTTTTTTTTATTTAAATGAACAAATACATAGATATGTTAAATAGGTACGATACTTGAGTTTTAAAAATCTGACCTTCGGTCCAATAGAAGAACTTTTGTAATATTTTCTACTTTTTTGGCCAATTCACTGTTAGAGTAACTACAAGAATCAGTTCGGAAAAACTCCAGTCAAAGAAACAAATAGAACTAATAATGTAAAATAAAAAATTCAAAACTAACAGAGATTTTAACTGTCAAATGCCAAAATGAATACATATAATATAAATTTGACATAGCGTTTTGAAGTTTAAATAATAATCACACATCTATAACACCGAAAATGTCTTTAACTTGAAATTTTTTTTTTAAACGTTAGGCCCTTATGGTGCCTAGTGCCATATGGGACCATACCCATTTTTACCTATACTATTACGGCCAAAATACAAATAACGTTGGAGTAAAATTGTTATTTGCATAATTATTATGTTCTTCATTTTTTATTTGAATAGCCAAAAACGGTTCTTTTTATATTTGTCCATACGAGTATCTCAAACACCCCATTAGGTACCTACATATTTTCAAGAAACTTTAAAAACCAAGTAAATCCCAAATATCCACTCTCATGATAATTTTCCAAAAACGGCTCTATCGATTTTCATCGAAAACCATAAATAAGATAATAAAAGACTTCTTTCTAAATAATACCATGTTCACACCAATGTGATTTAGCTAAATCAACTTGATTTAGCTAAATATTTTCATAAATTACGTGATTTATCATACATTTTCGTAATTAATTACGTATCTGTCATCGCAAATACACACAAAATAAAATCGAACATATACAAATAAAATCAAACATACCTGTTATTAACTTCAGCACTTTATTCAGCAAACAAAAAATAAAAAAAAACTGTCAAAAAAATTATTTAAATTAAAATTTTCTATTTTTGTCGTGTTTCGGTGAGTTTTTAATATTTTTATTAATTATAAACAACAGAAAAACACTTCATTGGTAATCCGACTTTCATACACATTAATAGCCCTGTTTGTATGAAAATTCAAAAAACAAACTCAAATTTTTACATATACCTATATCGGGTTAAAATTTTGGTATATCATGAACTCTACTTCCGCCTCGGGAAGATTCGCAGCATGCGTTTCTTTTGAGGTATTTTTAACCACTTTTTCGCACATTTCGGGTGGTATCTTGGCCCTGACTTGAGTAATATTGGTTTTTAATGCATCTAGAGTTCGGCAACTATTCGCGTAAACACGGCCTTTTGCAAAGCCCCACAGAGAAAAATCTAACGGTGTCAAATTGCATGAGCTTGGTGGCCAATTGACTTCGCCAATATGTGAAATTACGCGACCAGGAAACTTCTCTTGTTAAGCGATCCATTATCGTAAATGGCAAACATTCAACTTATATTATGACACTTCTAATGACAGGTGTAAAACGAAATGAACGACCTTGTACCTATTCAAATATTGTGTATGGTACCTACTAAAAGCCTATGAACAGAACTTGCTCTTTGCTGAGAGCTTAAGCTTCACATTATTATTTAATACACTGCCATCTGAAATGAATATGTTAAAGCCAAAAGTGCACTTTATTTACGTGCGTATTCTTATGTTTTCTGTACTGTTTGTTTATTTAGACTCTTTAATCGCTTCTGAGCTTTTTACCTGCATACCTAATTAAACAAAATGCAATCAACCAAACTGTTGATATGCAGGAGAAAGTTTCGTGCGACCCAGTCATGCACTTTATTACCAACAATTTAAAATTTGTATCGAAAACGCCCTCAAAAATTAGGCGTTGATAAAAAGAAACCTACGCCTGTATTAATAAAGGCTGTGTAGAATTTTGCAACTAGTTACGTGGCAGTTACGTCAAAATATTGTATGCTAAGTGACGTCTGTCAGCTAACTAACTTGAACACATTTCTTTATTAATACGGCGTCTAGTGTTTGCAAACTGTTAGGAACATAACTTATCTCAATTTTTTTTTGTCGTCTTCTACGAAAACAACAAGTTGATAAGTATAATACTGTATACTTCCCAGTGATACCAGACTTTTCGGACTGAATTGCCCACGATACACGTCAAAAACACCCAAAAATGCCCTTTTTGCCCATGCCGACGTTAAAAAACAACAAAATACACTATTTTTTCTTGTTCCAAGCAACAAAAAAGCTCATTTTGAAAGGCAAAATGCCTCGAAATGGGTAATTACCCACGATCTGGCATCACTTACTTCCCCTAAAAAGTAGGCGTGATAAATAAACATTTTAAATTGCATTTACATTGACAACACGATTTAATAAGGAAATAGACAGTTTTGGGAAATATTTATGTGGCAGCTGATTTTTTTTGTCAGTACCCAATACTTGTGTCAAAACTATGAATGAAAATGTTCTTTTTCTAATAAAAACTAATAAAAAGCCGTCTTTTGCCTTATTGTGCAATCTTTTTGGAGTGCTTTCTTGTCCAAGATTTTACAGGCCAAGTCCCAAGTGTACTTAATCAGTCCCAGGGCGTTGACTTAAAACGTTCGTAACCATTCCGTCGACGCCTGCGATAAGTACACAGAGTAGTTCAACACAAATTCAGTCAGACCTCCTCGTGATGTTTTGCAGTTTCTTTCAGCCTCGTTTCGCTAAACGCCAAATAAAATTTTAGTACTTTATACTGCGCACAACATTTTAAACAAAATATGTACATACTAAAAGAAAAAAAAGCTATTCCAATGAATTCTGTTTACTCAACAATGAACTCTTTATTACAGGAAATAGCCGTCCGCTGTATTCAACGCAATGTCAAAGCATTCTTAACTGTCCGCGATTGGCCGTGGTGGCGTCTCTTAATTCGCGTGCAACCCCTGCTCAACGTACACCGCACCGAAGAACAACTGAAATCCGCCAGCGATGAGCTGCACATTCTACGAGCGAAATTGGAAAAAATCGAAAACGATCGTAACGCACTTAAGACTGAAAACGAGAAACTGGAAAATAAGGTGAGTCCAACAACATTGTATATCCAAATAGATACAAATCAAAGAAACTTGGTCAGAACCATTAAAGTACGCTCATGTTTACTGGAAGTTCTTATTTCTGAAATACATTCTGATTCTGGGTATACAATATTTGAAAATAATAAATCAAAAAATAATAATTTTGGAGAGTGCCCAACAAATAGACGCTCGGCCAATTGGTCTTGATGATTCAAGTGAGGAAATCGCCACCCACTCGGACCACCTATCGGACAGCTGTTTAGTACAGTATCTACAGTGAAAATACAATATTCAGAAATTGAATTAAAATTTACGGCATACAAAGGCAATAAAATAAATAGTTCATCAACTGAATTTGATTATTTGACGCAGTTACTTAAAATTTTGCAACCGATTTAAAGTTTATTTTCGAGCGTCATAAAATTGGGAGATTTTTGGAAAATATGCAATGATTTTGGTATTTTTGAATGTCGTCGATTCAGCATGAGAAAGCTATTTCGAAAATGCTTTTCAACTACTAGTTGGCATGTTGGTATTTATTTATCATTCATTTTCAAAGAGTCACGGCGACCTTTTAATTTTATGTATATATATGTAATGCATACAGCGTCCATTTATTTCATAATGTTTGCCACGAAATACGTATGCGAGTGCCTACTTTTGCATGTCATTGTCTAATAACTACAGGGTGAGCCATCTGTTGGATTCTTTTTGATACTAAATACAATAAGAAAAGCCACAAATTTTCACTACACTCGTAATCGAATGTTTCGCGGTATTATGTCTAACTATCACTATATTTGAAATATCTATCACTTTTGACGCTTCATACCCCAGGGAAACCGGGACTGAAGTTCGAGAAGAAAGAATTTCTTAAACGCGATTCATCTTTGAATTTAGGCGAAACCAGTTGTATTTCAGGTATAGTGAGTCTTTTTATTTCAACTCAAAGAGCATTCCATTCCGTTCGAAGCCCCCGCGGCTTTTGTCGTCAACGGTCATCCAAAAGTTAAAACTTTTGATGGCTCGAGTATATTAGTTGCCCTCAATCTCATCAATGACGGGAACAACAATATGCCCTCAAGGTCTGTTATTGTTGCTGCCTTATTTTTGTAGGCCAGATAGTCGCAATTTAGTTTATACTCGTACCTTTGCACGATTTTAACGCGTTGCCGAATCCTGTACCATTCCATTTTTTAATTATGACAATGACAGCAGTATGACGGGTGCGTGAACTTGACACCCCAATGTAAATTTTTTTTTTTTTGGTTTATTTAGAGTTCCAGATGGCTAAGCCAGAGTTCTTGATAAGAGTTTTGAAAAGTTCTGTTCGTTTAATTTTTTTAACTTTCTCGATTACGTAGTAAGAGACATTTATTGTATTCGTACAGAATTTCGAACTCGAGATGCTAATCAATTCTGACATTACGATGAGAGGCGAACTCAAAAAAGTGGGTCGCAAAATTCTGTCTGTCTGTCTGTCCGTATGTTCCGAGGACTACAGCCTAAACGGCTGCCCGGATTTCGTTCAAACTTCGGACTTGGGGTTTGGGGGCTTACAGTTCGGGGCCATTTTTTTTTCCACCTTAACCTCAATATTCCCATATAAAATGTTCGTACCAGTTTGATTTGTTCGAAAACGGCGCTAACGATTTCAACCAAAATTGATATTTAAACTTAAGTAGGTAAGTTTAACATGACTGCATACTCAGTTTTCCGCTGAAAAATCGAATAACGGCACTTTTGAAATTGGGACATATCTCGAAATCGGTCCATAAGATTGTAACAAAAATGAATTTCTTAGGTAACATTGTCATTTCTATCTTAACGGCAAACACAACCTTTCTTTGTTTTATCGTAAAATGGATTTTTGAAAGAAGTATTTTCTAAAAATGTTGTTTTCTTTAGTTTACATGAAAACGGCACCATCGATTTTGACCAAAATGCAAACTTAGAGTAAAATTGATGTTTTCAAAATTATTGCGTCCTTAATTTTCAATTCGAATCACCGAAAACGCTAATTTTAAAAACTGCTCATATCTTGAAAACTCCATTATCGATTTCAATAAAACTTTAAAAACCTAGTAATACTTACATCCCGAACAATAACCTGTACTCGGTCTTCAGTTAAATAGTATTTTTCAAACTAAACATTGCAATATTTGGTACTGTTTTGTCTGCCGAATTTTACAAAACGCTCTAACGATTGTGATCAAAATACATATTAAAGACAAAATCAGCCGTACTTAGTTTTTCTCAAAAAAATCTAAAAAATCAGTTTTTTTAAATTTTTATATTTCCCGATCTATTTCCACATATCTATGCTATATATTTGTTGTAATCTCCCCCACTTCCGATCAATATGCAATAACAGCTACGCAAAACTTAATTTAGCAAATATTACCCTTTTTTCAACCTTATTGAATATTTGCAGCCACTTCCTTACACAATCAGAAACTCACACTTCATTTGAACCCCACACGCGTCTATCAGCAGATTCGGTTTATAACTGATAATGCGGACTTAAAAACCAAATCTCTGAAAACTTACATAGGTACCTATAATATCTATGTAAAGATATCGGTCTTACACGTACCCTACTTCCAATCATAGACACCTTAAACCAGCGTTACTAATATATTCCAGTCAAAAATAAAAACATCAGAAAACAGAAACTAATGCTACACTTGCCTTGTACTCAAAAATCTTGTAAAGTGTAAGAACTTATAAAATAGTACTGTAGACGCTTCCAACTCTTGAACCATAACTTGGGACAATTGTCTGTTACTGAAAGCTTCAACTTATAAAAACTCGCATTATTATTTATATTCCTTTATATCCTATATTCTTTGCACCGTTTCTTTTATCTAGCATCGGTTCTCAGATCTTTACCTACCTACTTAATAAAATAAGAAAACAACCAACCAAACTTCTGATGAACGAGAAAGTTCCGTTCGACCCAGTCGCGCAGTTTATTTTAATGTAGGATGCTAAGTTCACGGAGCACTTTATTTCTGAAAATATTCAATTTTCCTTTTTATTTTGTATAGAATCAATATAGTTCTAGAGTTTCTCTTTTCAAAAAAATTGCCAAATTAGGCCAACAAAAATATTTTTTGTCTATACTACAACAGCACCCCCTTTTTAAAAAAAAGTATTATTTTTTTATCAAAATTATGCACTAGGTACACCAAGAGTTGAGCAGGAAAACAATTTCGGAATATAAACAAAAAAGTTATAGAACTTTAAAAATTAATAAAAATTTGAAAAAATATTTTTTGTTTCCATGAGTTAGAGCTCTGGAAAGTGCTCGAGAAATGCAACAAAAAATCCTTAAACAGTGGGTTTAGATGATTGTTTGTTGAGCTTCTTGTGCACTTGATGGAACTCTTCGGAAATTCTAAAAAAAAACAACTGTTCAATTTGCTCTTATTTTTTCTTGTGTTTGAATACAGAAATGAATAATTGTTCAAAGACTTTTTGTTGCGTTTCTCAGGAACTTTCCAGAACTCTTATCAGAACTCATGCAAATAAAAAAAAATTATTTTTAAAATTGTTATCAATTTTCAAAGTTATAGGACAGGTATAACTTTTTTATTTCTATTCCGAAATTTACCTAGGTGTAGTTCATAAATTTGATAAGAAAAATGTCCTTTTCTGAAAAAAAATTGTGGGCTTAATTTGGCAACATTTTTTGAAAAAAAAAAAAACTATGAACACTAGAACTATATTGACTCAAACGAAAAAAAAAATGTTTCCACCATGAGGTGCTCTGTGAAATAGACAAAATCGTTTACCAAAAAAAAATCTTTTCAAAATTCTTATCAAGAACTCTAGAGCTCGTGCCTAGCCATCCGGAACTCTAACAAAAAATGTACATACATTGGAATGACATCAAAATATTTTCAAGTTAGGTCGCAGTCGGCTGTAGAAGTTCTAACATAGCTACTAACTGAGACTTTAGTTTGTCCATAGACACCCTTCTGTGGCAATGCTGAAAGTGTCTATTGTGATGTTAAATCCAACATTTTCACCTGTATAAGTCCGTCATATCCACTGAAGACAAAAAGGCGGTTTTTATAAAGCAGCAAACTAAAGAGATGTTAAATCACAATGAATAAACAAGTCTTGCCTGAAGTGTGTGTTTTAAGACAGCCACCTTCTGATATTCTGGTTTAATTTCATTTTTTAGTTTAACTTTAATTTCAGTAAAAAATTTTTAATTGTATTATAATTATTTATTATTTGTTTGTAGTAAACTTTTATTTTTTTTGAAATAACGTAAATTGTTCAGTCAAATTTGTTGTTCTAGTACAGTTTTGCTAAATTTAATATTTTGATAATGTCAATTGTTTTAAAAAGGGTTACCCCACCCAAGAAAAGGAATAATGTATTTAAGTTTTAAGAACTATTGTTAATTTATTATGAACTTATAAGAAATAAGTAGAATCTTAAGCTCAGAGTTACAATAACTGAATTATACCATGTACTTCTGAGACTCATCCCAGATAGAAGTGTCTTGGAGGGAACGCATTTTGACATGGATTGGATGTGTTCTGATACTGTTTAAACTACTTTATCAAAAATGATTGCATACCTTCTGGCTGATTTGGAGCAAATCACTCTGAACTGTTTTATTTAGCATTTGTCTACCTAACTTTGCTTTAGACTTTCACCAAAATTTATTTCACTAATTTTCTCTAAAAGAAACCCTGTCCAACCTAAAGAAAAAGAAAGTGGTGGTGGGTAAGCCGCTGCAAAAATTCTAAAAATATACACCTTCACATTTTAAAAGTCTACTGCTCATTTGGTACCGTCAATCTTTTCATACAATTCCACACAATTTATATAACCTTATTGGATCGAAATAAATAAAATAAATAGTTGACTTCGAATAGAACTTAGGCTCAGCTTCTGACATGCATCCGTTTGTGAGAAAGGAACCTACAACTTATGTTAGAACAGCTGAATTGAGAATCTTTATCATGAAAGTCATATACTTGGATGTCTGTCGGACGTTTGCAGGGTGTGGCGCACTGGAAAACAAATAAAAAAAAAGTTGTTTGTTTTCCGGGGATTGAACGTGCGACCTCTCGCTCAGTAGTTCAGCACACTAACCTCTGAGCCCCCCATGAAAACCTTAATAGATCGCTTTGTGTTTTTACAGCATCTCTTCTCAACGCTGACTTAATTTACCTACAAATTGTTCCCTTTTTTTGCAGAGATGTTTACAAATTCCTACCCAAAACATCTGTCTCTATGATTTTCCATTCTATACTAACCTTAACATTTCCCCCGTGTCAAAGTCAATAAATTAGTCTCCCTTCCGACTCAATCGTCGTACAGCCCCCGCAACCGTATTTTCCGCAAATAGATATTTATGAAGATGTGAGCTGAAAATGCCGCAGCAATCGTACACCACACCATTCCGCAAAAGACAGAAAAGTCTGCTAATTTTGGCAATCCCACAGCGACGGCACTAACCCCTCAGTCCTGATGTAATAAAGTGTAAGTTCCGCACAATTAAACGAAAAAATCGTTAACCAACAAAATGATCTCTAAAAAGAAACATTTTGTAGGCCAAAACCGAAAGTCTATCCACACCTCTGTTACAACACAACCAAACCACGCCGGATGAGCATTTCCTCTAGAGCTCGAATGTTTTTTTTATTTTATTCGATTCTAGTCATGTTTCTTTATTTTGATTGCCAAAAATTAAATAATCTTGAATTTGGTCTCATTGTGGGATGGGGAAATGTGCAACCATGTTGCCAGCGTCTTTACAGCCAGCAATCGATCAGAAGACACGACGCCTGCATCATAAATGACAGGAGATTTAGAATTGTGGGAGAGGAGATGTGCTCATTCAGTTTATAAGCGACGGAAAGTGTCTATAAATTATCCAACACTAAAATACATTCCCTTTAATTAAAATAGAACTTACTGCATTTAGAAATAAAAAAACGAAAAAAAAAATAAAAACATTTTTCTGACACATTGTCTTTGATGAACAAAAATGAAATAAAAAATGAGATGCCAAATATATTAATAAATCTTTTCTTTCGACTGTTAAATGTATGTTTCATTTCTGTGTCAATTTGATATAGGAGCGTATTTTTTTTTAATGCGAATTTGTTGCCAAAACATCCGAAAGACAAAGAAAGTAGGTTTGACTGAGATAAATTCAAATTTAAGTTGACGTGTCATAGAAAGAAAGAAACACACTCGGAGCCAACATTTTTATACTCAAATGAAGAGTTTACTGTCACCTTGACATTGCGCTGGCTAAATTTTTAATTCGGAAAAAAACAAATATAACAAAATATTAATGTAAGGTGTTTATAAGAATAGACTGGGCCAATGAAATTGCCGACACAATTCCAAAATCAAACCGCAGTTTTGCGTGATTTATTTAATCTAAAATAAGGAACGAAAAGCATATAAAAAATGTGAAAAAATAAGACGTGCTAACTTACGCAGCTTAAAATATTAAAATTGAAATGTATTTTTAGAATTCGTTTCATGGACTGTCGACGTCACTGGGAGTAGATGGGATGATTCACATGGCTTATGTCTGGGTTTTTTTGTTTTTGAGTTCTATCTATATGAAAGTACTTCGGACATTTGGACAACTACTTTAGGATGACGTTCAACAATTCTTAGTGCAAGCCAAACCAAGGGTAGGTGAGAAAATCAGAAAAATTATTGGCTTTTCCTATATTCGAGAATATGTCTCTAAGCTAAAAAAAGGCTGTCGAAAAAGTTGTACGAAGACGAATTTGAATCCGTTTTATTTGACAATGCTGTCAATATGGGGGACACAACATTTATTGCTGTCAAAGTATTTTGCGCACAAAAAAATGTTTTCGTTCCAATTTTTCGATGGTAATCACTTAATCAGCAAAGAATTTAAGGAAAATTGTCAATTGGGAGATGTCATGCTGAAAATAACAGTTTTATCTCGTGCTTCACGAAGGAAGTGTAAACAAAATGCGACTGATATTTGTTTTTAAATATATGTATACTTATGTAGTGTACTGCTGAAACCGATAGAAATGCGACATGGCCAGACCCAAGGCCCAAGTATCAAAGTAGCAGTCGTTCACTAGGCATATTTCATTTAAAAACTATATCATCAAAGAGAAGTAAAGGACGATCTTCAGCGAGCATTTGCATTTGTAACGTGGTGCTTGCCTTGTCATGGGTCCTTGCTGGCATACTTGCACTCGCTTTATAAGGCCGCCGGAGAGCTTGACCCTGGCACGCCACAAAAATCATCATCATGTCAGTCCTCGCGTCAGACCGTCTTACGCTTCGAAGAAATTGTGCCATTACCCGCCCTACCTCGGCTGTCGCACTTTCCTTGACAGCCCCTTAACTGGCATCGTCTCCTCTCAACCCTTTTTAATCAAAAACCATTTTCACTGCTTTTGCACATTAAAATGCAATTCATTTTATTTATGGTTTGTGTTATTTACGTTAATTTAAAAAAGAAGAAAGAATTTTAAATCTCATTCGTTGTTTTTTATAAAAACTCCTCTCCGAATTTTACTCCCTGCACCTTTTCCCAATATTCCCCCGCCCACAGCTGCTTTCCACTTAAGAATTTCACACTTGATATTATCTTTGACGTTAGGCAAAAGGGACTTAAGTAAAAAAATTGCATTTTGGGTTTTGTATTGGGTTTAACTCAATTTTTTTTTTTTCTCTTTCGTTTGGTATTAACGACTAAGTTTATTTAAGCCTTTGTGACCGATGTCTCTGAAACACTTAAAATTCTTCTAAGGATTTAAGTCAACTTAAGTCTTTTAATAGGAGAATAACGTAAATATACTTATGTATATTTTGATTTTTTTTTTTGTTACAACTTAGAAAAGCATTCAAAAACCGAAACACGAAAATAAAAATAAACGGTTATTGCATCACCTGTCTAATCTAGTTACCCAGCGCTTTCTTTCGTAACAACATTCAAAAAAAACCAAACAAGAAAGAGAAGAAAAATAAACGGTTATTGCTCCATCTGTCTAATCTAGTTACGCAGCGGTTTGTTTAATGAGTTTCAATTGAATCATATCTCAGTATGTACTAAATCGTTCGTTCTCTGACTGAATTCGATTGACATTATTTTTAATAACAAATTATTGTTCGATTATTATAACAATATCAAGTGCATTATAATGAGTTTTCTTGGCATAGTGTGCCAATACCACCAAAATGGCTTAGTGAGATATAAAAAGAATTTAAACCACTCCGAAGAGTTCAGGATTTTAAGCTTCCTTAGAAGAGGAAAAAATAGATGTCTGAAAGATTATCCACTCCAAGCAAAGTACAAAGCTTTAGTCCCGATATCTGAGGAGAAAAAAAGGGATTTTTGTTCTCTTTTAAGCTCAGTGCCACCTGTGTTTCACGACTTTTACAAAAATTTACTAACTTCTAACTCCGTAATAAATGATGATCCAGACTTGGTAGACGAAGAAGAAGAAGCAGAAACAACATAGTTTTTTTTTGTTATTAACTTAATATTTTTTAAGATTTTGATTAATTAAAAAATTTCCTAACAATGACAATGTTTTATTTCCTGACTTAAGTCTTACAAAGAAACAAAACTTTTACAAATAATACAAAATAAGAGGATCCTAAGGACTTAAGTCATCGAAAAACGGTAAATACTGATGAATTTGGAAAAATGTATTAATATAATACATAATATAGGTCTTCATTTCAGAGATGATTTACTATAATTTTTTTTCAGACAAATATAATCCCGATTTGCAAATAATCAAACTATTTTTAATCTGGTTTTGCAAAAAACTGCAGTTTCTGACTTGAGACCGTTTTGCATAACGTTAAAGATATATCCCACGCAAAAGTGACTTGGCACAGCATTAGTTCATGCTGGAACCTTTTTGGTTATGTGTTTGGAAATTGGCTAGTAAACTGCTTTCAGCGCCATACACTTTTAGCGAGCGAAAAGTAGAAGAACTAATAGCCGCGACAGACCTCAAAATATACGAGTACCAGTTTATTAAATATTCATACCATTCTATCACAAATGTGACTAGAACTGCTTTATTGTGCATTCTTCTTCTTTATCTTTATTTTATTTACTTAGAGATAGGTCTACAAAAATCAGGCTTGGTTGAATTTAATTGACAGTGAACCAGCAGCAATGCGTGCATTTTTTAAACATTTTTAAAATGGTTAATTATTTCTTTTTTTAAAAACGTTTAATTCCGCCCGGACTGATTGATTAAGTCCGTTCTCTTCCGCCTTCCTTTCTTGAATGGCCCAATGAATTTCTTAATTTAGCCATTCGTACGTGACATAAAATTGTAGTAGAATCCTAGTCTTGAATAAATAGAACCTCACTTCCCTGTTTAGCTATTTTTCCTCAATGAAATCCAGCCTATATTTTGTGAGGCGTGTTGTATTTAACACATAATTATATAGGTACTCCCTTGTGCTGAATTTCTACAACTTTTGCTGTCATATAATGCGTGCTACGCCCCTTCTCCATTAACGCCCACTTATGTATTTTCAAATGTTTTCAAGGCGGTATACGTCCATTTAGCAAATTTTATGCCTGAATCTTTCTTAAATGCCATGGTACAGGTTTTCTTATGAATTTCCTCAACGGGAGGTGCCACGCCCAATTGTCAAAAACTTCCGAAATTTTACCGAATTCCTTTAAACAAGTAGTTCGCATGAATGTAACTTATTCTAAAGTTTTCCTTGCCAAACCGTAGCGTCCTAAGTCGTTTTCTATATATACGTACCAAGAAATGCGAGTTGCCACGCCCTCTAATCAGAAACCCTGCTCCCCGATATGTGGTGAGTGGGTCAAGCAATATGTCAATTACCCGACTCGACACAGGGAGGGTTATGTGTTTCGCGCGTATCCTATGTTCGTTCCGACGTGACGCCCTGTAGCCGAAACGGCTTGAGCGATTTTGAAGAGTGAGCTGTCATTATATCGGTTAGGTATAGGTTCTTCAATGTGTCTTATTTATATTTTTTTAATTCTTTTTTTTTTTACAGTCTGTCGGGTTTTTTTGGTTTTTTAAATTAACTTTTTTTTATTTTATTTTAAAATCGATATTTTCAATCGACTTTTAATGAAATTTTATAATCTTTTCCTGTATAGCAGGTAATGGGCACGAATTACGTAATCAAATATGGATATCAACCCGCCGTATCTTTTGCTGGTTAGGTTAGGATTGATTTAAAACAGAACTTCAATTGTATATAAGGTTTTTCTTTAATTTGTCATTTAGTGCTAAAAAAACATTCGAATACTTACAAAAATGTATTTTAGACAAGAGTTTCAGTCCCGTATCCTTGATTTATTCTTCTGCAACAATAAAGTAGTAAATATCTGTTTCTTTTATTTTTAATAAAACATATCCTAAAACCAAATAACACTCTTTTTTCGCTGCTCGCGAAGTACCAAGTGAGCATCATCCCATTTTCCTGCACAACACATAAATGCACCCCAATAGACTAGAAGCGGTAAAATTTCAAACCAATCCACTCATTAGCATTCGTGTTTCAATTAATTGATCAATACACAAATGTGTCAGTATCGACATATTTAGCCCAATCACATATTTCCCGCTCATTATTCTCGCCTATGCCAACTGTTCAACATGATATGTAGCCATCTCTCGAACACGAGAAGGTTTAGCAAATCTATTTATATTTTCTCATCTGCAGCACAATTCGTTCTCTTGCTGCTTCGATTTCAAAAACAAAAATATGTTTTGGCAGCCGTATTTCATGGCGTTTAAAAACTAAATACTCGTACAAGTTCTAAATGGATCCATTGATGATGCCAAAGTAAAACCCTTAATACATCTATAGCTGGTTTGACATAGTAAACCAGGCTGTTGAAATTCGCATTCACTCAACTGATACTCGAAAAGAATTGCCGTATTTGTGCGTATTTCATTTTACAGTTCTTTTTGTAGCCTCCTTAGAGTCACAATAATAGAAAAGTCGAATTTATTTTCAAACAAAAAACTTACTTTGCGCATTACTATTAGATAAGTCCGCAGTGCAATTGCCTATGTGGATGGGTAGGTATATGCATCCATTCATACAGGAAAAAAAAACACAACATTTGCGCGTGCCAGAAAAAAAAATCAGTCAACAGATACAGTTTCGAAATTGCCAGTGGGTTTTTTTGTTTATTCTCTTTTACTGTCGGGGCAGGTGTTGGTTTTGTGAAAACTTTCACGCAATGGGCCTTAGCAATAAACATTTTTAGTCTCGACTCAAAATGCTCGTACTTCACTGTGGCTATATTCTTCATACAAATTTTGCAATTGTGAACTTTTGTAAATTTAAAGTCGAGACTAAAAATGTTTATTGCTAAGGCCCAATGTTTCTTATTTTGATACAGAAACTCAGAAAGGGGAATTTGACACTTTCGTGGGTCGCATCTTAAAGCGAATTCGGTCTTTTCATGGTGGCACCCATATTTGTCGGCACTTTCGGCTTGGTTTTCGAAAACCAAAACAATCTTACAAAAGCAGAAAACATATGTTTATAAGAACTCATACTAATTTTTAAAACATGTTTACGACGAAGAATAGCGCATTGGAAAGTACCTATTTCGAGTTGACATATAGGTATAATGAAATACTGAGAAATATCAATGAGTTCAAGCAGTTCACTATTGTGAATTCACATTTATCTAAGCAAAAAGTGGAAAAATATTTCATTCACTACTTCATTTTTGTTAAGGTAGAAGAACCCGGTTATCTGTCACTAACTATGAAGCGCGTTCATTTATTGTTGTATAAATAGGTTGAACTAACATTATTCTATAAATGCGTGAATATACCCGGTAGCCATTTAAATAACAGGAAAAAAAATTAAGTGATTGTCGACAACTCACCAACGGAAATTCAACTTCCACTTTCGTAGAAAAGTATCGACGATTTGTCCAGGGGTGTCAGCACGTAACTTGATACAATCGTGTTCAGTCGACACAGAGCTCCGGCAGCACCTAATTTGTCTCAATCGAGGATAACCGAGAGCTCGATTGTGTCGACTGAACTCGATTGCATCAAGTTACGTGCTGACACCCCTGGACAAATCGTCGATACTTTTCTATGAAAGTCTGAACTGGCAATAGGCTAACTGAAATAGACCACCTTTTTAAGTTAAATAAATCTTTTAACTTAAATCTTTACATAGATATGCGTTACTTCAAAACTTATTTATGAAATATGCACCAAATGGAAGTTGAATTTCCGTTGGTGAGCCTAGTAAAAAGGGAAACAATCGCAAGCCGAATAAAAACAAGGTTCTATACGAGCTGAAAAAGTTGAGGATTCCTCGAAAGGAAATCTTGGCGTGCCCCGCTGACTTCCAAGAATCTGTTTTAAACGATTTCAATCCCATTATCCATAAGCCGCCCATGTCGGTATAACCGAGAGGGTTATCCCCTATTAAAAGAAAATAAAAAAAAAACACCTACGGTCATTTTATTAATAGTTATAGGTACTTAAATACGTCTTGTTTACATCTTTTTAATTCTTTTTTTTTTGCAGTCAGTCGGGTTTTTTGGTTTTTTTAATTAACTTTTTTTATTTTTAAATTTTTTAGCCTATGACACTCCGGGGAAGAATACGAATCTTATGACACCTCACTCTTCGAAATCGGTCAAGCCGTTTAGGCTAAACACATAACCCTCCCTGTGTCCGGTCGGGTAAAAAGACAAGTGACATGACAAAAGACGGACACAATGATAAAAAAATCCACTTCTTATGAATTGTTTTGTTTCTTTGCAGCTGATTTGTAACAAAAACTTTTTTTCTCGTTGCGATAAACCACATAAAGAAATAAAATGAAACAAAATTAATACTCGTTGTCGTTTAGTACAGTGGCGGCTAAAATATTTCAAGTAGAGGCATGCGTTTTTGCGATATGGTGATTTTAATTAGATTTAATAGAATTCTTTTTAGAGGCGGTTCTATTTTTTTTTTTTTTTTTTTACTTCTGTGAGTAGGTAGTATAAAAACTGGTTTAAATACTGCACTTCTTTTACCAGTTTTATTGAATACCGATCGCAGTAGAATAAAGTTGGCGAATGCTCAATAAAACATTTCGAGTGACATTTCTAAAATGGTGGTGTATTTTTTAATATGTGTCTCGACTTTCAGTTCAGAAGTTTTCCTACTTCCCTCGTGCTGAAAGTGAATGGGACTTAAAAACTATCATTTATAAACTTAACACTAAATATTTTCGAAGTCACAATGGGTAATTTTATATGGAAAATGTTGTCATTGTGAGTTCGTACAATCCAAATATGGTTATTTGACATGTCGACTACACAAAAATTCCATTCTTTCGTGAGAGTGCACGGCGACAGCCATTTGACCAGACACTTGACAGGTGATCACCAGGGTTCGGACTTCAGAAATCTCATATCGAAGTGAATGAAAAAAAGGCGGAGCAAAACAAAAATTTCCGTAGTAGATTTTCAGTTTCATATTAAATGAAAAAAAAAAATTCAGTTTTTTTTTAAATAAGTGTATTTATAAATAAATAAACGTAACATAAATTTGCACATTCAGTTTGCAAATCACAAGAACCTAACCATGTGAATTGTAGACCTACATAAAGTATATGTATCAAAACAAGTCAACAATTTTAATAAAAAACAGTACAGAGTACAAAGGCCGAAATGTGTAGCCAAAACTATATAGTTTTTTATACAACACATTTGGGCCTTTGTACTGTTTTTTATTAAAATTATTGACTTGGTTTGATACACACTTTATGTAGGTATACAATTCACATGGTTAGGTTTTGGTTTCTTAATCTAGGAATTTTTGAAAAAATTATCATTTAAAATGTTTAGACTGGAAAGTACTTTCATTTTATGATGGTATATATCATCAATGAATTTATATTTTTTTATTTTGCGGTGGTACAAAAATTTCATCACGATTTCGAATAAGAGAGTGCGAAAACATAAGGCTCTCGACGGTTTGAACACTCAGCCTATTTCTGAATTTAGTTTTGATTAAGTTCATTTGGGAAAATTGCCTTTCGGCTGCTGCACTACTGTGGGGTAAAATTGTCAGTGTTAACATGTATTCCGAAAGGTTTTCAAAGAGGATTTCTAAAATTTGATTTTTTTGTTTTTTCGGGGAATACCAAAACTTAACTATATCGTCCTGATCCATTTTGCTTATATTAAGTATTAAAAATGATCTCCACTCGTCGTTTGATTAAATGGAAATGCTTCAATTATTTTTAAAATTGAAGGCAGTTCTCCTTTTTGAATTTTCGTGGGGCTCAGATATTCAAGCAAGTTAACTTTGTTGTCGTTAAATGAAAACTTGGATTGAATTTGTTGTTGTTGAAAGATGTTTGTTTTAATCTCAAAAACAATTTCGTTTGATGAATTTTCTTCGTGCAATTCAAATTCAATGCCACAGAAAATGTTCAAGACAGGAAACTGGAACTCTGGGTTCTCATAATCCACTTCCGTACTTATGAACTCCTTCTTTATAAAATTGTTAAGCAATTTTAAAAAGTGTTGCTTAACAATAGTTAAGTAATTTTAAAAAGTGTTGCTTAACAATAGGGTAAAGAAGGTGTATCATAGTTTTTTTCTGATTGAATAATTCTATTCATTTGATTTATGGAGCCTAGGACATACGACAAAAAAAGTAAATAAGCCTTGTTGACATCATTTAATCTTTCTGACACAGCTTCAACACTGTTTTCTTTTTTCTCTTCAAATGACATACGAAAAAAAAAGGGCTTAAGTGGTATCCACTGCTCTAATACCCTATCAACAGCTGCCTGAACAGACAACCACCGTGTAGAACTTGTATTTAAAATTTTGTGTTCTTTTGTTTCAAAATATTCTTGAAATGTTTTCAAGTCAGCTAGCCGCTTGGAACTGCGCCAAAAGAAATTGAAAATTGATTTTATTAATAATTCGGGTTCAAGGGGAATCTTTTTTGCTGCAGCTTTTGCACAAAGGTTTAAAGAGCGGCAGGTGCAACCCAAATAGAAAAGGTACGGGTTCAAGGATTTCAGCTGCTCAATGCACCGTTCATGACTGAGGCATTGTCAGTTCCTAAGCCTATCAAATTTTTAATAGGAATACCTAGTTCTTCTAAATACGATAAAATAGCTTTTGCTATGGAGTTTGCCGAAGATTCGTTTAACTCAATCAATCCAAAAAACGTGTCCTTAACCGCATTTTGCTCTAGGTGACGTACTATCAAGACTAAGCATTTTCTACAACTAATGTCAGTACTTTCATCTATTACAAGTGAAAAACATTTGTTTTTAAGCTCGTCTGCAATTAGATTTTTACTATATAGTGAAATAAGTCACACAAGTTCAGTTGCCTTTTTTGCACAACACTTGTATTTGTTTGCATTTGGCCCTGATAAGGCATAAATCAAATTCGGCAGTGAATCCATGCTAGTAAACGGCACAAATTTTGAGACACAATACATAATCATTGTTACCTCGTTTTTCAAATTGGTATCCTTTGTCGCGTCCAAATTAATCTGCTTTTCTAGAACATTTGAAATATTTGCCTGGTTGTTAAAAAAAGCTTGTTTTTTTTTTTTTGTGGTATTGTGAAGATCCATGGCGTTCCAAATTTGTTACGTTATTGATGAGGGCTTTGTTACACAATTTGCAGTATGCCCTTTGACTTGATAAATCCTTTTTCAACCACTTTCTATTTTTTTCCCATTCTTGTTTATATTTTTGCTCGTATTTTGGCCGGTGTTGCGAGCTTTCCAGCTCTGAGTCTGAATCCTCAATGTCATCATCATCTTCATCGCAAACCATTTCTGATTCGGAGTTTCAACGAAAAGAAAAATAGGAAAAAAGCTTAACAAGTAATAAGTATAGGAAGTATAAATCTAAACGTTGCTTCTTTATACCGTGACACCGCACTCCATTGACGTATCTTGCCACATTCAACAGTATGAGTGTGCTGGTCAAATTGCTCTTTTACAAGATATATCGCTGCCGTTTCGACACACATTTGCTTAAAATATTTATGAAAAATTAACAATTTAGATTGGTTGAGGGAAATAAAAACTTTTTGAATAAATTTTCTTCATTATTTAAGAAAAATTTACACACGAAATCGAAGTTGATGATATCCAAAAGCGGAAAATACACAACCATGTTTGTCCTAATATGTTTCTTATATATAAAACATATATTTTAGATAGGTTTACTAACCAAACAAATCAATTTATTCGCCTTTTAACAATTAATAATAACTAACCAATGGCATTCAGTTATGTAAAAATGTGGTATTCCCGAACTCTTTCACATTTCCCCACGGTTGCCGCGGTTGGCAGCATTAATTTTTTTGGTTTTTGTATTGCATGTCACACGGATAGGAAAACAAAATGGAGAATTTGAAAAAAAAAATTAAGGGGGCAGCGGCAAGAGGATTGTGAGTTGGGGGTCTCAGTATGGTTTGTCTATGGTTTATACCAAGCATTTGTGTGGGCCTTTTGAAAATTCTCAAAAATGTATTTTCAATAACACGGTAACCCTGTATGCCTAGGTGCGAATCAGAATCAAATTCAAATTGCTATAGGTGGTTATTCAAGATTGTATTTCATTAATGTTTTGTTTCTTTAAGTAGTATTTCATTTGACAATAAGAATTGCGCAATCATTAAATTAAATTGCGACAGCTGAAATTTTTTTTTGATAAAAGTGCCAAAAACAAGTGATGAGCACTTATCACAAATCGACTGAAACGATTCTCTTTCTATTTAGCAGAAATATCACTTCAAATCTAGTTCCCTCTATTGATCAATGGCTTATGCAAATGGGTCTTATGCCTGCCTTAATTATTACCATTAAATTAACAAAATCGCAAAACCCGTTTAAAGGTTCCGTGTGATAAAAACCCAAATCAGTGGTAAATTTTTTTAGTATCTCGTCTCCATCGTCAGGCTAACGTAGACCGTAATATTTCTGTGAAAAATGTTTCCTAAAAACATACTTTTGTTAGTTGGTGTTGTTTTGGCTATCACTGTCGCAAGTAATGGCTACCCAACTGAAGCTGCTGAAGCAATAGCTCCTGTCAAAGAAGCAGACAAGAACTTACCACCAATTTTAAATTTACCAGAATTGTCAACTGCGTCCGATTTGGTAGAGCCTGCAACAACAGCGAAACTTTGTGCAGATGATAATGAATGTGTCATTACGCCTCAATTAGCAATTCATACATTAAAAATTATTACTGGATAAAATAAAAATATAAAATTTTTGTAAAAACTGTGCCTGAAAGAGTTGATTTCTTTCTATCTTCTGAGTTGCCAATGCGATGTAAGGTAGAAGATCTATGTTTGCAAAAGAGCAGAACATTGTTTACTTGATATTTCCTTTCAACTTTCAAGAACAAATTGTTTCTTAATGCACAAAGAACTAGGGACTGACATAACATAACATGATCAGTTATTTTGTCTTCCTTGGGACATAGTCGGCACTTCGGGGAGTTGACTAGGTGTATTTTGTTAAGATGATATTGAAACTGTGGTGACCTTTAAGGTTTCTTAATTCGTCCCTACGTAAATTTAATTTTTTAACTTAAAAATTTGTTAGAAAATTATCTACTCTTATCGCCGGTCGCTTAAATACACACCTATTGCCTTACTAAATATTTTGTACAGTGGTAAAAACGTAGCAATTGCTTTACTCAAAATCGAAGCATTTGCTACATTTCGTATGAATAAAAACCAATTTGAGTTATTTCCAACTTTTGACATGTTCGAAAAGCGGCGGCACAGACCTTTTACTCAGATCGGTATGAATAAAACGTATCAGACAAAGCAAATGCTATGCAAATTCTGAGTCTGCTATTTAGTTCACTCAGAACTTTTGCTAAATATTTTGTACGCACATTTTTTTTTACATAAAACAATCGAGGCATTGCGAATTTTCGATGTTTTGTTTATAAATAGTTAAATTAAGTTTTGTTCGTACAGTAAAATCAACCAAAGCATGTATGCGATAAGTTTTCACATTATACCTGTTTTACTTCTTGTTGTTAATATTCGTGCTAATAAAAACCAGTATAAACAAAGAATAACTGGTGACGATAATAACTTCAAGAAATTGTTTCGTTTCACGCGTGAAAATGTGGTCATTTTGGCTAATACTTTCTTAAATGATTATTTTGAGACGTGTGGTGGTGCTCTTTCAAATATTCAGAAAATTGAATCTTTCCTAAGCTATTTAGGAGATCCGGGCTTTCATGTAAGCACTTCAAGGTTCGTGTATAATATCAATATATTATTCTCTCGATATTATTCTGTCGAGTGTTATTTATTGAATGATTTTAATATCTCTATTATTTTATACAATATAGGAACTACCTACTATAAATATTTTATATTCTAAACTCAAGTAGTAATATACCTATTTATATATATATATATAAATTTTGCTAGTTTAAATAATTAATAATAGATGGAACCAACAAATTTTGAATAAAAAATCGTTTTTCATTGTCCCATAAATTGCACAATTTTCGTATATTTATTGCGAATTAGGTTTTTATGTTGTTTTTCATTATTAATTTTAGAAATATGATGTAATAACACTAGCGTATATTTCAATCACATTTCTGATCAATAAATACTTGGAGCAAATTCTTTTATTATCAGCTGATTCCGTGTCAATGTACTGGTCATTAAGACAACGTATCGCCTCAAGCCAATCCTTGTTAAATCCATTTTTTTTACGCAATCTAAATAAAACAAAATGAGTTTTCTGCCTCATGCATTTTGGTTGAAAATCTTACCTATGGAAACAGATTTGTCCCTTTTCAGAGAAACTCGAATCATATTGCAAATTGCAACCAATTATACAACACTTCATTTTTTAATTTTAAATCTTTAATCAATTAATCCTAATAACACAGTCTTATGCAAAACTATCTGCAACGAAATGGAAACGTCAGATGTGAGTTTCCAATTTATTCCGCTCCGAACCACGAGAGGTAGCGCTTTTGTTGGAAGTTGGAACCAACGCGCTGTTTTCTACTAGCAGTCCATACATAATAAGTCAATGGCTTTTGATATAAAGGGTTTTTCAATAAGAGCGCTACAAATTTTAATAAAGCAAAAACGGTTTTGGATATCAATGAAATTCTTTATTCCTGTGAAAGTACGTTCGATGCCATTATGTATGGAACTCGATTTCTTTTGCATGGCCACCACGGGCACGCTTGCAGAAGTCCAGACGCTGAACCCAATTTTCGACGGTTTTCAAGCATAAATCGGCCGATACTGCTGCAATTTCACGTTCGATATTCGATATTCGTACGAAGTTCATCAATCGTCGCTGGCTTGTTGGCATAGACCATAGACTTGACGTAGCCCCACAGGAAATAGTCTAACGGCGTCAAATCGCACGACCGAGGCGGCCAAGCGACTGGACCATTTCGTGAGATAACACGTTCTCCAAACTTGGTTTCCAATAAATTGATTGTGACATTCGCTGTGTGGCTTGTGGCGCCGTCCTGTTGGAACCACATGTCCTCCAAGTCCATATCATCTAATTGGGGCCAAAAATATTCGGTTATCATTGAACGGTAGCGATTCACATTCACAGTAACGTGCCGGTCTTGATCATCACGGAAGAAGTACGGCCCAATGACGCCGCCGGGCCATAAACCACACCAAACCGTAATTCTTTCGGGATGCAATGATGATTCATGGAGTACGTGTGGATTGCTGCCTGACCAATACCGCATATTTTGTTTATTGACGAAGCCATTCAGCCAGAAATGAGCCTCAAAGCTGAAGATGATTTTTCGATGAAAATCCGAATCATTTTCAAGTTGTTGCTCAGCCCAATTCACGAACATACGACGCTTCTGGTGGTCAAGCGGCTTCAGTTCTTGCGTCAATTTAATCTTGTAAGGATGTAGGCCAAGATCTTTTCGCAAAATTCGCCACAACGACGTCACAGAGATGCCCAACGATTGAGAACGACGCACACAGGCGGATTTTCCAAAAAACATGGCCAAAACTAAAAAAAAAAAATTCTAATTTGTTGCTTTTTTTGCATGCCAAGTTGTTTACATATTACATGAGCATATTATCTGGATAATCCCGCTATTTTTTTTGCTACCGTTTCTTTAGTTGATGCTTCTAAAGTGTATGCATTTGTGAATCACGTGCAGTACCAAGTTTGGTGTTTGCTGAGTGGTTGATTTGCATTGTTTTTTTTCAATTTTCTGTGAGAACTTATTAAAACAAATTATTATGGAATCTGTTGCTAGTGGTAAGTAGAATAGTTCTAATTCAAACTTTTTATGTAATTTTAAGTGCTATGTAGATTTAAAAGGTGTCCAAAATAAGTACTTTTGAGACAAACAAAAAATCGTAGTTTTTTGTTTCATAAAGAAAAAGTTTTGTTTTCCGGTGGAGTATGGCAATATTAAATAGCTTAAATATATGCTTAATATATGCTTATTATGGAATCACCACAAAAAGTTGCGATATTTTGCGATGTTGCAAGATATCGTCAAGTAAAGCTTTTGAAATTACTGAAAATAAAGGGTTGCCTATATGATTTTTTTTTGTTTTTTTTTTTTTTGCTTTTTTGCTACAGGCTCACAATCAAGTTTTATTTTTCTGTCAAGAAATCAGCTTACTGAATTCTTGAGAAGTTGTCCATCTCATGAATTTAAAGAAAAAAATATTTTTTTGGCAGAAAAAGTAAGAAGTTTCACTAACATTGATGCCTCAGAGGAAACAAAGAAAATGTTAACTAAGTTTGCATATGAATATAAAAGTCAATGGTTAGCCTCCTCAAGAAATTACGATGCTTTTAAAAATCCTATCCTTCTGAAGTTTTGCAGTTCCTAAAAGAACCAGAAATCGAGGAAACAGAGTTTGTTTCAGATTCACAACAAGAGCCTTAAAATTAGTGAAAATATTTTACTCTATTTATACATTATTAGCAATGAAACATTTTTTTTAATTTTATTTCTTCCTTATTCAAATAAAATTTAAAATTTTATTATTTTCATTACCTTTTATTATCTTTTTCTTATTTTTCATACAATTTAAGTTCTTTATTTTTTCGTGATTTTTTTGTAGTTTTTCTAATATGTATAATAAAATTGTACAAAGTTTACTAAAAAAATGTTTTTTGTTTACTACTATCTTTTTCTGATGAACACATAAAAATAATTTTGGCCATGTTTTTTGGAAAATCCGCCTGTGTGCGACGTGTGAGAGACACATTTGGGCTTTCTTTCGGTAGTAAATTTTAATAATTTCGACTCGTTGTTGGCTCGTATATCTTTCCATCATGAAGTGGCAAACCTTACTGAAGAGAAATGTCAAAAGAGCGGCAAGAAATTCGGCGTCGTTTGCTGTCCCTGCTCTACTTTTTTAGCGTCGCTGTTGAAAAACCCTTTATTTCCCACAATTTGAAAATAAATTCAAAATAAACAAACCACTTCTCACTTCTCAAGTTTGACAGAAATTGCAGCGAAAGTAAATACTATTTTGGAATTTTCGAACTGACTAGCAAAATAGGTTTATTCATACCGATTCAAATCATTTGGTAAGGGCTTTTATTTTGCGAAAACCTTTTCCTCAAAGCAAATGGTAGTTTTTATTCATACGACCCATTATGAGTTCGTGAAATCTAGCCCCCGCTGTAACTCGTGCAATAATTTTTCGCATCGAAAACCTAGGAAATTTTTTTTCAATTTCTATCGTTTAAGTGATAAATATATCGATGGATAATTACAGATCATGGGCATTGGACACTAAATTAGTTGGTGTTTTTTTTATTTTACCCACATTATAGATAGAGGTCATGTGGGCAAATCTAAAAAGTGTTCCAAGCTTCTTCAATCAAAATTTACTTTTAAATTAAGCAGAGCGGTTCCGGTTCTCTACAGGGGGTTAATTTGAGTGACACAGAGCTCGGGCTAAACATGAATAGTCCCTAGGAACATTGAACTCGATATCAAAACAATTGTTACGAGATTTGCATGGAGCGAGACGACTTCAATTTATTCCGTATGTTTTGTTTGACCCAAACTTTGAAACTGAAACTGAGACGTTAACCGCAATATTGATAGTCAGCAAACCAGAATCGCCAATCAATGTCGTGTCAGTATTTATGACAAACAGCAGAAAATGTATTGAAATTTTGATGTGCGGACATTTTTTTTGTAATAAGAATATAAACACATGCTTAACTTGATATTTACACAGAGTATTGTATTTTTCAAGTCAGCATTTTTTATCCAGTTATGGTCTTTAATGTGTTAAGGGCTAATTCCGGAAATAGTACGACACAATTGCCATTGGGATGTTCACATGGTTGTAATTTTGTAGTTGGCTCTTTTTAATCATCTAGAGATGGCGCCAGTAATGGAGGTGGTGATAAATCCTTGACTGTGGCTTTGACAGAATTAATTGCTGCAGTTGGTTTAGTAGGGAAACCATTGGTTGCAACAATAAGAAGCAAAATAATAGAAAACAGCAGAAAATCGCTTTCAAGAGACATTTCTCACAGCTCTATTGATGACACGGCCTGCACGATTGAGAGAAGACACTGAATAAGTTAATCGTTGAGATGGAGGTTTTTATAAAAATGTGAGATTTTGCTGTTTTGCGAATTCAGCTGATTACAGGGTGTCCGCCGGGAAGGTATACTACTTTGTTTGCTTATAATTTTTGATTAAATGAAAGAGAATGGATCTTATATTGATAAATGTTTTATTTAATGTCGGCAATTATGTATGGAATACAATACAGTCGAACACGGATATAAGAAACACTCGTATAAGAACAACTCGCTTTTAAGAAACGCATGTGAAAACGTGGAGATTTTTTTGCTATATGCACATATAAAAAAGTTTTCATATAAGAAACTCGCTTAAAAGAAACACTCGGATATAAGAAACGTATTTTTATTCACACAATTTGTTATTTTATTGAAATCATTACACATATAAGAAACATAATTTTTTCCTTTGTTGAGCTGGATTTCAGTTTAAATGCAAAAACAGCTCAACTGTGCATGTAAACGAATTACGGTATGATGCGAATACACCTTTCAATGACAATGACAGGTGTGCTACTGTCAGTAGACAAAGCCCGCCAAATCGTAATACATACACTCTTCGTGTTGACTTCTGCTTTTGTTCGGTCATATTTCATATCGGTTGTTTTTATAAAAGAAATTTTGTTTCTTACATCAGTAGTTTTCGTATAATAAACTTTGTTTCTTATAAATGTCGTTTTCATATAAGAACAACTCGGATATAAGAAACAAATCTCGTTGTTTTTTATATGTTTCTTATATCCGTGTTGCACTGTATCAGGTAAATGTCCGCCTCTGTTAGTCTCACAAATGCGAGCCCTTTTGAGCACATTTTTCATTACATTCTCACACATTTCACGCGGTTTTTCAATAATTTCATCACGAATGTTTTGTTTGAGTTGCTCAAGCGTTTCTGGTTTGTTTGCATAAACCAAAGAGGTCCGGAGTAGTCAAATCAGGCGACCGTGGTGGCCAATCAACATCACCATTTCTTGAAATAACTTGTTGTGGAAAGAGGTCTCGCAGTAATTCCATTGTAGTCCTGGCTGTATGCGATGTGGCACCGTCACATGTTAATCAAGCCCAAAGCATGAAGTTGTGGCGTTAAAAAGTTTTCAAAAATATCACGATATCGCTCCCCATTCACAGTTACCGTTACGCCGTTTTGATTTTCAAAGAAGTAAGCTCCAATGATTCCTCCTGACCAAATTGCACACCAGACTGTAACTTTTAATGGATGCAAAGGTGACTGATGAATAATTTGAGCGTTTTCCATTGCCCAGAACCGACTATTCTGTTTATTCACATATCCATTCAAATGAAAATGTGTTCTCCGAAAAATTTCACCTAACTTTGTCATCGTCACAGTAATCGATGATTGATTTAGATAAAATGTTTTAACGATTAAAACACGTTGGTTTATCGCATATTTTTTCATAATAAATTTGCCACGTGTCTACTTCACGACTGCCAAATATGAACTGTCAAGACTAATGTTTACCAAAATGGCGGCAAAACAAAGCCAAACATTTGATAAACAATTAAATACCTACATGCTCCATACATTTTCGAAAACAATTATTAAACAAAACAATTTTTATGAAATGTTTTGCTGGTTTGGATCTGGACACCAAAAAAAAAAATTATGAAATGTTTCACAGCTACCCAATCATGGGAAATCATTTTTGTTTTACAAGTTTCCCTGCAGAAAGTGAGCGCTGTTTTTAGATTATTATTTTTTTTAAATAAAATAAAAATGTCCAGAAAAGCTCGGAATACCTAATGAGAAAGTGATTCATTTAATACGATTATTTGAATTAAATCGCGTGTCGCGTGATTGCCGAGACCAAAATTACAAAAATAAAAACTTTACTCGCTGCTAATAATCCTACTACATTATTTTCTTCTAGTCCAAAACAGGATAAAGTTGAAACATCTCATAAACATTTACCTCCGTATTAATAAACAAATATGCAAATGTAAGTTAGCTAGTAGACGTCATACAAAAATTTGACGTAACTGCTGAGTAACGAGTTGATAATTTTTACGCAGTGTTTATTAATACGGGGGCTAATAAATAAATTTCAGAAATCTTTTATAAATGTTTATAAAATCTGTCCGATTTTCTTCAGAAACATTTCATAAACATTTCTGAAATATTTCGGTGGTCTGGACCAAGATAAACTCAAGTGCTAGCAGCAAAATATTGTTTATGTGTTGCATATTTGAACATAAAATTTGTTTCACAAAAATACAAAAATATATTTGAAAAGAATTATGCAAATTTCATTCAAATATGGTAACACCCCCGACATTTCAAGTGAAATGACATGCGCCTTGTGTGACGTCACGTTGAGCAGTTTGTAATACCCTGTATGCTGTATTATCTGTTTTGTTTTTGAAAGCAACTGTTGCCACAATTCAAAAATTAGACTTTTCAATGATCCGTCTTGTTTTATTCTCTGATCTGATCCGGATCAGATCACGCTGATAATAAACAACCAGCTAATGTACCAGATTTACCAAATTCAAATAATTTGTTGAAAAAAAAAAAACAATTCATACAAAATTATGCTTTTATTCTAAAAACTATTCCTCAATGCCTCAAGCATCAGAATTACGCTTAAAAGGCATACTACGCATCCGCACAGATCCCCGGTTAAGCACCCAAAAATATGCCAGTAACATTTTCTAATCTGGGAGAATCTGCCGGATCCGTTCAACTGCACTGAAAGCCTTTCTAAGGACAGTGACACTCAAATATGTATTTTTGAACATACTCCCAGATTCTGAAGTGTTACTGGCATATTTTTGGGTGCTCAACCGGGAACCTCACACCAACCACTCTGCCATCTATTTGTGATACAAATTTCCCTTTAACAACTGCCCTGCTGCCCCATTTGTTCACTGCATCACTGTACCCCGTCTCTCGGTTTCTCAAATTTCTCCCAACAATTCAATATTACACGCTCCCGCTAAAATCGCACAAAAGCAAAAAAATATAAGAAAAAAAAAACAAAAAATAGAATTTTCATCTCAATTTGAAAAAGAACACTTCGAAGCGAATACACTTAGCCAACTCGCCTGCTCTTCGGGCATAGCGCAAAATGATTATTTCGGATTCGGATATGCGAGATGGTAGATGGATGATGAAAAAAAAGTTCGCCTTTGCTTTTTAGTCAGTGGTGAGAAGTGGCCCAGAGAAAAAGCGCGTCGTTACGTCTCGAGCAAGAAGAATACTCTTGTCGTGTCGTGTTCGTCGGGTTGTTTTTAGCCACCGAAAAAAAAAAAAAACAAAAAAAGATACACATACGAACAGTGCGTTTTCGTTCCTTTAAATTAGTCAAAGATACACCAACAAAAATACTGTTGGTTGAATTGAAAATACTTTTTACCGATTTTTCGAACTTCCTCGAACCCGAAATCCGATATTTAAATATTGAATATAAAATTTTACCCGCACGTATAGTTTAAGAAAAAAATGTGTTTTTGTGAATAATATGGCCTTTAGAAAATATTTTTTTAAATAGCATGTGATTTTTTTCAAGTGATTGATTTTTTACAATGAGAATGCCGCCACATCCGCCATCAGCATCTATTGGCTCAGAGCCGTCGAATAATGACCACTCCGACGCAATGGATACTACCGCAACACAGAATTTCCTAAATCCCGACTTCTGTGCACAGTCCAAGAAACCCCCCTCCAGCATGCACGATGACAGCATCAGTCAAACAGTGAACCGACCACCTGTTCCAAACTCTTCCTCCCACATTCGTGTCCGGAAAGAGATTCGTGTAATGCCGCAGACCCGAGCAAAGAGTCCTACACTTCGAGCCGGACACTTGAATAAAACCACAACCACACCACTAGGCCTATCCATTTCCCGATCCCCCACAGCAAGAGAATCCCTTAGAGACGGCTCTGTGCCAGTTGAGGTGTCACTGAAACTTCCCTTCAACAGGCGACTGTCGGGCGACATGAATGCATCGCGGGAATCCTCATACTTTGCATCGCGATCGCCGAGTCCGTCCATATCGCTGCGCAGCAATGGATCCGGTTACTCGATGCGATCTCATCTGTCGTCAGCATCGATGCCGCGACGTGTCTTCCCCCAGACCTACACCCGAGGTGATCCGATGGACATTTTCAAGCTGCAATCGCTGGAGCCGTCCCCGGTGGTCTTCGATGCCAATCTTCAGTTCGTCCTCGGGTGTAAGAAGCAGCCAGTGCGACAGTCGTTCCGGCCGTCGCCATCGCATACCGATCCGCAAACGGCTTCCAACTATTTGACGGAGAAAATTCAAAATTTCCTCAAACGGACAGATCATGTGAACGAGGAGTGGACCGCACTCGGAACGCGATCTAGGCGAAATGGGTCGCGATCGTGTTCGGTGGCATCGTCTAGGTTCGACGATCCATATGACACGATAAACCTGATCGAGAAGCAGCGGGAACGCAGCAGCGAGCGTGGTAATTTCGTGAGTCGTTCACGCAGTGCGACGAATATTCTGATAAAGGGCTTCCAATTGGCGCGAACGTTGCCGCGAACTAATGGATCGAGGAGCAGCTCGGTGGCAAGAGACTTTTCCGAAGACGACGATCGCACAATACAAGAGGAGGACGATAACGATTTGGATGAGGTGACTTTTGTTTTGTTTTGGCTATTTTTAGGTTCGCTTTGTTTGTATAATTCATTGTGGATCCATCACGGGATCCCCGAGCTTGGTGCTCATTTTTTATGTGGATTCATTTGTGTGTCAGAAGCTTTGTTGTACACAAATTCTTGGCGGAAATTAGTTGGATCGAGTTTTTACTTTCGGCATCCAAAGAAGGGCAAACTGGCTGAAGTTCTTACGGTTTTAGTTTCGATTGCATCCTTAGTTGGAGTAAATATCTGATCTGTGGCAATCTGCGCAGTAACGACGGAAACAAAATTCATTCAGTCATTGGTAGAGCAAAGCGCACGACCCGTCCTTCATGTGCGATGATATATGTAGCTGTTTCTCGCCTCGCGTGGGAAGGCTTGTCCTTGTAGGAGACTACAATTCAACGAATTAGCTAGTCGAGTATGAACAGTCGTATTTATTTGCATTATGCATCTTGGTTGAAAGTTGTGAATTACCTAGATTTTAAATTTACGAAGCTTTAGTCATGATCGAACAGTGGAGCGTTTAGGTCAGCTTTTACCCTCTTTCACAACTGAGATCTTTTGTGATAGGTCAGTTTTGACGACTGCACTCTACTTGAAACTTGGGAGATTCACCCAAAAAAAATGTACCCCAGTTAAAAGCGATTTGGGAGTAATTGAATTTTTGTTAGATCAGTGGAAAAAGAAATTCACCAGAAAGGTGTCTATTTCTACTGTAAGCGATTTTCTTTTTTAGTTCAGAGCTGTGCACTGAACTGAGCTCGAGCATTATGAGCGTGCTCAAATTGTTATGAGGTATTTATGAAACACACTTGAGCACATAGCTGTCATAAATCCATAAATTGAATATTTGTTAATTGTTATTTATTAAATTGGTTATTTTTCAGTTCCAGAACAACAAGGTTCGTCCGCCATTTCAACTATTTTAACTGTTTTGCTTATCCTGTTTGTTTTTTTCTGTCAAATGTGACTGGAAGTGTGTAACCAGCTTTTCACTCAGCCTGCTTAGTGAATTTATCTGAGCTCGCTCTGATCATGCTCTAACTAAAAAAGAAAAACGCCTTATGGTTCATGACACTGCTAATCCTTAAAATTATTTGCTATACCAGTTTATACCACTTAATGACAAAAGCGCACGTAACTATATGATTTAGTATATTGAGCAATTTTTTACACGCCACGTAAAGAATTTTAGGATCAAATCAAGAAAAATAAGCGCAGAATCATGGAAAGTTTGTCTAGTTTTAGAGCTTAGCTAAAGATTTACTAATTCACGACATTTTATTCGCAATTTTAGAAACTGTACGAAGTGAAGATATTGACCCTCAAAAGTCGTGAATCAACACTTTTCATTATCAATAATGCGATCAAATGACGAATACATGTTGCCATAACCGATCGCAATTTGACACAAATAGTTATCAATTTGATATTATTTTGGATTGTAAATTGCAAACACAATTCGTAAATTACCACTTTTCTGTTGTAAATTACGATTTCCTCCCTTAGAAAATAACAACCGTTTAGTCTTGAATTGCAACTCAATAGTGTTGATTTGCGAACTCACAGGGGTAGATTTACTACTTCAGTAGTTGCAATTTACAAATTCTTAATCGTAAATTGAAGCTTTTATTTATCAATTTGCAATTCGTATTTTGCAATTTACGTTTCTTGAGTAGTGATTTGAGGCATCACCGTTATTTTTAGAGTCATATATTATAATTCTTTTTCCTCCTGATATCCAAGAAAATTGTCTGGGATGGTTTTTTGGTCTGTGCTGAAATTTAAAATACAAACGAAATATTTAGATGAACTTGACATTGATACGAACCTTTACAATTCTTCTCGATTACATATTTTAGAATCCATTCCAATTTATTTATTTATTCCCTCCTAACTGAGAGATGTGCATTCTGAAAAAAATACAGATCTATATGCATACTTCGGCATATTTGGAATTATTCAATAGGTACTTACAATATATATTCCAGAATGCTTTATAATTAGAAGTACACAACCTATCGATACGAATTAGTTACAACCTTAACTCGACTGCTTTAAGGAAAGATTGAATACCGACGCGCAACATGCACAATGAAGATTTGGCTTCATGATAGCAGCTGTCTATACCACATACATACATTCATCCATAAAAAGAAAGGATTTAAAGGGATTTCGATAGGTACATGGACTATGGATTGTGCATAAAAAAATTCCACACATTAGGTAGTTAATTCCATTGAAATTACAAAACAAAATTACGACTTCTCTACGTCAATATACGTTTTCAGTTTCATGTGTTAAATTATTACAAGATTTTCTTGATTCATCATTCAGTGTTGGTAAATCACCAAATCACAATTTCAACAAACAGAATTTGGTATTCTCCGCCGTTTTCAATGTCAAATTACCAATTTTTGTATCAATCCACGAAAGCTTCGTTGTGATTTGCGAGAAATATATAATTCGTAAATTGCAACTCAAAATTTTGCAATTGGTGGTTTTCAAGTCGTCGGAGTATGCAAGTTTCCATACTTAATAGATCAACGAGCGTTTTGCTTCCAGAACTTAGATAGATACACTGCGCGTCATCAGATTAGCGCCCCCCTTTGACTTATTTCTCACTGCTAATTTCTATTTTCCTGTTTCAAGCTGCTTTGTAATTTTTTTTTTGTTTGTGCGATCCACATTTACAAAAAAATAAGACCCGTTATATATTTTCCGCTAACATGTTGCACTTATTTCACGTCATCAGATTAGCGCCCTCAAATGCAATTTTAGTTATCTCGCTTATTTTGGCAAGCACAGTTATCAATTCATTTTTGTTGTGTAATTGATTAAAATTCAAAATTTATTTGGAAATCTGGAATGGCATTTCCAACACGATAATGCGCCAATTCACACTGCCCGATGTGTAAAATTAGGATTCAGAGCCAAAAAGTTGAAAAGTTGATGTCGCCTGATCTCAATATCATCCGGAAAACAACACAACACACAAACGGAGTTAATCGAAGGCATTAAACACGCTTCGTCAACTATTTCCCTGAATTAAATTGAAAAGCTTTATGATTCAATTCCCAGCCGAATCTACGAAATCATTTTGAACAAAGGCGGGACCACACATTATTAATGTTGCTAAACGACATTTAAAATATAAAATGAAACTGAAAAGAAACACTAATGTTGCTCTAAAAATTAAAAAAAAATTATGTTATTTTCTGTTCTGTTTTGTTTGTATACTTCTACTTAAACATTTATTAGAATATTCCTATAAATGCAACAGTAGTCATTTTTGATTCCTTTTAAGCAGAATTTAAAAGAGTTTAATGGGTACAGATTGCAAAACCTTACTTCAAATAGTTTGGATAATATTGAACATTATACGAGAATGTATAGGAGGGCGCTAATCTGATGACGCGCAGTGTAGGATGTCAAATCTATAAAAAAAAAAACTTACAAAAAATCGCAAACGCCTCGTGATGTGTTCAAAGACTGAGGCTTTTATATTACATCTACGTTATGAAAGTCATTACTTATAGGGCCAAAAAACACACGTGCATTGTAAAAAATACATAAATACCTCTAAAACACAAAACAAAACACCCTTTATAAGTCCAACAAACACACAAAACTGACTTTTTACGGTTCTACGTGCAAATGACTAACGGAGTACTGTGATTCAGGAATCAGGAATAACTCATCATTAAACCGACGAGGTTAAAAAATAATTCCATATGTGCTTCCTGTTGTCACACTTTATATTACTCACAATGTATAACATTTAATTAAGATCCACTAAGCCGCGAATGAAAATTTCAATCGTACTTAACCTCAAACTATAAATTTCTGCTAGAAACTGATGACTGGATACGGGAACTGCTCACCGGGATCCGCTCACAGTTCGCAATTCATTCTGATATGAATATTTCTTATGAATATTTATTATAGAGTAATAATTTTCATTAATTTATACACTAATAATAATTTTTAACCTTATATATTTTGTTATTTTCCGTTTGCAAAGGAAGGATTTAATTTAATTCATCAAAATCTATACAAGATCTCATTTTAAATAGCAAAATCTCGAAGCCAATCTTTTTGTTAAAAGATTACAAAGCTTATTCACAATCCACAGCAATAAAACTCGTTCCAAACTCGTTACAGCGAACAAAGAATGTATTCGAACTTAACCTCATAATGAAAATGTGAATGCAATTTGTTTGTATCACAATTAATGACTATTCACATGAGAGCGAATATTCGTAGTTTCTGACACTTCATTGTTCATTCACATAAAATCTTCTTTTGTTTTGTCGCTAGATACCCGCGATTCAGTTTCATTTTTAAAGGTTAAGTTCGAACAAATTTTTTATTCGTGGATTGTGAAAGGTGTGACAGTTCGCGGCAAGAATTTCCAATTCGCAGAAAAATTGTTGTAATTGTAAATTTCACTATTTAAGTCAATTAAGGATAATTTTTTTTTTAAATTAGATTTTATATGAAATAAATATTATTATATTTTTGGTAGAACAAATAACAAATCTCAATTCATAAAAACAATTAAATTAATTTGTTCGCAATTCGCGCTCGTGTGAATAGTCCTTTAGGCTAAAAAGAGGTGTTACGTATTTCTTCAACAACTATGTCTACCACCCATTTTCACGTTTGCTATTAAAGCAAATTATGACAGCTGTCATTTATTCGTGGTTTCTGCGATCAAATAAAATGTATCATGTGAATGGATAGTCAAAAAGTGCTAGTTGTTCGGTCTTATTCTCTTATATGCATAGGCCTTTACACGCTGTCTCCACTTGCGATGAATGAAACGATGAAGCAAAAAGCAACAACAAACAAAAAAAAAAAAAGCACATGACATAGCAGCTGTCAAATTTCGTTTGTTGGGCATTTCATTGCATTCTTTTTTAGTAAAGAGTAGAAGGGCAACGAGCACACAGATGAAGAGTATCTTTGGCAGAATTGCAAAAAAAAATTGTGAATAATTATTAACTAGTTTTAAGACTTCTTCGTGTTTAATTTTGCAATCTGTCATTTTTATAATTATAATAAAAAACTTAAAGTGCTGACTGATTAATTCAATGCGAAAAATTTTAATTCCCGAAGAGCACAATTTGATTTCAGAATTAATTGACAGCAGAATGACAGCTGTTCTTGTGTTTTTAGTATGCTATAGATGGTAGGTATGCGATAAAAACATGCTTTCTACCGCAAACTATGGAAATAAAGCTGCTATAATGCTCTATCGCATACTTGGAATTCATCGCAAGTGGAGATAGCGCCCACAAGGACAAGCTCAACCTTAGCTGTCAGTATCTGGGGGAAATCTGTTCATTCATGCTGAAGTAATTCCTTCAATGATTAATACAATTTTGGTCTTATTGCAAAACCTGTTGGGAATAACACCCATCCACCCTGTCAAATGAAATTATGAACGCAACACCCAACGCTGTACTAAAAATCATTTCAATCGCTCATTTTACATTTTTTCGACCTCACAAGCAATGTTTTCATAAACAATTAGTGTTGTTATTGTAAGGCCTATAATAAAATGAAAAATTATTCTTAGAGGCTCAAACTGTCATACGCACTTGATTACAACCACCATTCCCCAGTCAAGGTTGACATCTTCAATTTCGAATTGCGAACGTAGTTAGTACACGAACCTAGTATTGCATCGGTTATACCAGTTTTAGTTCATTTGTAGTTTTGGTTGATGTCACGATAACTGACATACTTCTTAAATAATGCAAAGTGGATCTACGTTTTTATAGCGATTATAGCAACAGTGCTTTAAATAATCTAGGCACTCAAAATTGTGTTTGAAATTGTTGCCCCCATTTTGCAAACACGATTTCCGAAACAATTTGCACACACACTTCATTTAGTTTTAGTTAATTAGCTGTCAAGTAAGCAAATCCATTCTTTTTCTAGGGCAATCCTATGCGTGACGTGCCAATATGCTCTGTAAAAGAGAAACAGATTTATGTTTGTTAAACGATAAACAGTCCAAATTTCAAACAAACATCTTTATTTGAAGTATGTGTTTTAAAAAAATTTAGCTAAATAGAAAACAAGTCGAAAATTTAAGATGATCTTCGGTGTATTTCTATATAAAACATCGAGTAGGTATTACAAAACTGTTCTGTCAATTATGTTTAGATAACCTTGACAATTACGCACAACATAATAAATTATGTGTCATGGTCAGTGTTTTCAGAATATTCTTCCAAAAATAATGCAAACATACCTACGTGTTTTATTTTTGTCCAAATAAAACGGGTAACTGACTCATCTCGAAGACTATAGGAACAAAATAAATGACGTCCTTTGAAGCTGTCACCGCCCAATTAGTCAAGAGCAAAGAATAATTTTTTTTTATTGTATAATTTTATGACGAATTAATTATGTCTGAAAATTAATATTTTTCTTTGCAATTTGTTTTTTTTTAAATTCACAAAAACATTCAACTTAGTTGTTTTCATTTGTCTCAAATGAATGTTCATGTAGATATTTTGTTCTTATTTTCTTAAATCAACATGTGGGCGGAGAAGGAAAAACACACAGAAATCTAAAATCTCAGATCTCCAGTCGGAGGAGGAGATGTATTTTTGATCGGATTGTATCCGTGCTGGCATGTGTTTACGAATTTCAGATAATTGAGAGCGATACTAGGTCAGAAGTAGGAATGTTTGCATCGCATTGAACGTGCCTCGGCCTTCAAACGTTCAGCTTTAATCACTCTTGAAATGAAATAAATTTTTAGAATATTTTCATATTTCAAGTGGGATTTGAGAGTACAATTTGAGATGGAATATTGCACGGAAATTACTATTTGAGTTCTTAAAAATTACAAAATGCGAAATTAGTTTTGTTTTTATTATTTTCGCAAATTGAAATGGACACTAAAAGAAATTGGAATAGGCATATATTTAATATGCGCGAGAGTATTTTGAAATAATTACATTTGCTTTACTGTGATTGAGAGCGCACGTTAGGTGGGGTGCCAGGAAAATAATAAGGAATGTTTTATGGCCGTTGACAAAATTAGGAACTTGAATATGTCAGGACTTTAATTTTCGTTCGCTGGACTTGAACGACGTTCGCCATTGAATACAATATAAATGAGTAATGGCAAACTGACCTATGTGAGTGCAGACTTTCGTGTCTAAAAATACAGCTACAGCTTTAGGTCCAACTTTGAGGTGTGGAACCCACTGATAAATTTAAAGGTATCAGCACTTAAAAAGACGCGCTCCGTCCTAATAACAAATTTAAGTCTCGACTTTAAATTTGCGGAAACTCACAATTGCGAAATTTGTATGGAAAATAAAGGGTTTTCCAATAAGAGGTGTTATTGTGAATGACCCGCTATTGCGGTAGCTGTCACTTTTGAAGCTTTTATTCTTTGACATTTGACAAGTAGAAACTGCGCCATTACTAAAAATGGAACGATACACGCTTCAACAACGCATTGAAATTATTAAAATTCACTACAAAAATGGTGAAAATCTTGCAGTCACAGTTCGCAAAATTAAAGCATTTTTTGGTCGTCGTGAAGCACCTTGTCGGACCGCAATACAGAAATTGGTGGAAAAATTCGAGCTGTTGAGACAAGTTAGTGATGTGTGCACGTCGTTCAAGAACAACTGAAAATATTGCTGCTGTAGCCCAAAGTGTTGAAGAAAACCCAGGTTTGTCCATTCCTCGTCGTTCTTTGGAATTGGGCATTCCTATCGAGAGATGATTAATGATTTTTTATAGTCGGAGTTGGATGGTATTGATCTGGACAACGTTTACTTTCAACAAGACGGCGCTACGTGCCACACAAGCAACGAAACCATTGATCTTTTACGGGAAAAGTTTCCGGACCGTGTTATCTCTCGAAGAGGTGATCACAATTGGCCACCTTGCGACTTCTTCCTTTGGGGCCACGCGAAAGATAAGGTCTACGGCAACAGCCCAGCGTCGATTCAAGACCTCAAAGATAAAATTCGTGAGGCTATCAAGGACATAGGGCAGCCACTTTGCGTTATGGAAAATTTCATGAAAAGGATATGGTCCTGTATGCGTGCTCGTGGTGGCCATTTGGCTGATGTTGTTTTTCATTATTAACGGCACACCTTCCTCTTTATTATGAAATAAACATCCGATCATTTATCTCAAAAAATGACATTTTTTTTTGAATACCAAAATAACACCTCTTATTGGAAAACCCTTATATCCACTGTGAACCACTAAAATTAAGAGTCGAAACTAAAAATGTTTATTGGTAAGGCCCACTAGCTATGGTGCTAACGGTATCTCTACATACAATAAAATAAAATAAAATAAAATATATTGAGAAGCTATAAGAATTTAAAGTTTTTTGAAAGAAGACAGACTAGTTAGTTGGGCGTCCACGGCACATGCACTGGCGATCACTAGGATGAGGCCATACATTTTGCAATCGATTTTCACTCTTTATACCCGTTGAAAATTGTTTACCCGTAAACTTTTACTACCTGCGTATAGGTACATATTTTCCCAACAGTAAGTCATAAAATTAAAGGGCAAATAAAAAACTACGGCTGGAATTTTCCAAGATCAAACAATGAACTACCTGAAAAGCGTTAAAAAGATGCGCCACTAGAATGAGGCCACATGCAAAATCTTCAAAAGAAAGGAAAAAATTAATAAAATGTTTAAATTTTATGGTTTTAAAACATTTATTTAATATGTTTTTCTACATTAATAATGAGTATGCCCTCCATTTTTCGATATGACCTCTATAGGACAGTTTGGAATAGAATCATAGGGTTTATTTTAAATTAATTAAGAGAAATTTGGGCCCAGGCATCACGAATAGCTTCGATTGAAGTGTCCTTGTCTACACTTTACGAGATAACCATGCCCAACCATTTTCGATTATGTTTAGGTCCGGTGAATAGGGCGGCCATGGCAAAAGTTCCACGTCTTCTGATTGAATGCAACTTCTAACAGCCCTGGGAGTGTGAATAGGGGCATTATCTTGTTGGAATATCCAAAGCAGGGGTCTGAAAATGTTTTTTACTTTTGGAAGTGACCGTTCCAGCAAACATTTGTAGTTGTTTCCGTTCATTGTTTTGAAAAAAAAAACTCCAACTCGATTGTGCCATTGTGAGTAATAGCCCCCACACCATTACACCTTTTGTGTCTTGCCAAAATAAGCTCCTCCTTTCTTTGATCATGGAAATAAAAGTTGTAACCATCGGGGCCGTCAAGGTTAAACTTTTTTCATCCGAAAAGACAACGCGTTTCCATTCATTGCTCCAAGCGACATGTTCTCTTGCAAAATTCATTCGATGCTCCTTCTGTACAGGTTTCTTTTAAGTTTTCTTCTCTGTATAATACCACTTTTTCGTATTATCCTTCGGAACGTTGCTATGCTGGCTGATACTCAACTGTTGGCCCTTATTTTAGTCGCTGGTAGAGTCCAATTTGAGGCAAGTCGTAGAATTGACCGCTTTTCTCCCAATGTTGTGCTTCTGCCGTGGGTTCCTTTTGTGATTTTTCCCAAAGTGTTGTGGATCCGCAAGATAACTGTTTACAACAGTCTTACATCTATTAAGCCTCCTTGCAATTTCTCGGTCTGAGAGTCCTAACTCCTTGAAAGCATCTATTTTTCCTCTTTCTGTCGCTGTGAAAGTCTTTCCAGAACCCATTTTTTGTTTGAACTAATTAAAAACAGTTCTTTTCAACGCTTTTTTAAATATTCTTAACAAAGCTTTGAAAAAAATCGCTGATTTGCACTCCTTCAAATATTATTGAAAATTGTATGGCCTCGTCCTAGTGATCGCCAGTGTACATTTCACCTCAGCCAATCAAGATACGTCGTACGTTTTTAATTGTTGCATATTTGAGGGGGGAAAAAGACTAGTTAAGGTCTTCATTGAAGTTGAGTGCAATAATGTGCGATCATATGACTCTCAACTTAGGGGTACCCCAAGGCGATATCCCAGTTTCGATTCTTTCTCTTCTCCTTAAATAATATTGCATTAACGTTTTACTTAAAAGGTCCTATAGCTGCTTTTGCAGATGATTTTAGTTTTGTGTATATTACGGTTAGTCGGTTTGATCTTTTTGGCGACATAAATTGGGTCCTTAGCCTTTTAGGAACTTGGTTATTAGCTCCAAGATTTATATAATGACTTTCACGCAATAAACATGCTTACTGCAACTGTCTGTCTGTTTCTTCTTCTACTATTAATGGTAGCCAAATACCTGGATCTTACCATAGACTCTAAATTAAGCTTCTCGAATCATGAAGAACTTTTAAAACTACTGAACAAAAATTTAGTTATGTCGCAAACTTGGTGGGCATTCTAAATACCCTCTGCTCTGTCTTCTGTGGGTCAAAAACTCTTCCTGTCTGTCAGTTTAACTGTTTTTAAGTTTTAATGGCCTTCTTAATGATGTCTGGTGGTCGCAACTTTCCACTGTTTTTTTTAACAAAATTCTTATAAACTTTTCGTACTCGGTATCTGTTCCTCATTTCGAAGCCACTTCAACTGCTTATCGCAGTCGTCAAAACAACAAACTTTTAATCGCAATCAAATTTATTGGGCCTTACTAATAATCATTTTTAATCTTCACCTTATACATTTTTATATTTTGTAGGTCACAATATCTAATTTCGTGTAGAGAATTTCGCGATTGTAAAATGATTATTAGTATCGCGGATTGAAAATAAAACCAAACAATTATGTTTAATGTTTGTGAATATAAAAGGAAGCTTTCCAAACCAAAAGACAGAGAAGGTTTAACTTAAAAACGAGCTCTGCGACCATTCTCCGCTTGCCTTGCTGTATTTGTAAGCTTCGACATATGCATTCAACCAAAGTTTTGACGCAGACCATATTCTGCCCGAATTTGTTTCACTATCGTCAGCTTTCATTACATTACAAGGTCGTAGTTTTGGCACTTAGTTGCTACTTTTGGAGGTCTACGTTTCGACGATAATCTTCGGAAAAATTACGGATTGAGTGCCCAGGTATCGCGGTTTTAATTTGACAGTAAAACCCGTTTATGAGCTATTGTATTCAAGCTTTTGGGAATACATTTTTGAAGAGCTTGAAGCTATTTAAAGATTCAAGAGTGTCTTACTGTCAACCACACTTTATTGTAGGTTAGTTTAGGCGTACGGGTTTTGGTCCTTGTCCACCTAATGAGATGATCCTCAAGGGGTTAGTTGCATTAAATATGGCCTTATGTACCTTTTTCTTCTGTTTATTCGAGTCTGTAAAGTAATCCCAATGTCCTCAAACACCTGTAAAGGTTAGTAAGTTAGTTGGACATAGGAAAGTTGTTGGATGTTTTTAAAGTGTTTAAGTTCAAGTTTTTCAGTTCCTCGAGTGACAGAGGAGGTGTGTCCTCGTTTATGTGGATTTTAATAAGGAAATTGATATATCACAGGCCCCTTCTGTATCGTAGCTCGGGGAAGTTAAAGACCAAAAAATACAAACCGTCACACGCTGTGATTTAGAAATATCACACCGTCAGAACAATTAATAAAACAACGCAATTTTGAGTGGAAAAATGTTATAAAAGAAAACACTTTTATTTAGTAACCTGCTCCTTCTCACCCAACCTGCATGGTTGGTTCCTGTTGAAAGACTGACAATACTCAGAACCTTCTCGGTCTTTCGTTAAGTTTAAATATTCGCTCAATAAATCGACAGCAGAGTTGCAATACTCATGCAGTTCGATACACCTTCCTTGCTATTTCATCGCCAATCTCATGATATAAATGGACTGCTAGTGAAATGTCAGATCCATACAAGCTCTGCCCAAAAAATGACGCCCCCATAACTACCACTCTTGGTTCGAGGCGAACAAAAAGTGTAACAAAATGTCAACCATTTTGGATTATTCCATAGAATGCTAGGCACTCCTATTGAGTGTAAGTAGAATGTCGTGTTGTAGTTCTAATTGTTAATAGTTAGATGGAACCAACAAAATTTGAAAGAAAAATCGCATTGTAATGTATTTATTTCCCCATAAATTCCACAATTGTCGTATGTTGATGGCGAATGAGTTCTTTTTTTTTTTTTTTTAATATTTTGCAATACCTACCACTTTTGCATATATTTCGATCAACAAAATTTTCAAAATGATATTTTGAATAGATTCATAATTTTGGAAGATGTCCTGGAGGCGGTAAACCACCTTCAGAATCGGATGGAACTCCCTCCGAATTTGACAAATATGGGACATGGGACCTATTGCATAAACTTACTTCCTTGTTTAACTTATAAGACTAACTAAAAGCCTTATTTATAAACGTATTATAAAGACAGCCTTATTTATAAACGTATTACATATAAAGAGTGTATAAAGTTATGCACCCTTTATAATGCATCTATACGCAAAAACCTTATTTATAAAAATTTGTCGACGTTTTATAGAGCTTGTAAAGGGTTTTCCAATAAGAGGTGTTATTGTGAATGACCCACTATTTCCGTAGCTGTCACTTTTGAAGCTTTTATTCTTTGACATTTGACAAGTAGAAACTACGCCATTACTAAAAATGGAACGATACACGCTTCAATAACGCATTAAAATTATTAAAATTCTCTACAAAAATGGTGAAAATCTTGCAGTCACAGTTCGCAAAACTAAAGCATTTCAACGAGGACATAGGGCAGCCACTTTGCGATTTCGAAAAGGATATGGTCCTGTATGCGTGCTCGTGGTGGCCATTTGGCTGATGTTGTTTTTCATTATTAACGGCATATATTCATCTTTATTATGAAATAAACATCCGATCATTTATCTCAAAAAATTACATTTTTCTTTGAATACCAAAATAACACCTCTTATTGAAAAACCCTTTATAAGCTAAACACGCTTGGACGTTGTTTAGAGCTTGTATAGAGGTGGAATAGTATCGAAATGTCATTTTGACTTAAAAAATCTGTCACATTTTATTTTAAATGAAATCAAAAATAAATTGGATACATTAGGTTCGTTCGGGTACTTTTTTGCAAACGTAAAATAATTAAAAATTTGCTAAGAAACTGTGCGAATGCGACCACGTACTGAGAAAATTGAAAAAAATGAGAGAGAAATCCATTTCCCCTCTTTTCATTTTTACGTAATTTTCTACCCGCCGAATTTCGACTTACTGAAAAATGAAAAATTAAAAATGACAACTAAGTGACAGCTCAAAAGTTTGACAAGTAAAACTCTATTTATTTTCGTCTTCAACGATGTCAGAGGAAGAAGTTGTAATTGAATGTTATCCTAGAATATATAAGCGTATTCAAAATGGTAAGTTTAATAGGTATTTAGCTTATAGAGAATGCAATTCCAACTTATTTTGTAGATGCTGCATTTAACTATAATGTCCAAATGACATTTGAATATTGAGAGATTTCTCTCTCGATTTTTGATATTTGACGTTTTTCATTTTTCTATGCTGAAAGTACACGAACGAACCTATTGTATCAATATTTTTATTTTAAATTTTCAAGATTCTACAAGTGTCCTCGTAAGGAAATCTGTGCAGAAATGAGATACTTCAAATTGTTTTAAAAACTCGTTTTAATTTGTATAAGACTATCGTTTCTTAGGAGTCTTTTTCTTTCTACTTTTCAATTTTTTAATTCCTTTTCCTATTTCTATTTGAATTTTGCATTTCTCACAAGCTGCTTAGTTTTTTTTTATCTTTTCGGACAGATAAATGTAATAGATTTCTCTTTTTCAGTACCTTTTTTGACGCAAGCCCTGTATAACTAGTATGCATGGAAAAATGTTTTATAAATAAGAATTTGTGGATAAAGGTTGTCTAAATCATAGAAAAACCATACTGAGACCCCCAACTCACAATCCTCTTGCCGCTGGCCCCCTCAATTTTTTTTCAAATTCGCCATTTTGTTTTCCTATCGGTGTTATGTCAAAAAAAATCCGTGTGACATGCAAAAACATACAAAAAATGCTAAAATAAATGCTGCCAACCTCGGCAACCGTGGGGAAATGTGAAAGAGTTCGGGAATACCACATTTTTACATAACTGAATGCCATTGGTTAGTTATTATAAATTGTTAAAAGGCGATTAATTTGATTTGTTTGGTTAGTAAAACTATAAGTTGATGTTCTATATACTAGAAACATATTAGAACAAACATGGTTGTGTATTTTCCGCTTTTGGATAGCATTAACTTCGATTTCGTGTGTAAATTTTTCTTAAATAATGAAGAAAATTTGCTCAAAATGTTTTCATTTTCCCTCAACCAATCTACATATGTACACTTATTCCTAAAAAAAAATGTTATCCAAACGTAACGAACAATTTCAAATTTAACGGATAAAACTCTATGAACTCTGCCAGCAACTTTGCCCACAGCGGAAGTGTCTCATATCTGCTGGGAGTGTGTTGGTGAGCCGGAATTTTGAAGTTATATTATACGATTTTCTATGTAACAATACTAGCGCACCAGATGTGTACACTCCATAAAAAATATAGCTTGTAGGCTAAGTAACGGGAAATCGGCCGGAGTTGGTGGTCTCAGTATTGTCTCTGGTCTAAATACTTAGACACTGCATAACTATTCAGGTGCTTAGGCGCGTATAAGAAATTCTAATAAATAAGGCTGTAAATGTATTGTAACCTATTTTTGTCTTCCATTTATTTTAAAAAAGTTATTTTTAAATTCCTCATACGTACTAATTATGAAGCCCATAAAACCGACTTTATTTCTGCATCTCATAATTTGTTTACAATTTATTTCGCTCTGAACCAAGAGCGCTAGCGCTAATGTTGAACTCGAAGTTGGCTACTATGGCAATCCAAATTAAAATAAGTCTATGGTTGAGCTATTTTGAAAGCTACACTCCGCATCTGTTTTACGATTTAAAGTTCCATGTCAGCCGTCTTGTAAGCTTTTGTATTTTTCACATATAAACTTTTTAACACTTTAAAATTTACAGCTATAAGAGTATCAATCACTCTTCGTACCACAGAACTAAGTATTAATACTTAGTTAATTAATTTTCTCATCATATCTAAGTATTAATCCTTAGTTAATGGTTTTGATCTTGACACGATTATTATGACCTAACCTAGTTTCGGGGCTTAGATATACCATTTGCAATAGATCTTAGATCAATATGTCCAATATGTCCAACTATAGCAAGCAGGTAAAACGACTAGAACGAATTCTCGGATCCATTCTGCTTTAGATGGATGACATTGTTCCATCCCTCGCTATTTAAAATTAGACAACTCATGCAATATCAAGAGTCCCTTTAAACATAGAATTACTTAAGGTTATGACCCATAAAAACGAATACGGATAAGCATATACCAACAACCAACAAACAACGCAATTAGCGCATTTCGATTCATCTACACCCAGTGACGAGAGGCCGTCCCACAATTTATTGATTCCGACACCTTTCACACTGCTGTTCACATGCTTGTTACGAAATTCGTACCACCTTGCTAGGTAATACGTGCGCTGTGCCTTTTTCGAACGAACCCCAAGCCCAACTGCACTCGAATGCAGTTGTATAGTCTATCACAGTTCAAATGTGTGTTCGTATTAACACGATACAATGAACTATTGTCTCAACCGCAATGCAGAATTCCCAGTGCATTGGGAGTCGGGTGACCACATGACGTCTTCAGAACGATTTGTGGCCTCAAGCGCTCTACAACTACCTTTCGAGCGACGCACGAAATTCATCTTCATCATTGATGACATAGAAAGAAAAGGAAAACAAGTTCAAGTACGAGATGATGACAGAAATATAATTATTGCCTCCTCTTCCGCGAAAGGCTACAAGCTACAACGCCCGTGTTTTATTTTCGCTTGTTTTTCATCATATCTAAAGAGGAAAACAGAGAATCCCCATTAAAAATAAAAATGTCTCTCGTAGCTGGAGATAGCGATCTGTCTACCTCACCTTCCAGTCAGTAGGTGCGACGACTTCCCGTGGAATGCACTCGCATATCATATTTTGTTAACCACATTTTCTCAACTAGTTGTCAATTATTTATTCCGAAGTCTAATCCGAATGTGATCTGATTGTTTTTGCAGTTATCCGAGATGACAGTCGATTTGGCCGAAGAACGCTCTGGCTCACATATGGCCAGTGAGCGACTTGACGCTGAGACCGCTGAACGTTTGAAGCTGGAAAAGGAACTGCTCGAACAGCATACAAAAGTGAAGAACCTTCAGGAGACCTCCGAGAAACTGGAGATGGAGTTGATTTGTGCCAAATCTGAACTCAATGGTATCTCCGAGGATGACGATCCTGACAATGAAGATAGTGGAGGTGTCTATCGGCTGAAGTATGAGAGGGTGGCCAGAGAACTGGAGTTTACCAAGAGACGCCTGCAATCGCAGCACGAACACGATTTGGAGCAGCTTGTTGGATTGAAGAAGCAATTGGAAAAGAAGGTAACTTTTGTTTATAAAGCGTTTTAAAGTATCCTCACCATATAATTGTTTCTTGACAGTTGTCCGATGCATATGAAGAAGTCGAGGAGCAGCGTCAAGTTGTTGGGCAATGGAAACGCAAAGCACAAAAGATGACAAATGAAATGAACGATTTGCGTATGCTGCTGGAAGAGCAGAATGGCCGCAACAATCTCCTGGAGAAGAAGCAGAGAAAATTCGACTCCGAATGCCTAGCCTTGCAGGTATGTGATTTTTGCATGACAAAACTATTCGTATGCGGATTTTTATTTTTTTATTATTGCAGGACGGAGCAAGACTAGAGAGACAGTCAAAGGATCGTCTGTCGAGGGAAAAAGACGTGCTAATTGCAGAAAAATTCACACTGGAGCAATCTTTAGCGGTAAGACTTCCGTCTACTAGGGAATACGAATAGTTTTTGAGATGTGACATTCTTTAAATATGCATCGTTAGCTATAAAAAGGGAGAGAGCTGTAGGGGTTCAGGGAATCTTAACGATTCCAAAATCAAATATCTACCCTGCCGTAGCGACTAAGAAAGAGATGTTAGCCCCGTTCTCTAAAAGCGCTGGCCATAGTGAACTTGATCGGTTACGTTTGTGACTCTTCACATTCTATTCGTCCGTTGAATTTATTTCTGCATTTTATGGACTTGTGTCTTTTCCGATGGCCTCAGAAACATGTAAAGAGTTGATCGGAAATAGTAGCGTCCAAAGTTCTCTTCTCGTCAAGCGACAAAGACATGAAGGGGTGTCTTATTGAACATCTTCGTCACCGCAGTTCCAACAAATGTTATCATCTGTGGCATTTAGTTTTAATATGATATTGCCTAAGTGCTTATGTCCAGTGAGAGCGAATACCAACTTGGACAACTATATTCTGTCATATTGGAAAAGTTTGTTGGTCCCGCATTTGTTAATAGAATTTTAGTTAGCATGGCTGCTCATGAACCAACCAACAATAGCAATATAAATGTTCAAGGAGAAGCGGTTAATATAGGAGCGTTTTCATCACCACTGAAAAAGAAGATTCAGCTTATTCGGTATTCAAGTCTAACTCTAAGTGCTTCAGAAATATTCCATTTGTAGATGTTGAGCTCTTTTTTGGGTTGCGTGTTATTTCGACACTAAACCCGGGCGATTTGAGCTTAACGCTTGAAGAACGCTGGAACATATTGGGAAAATGTTTTGTCGAAAGTGGACAACAAATTTCTTGTTAAAAATTAAGCTTCTATTAAAAACGGAGTTCTCCTTGAATATACAACTGTTTCCCTTAAGGATAGGTACTTGGGTAGATAGATGGTTTCTTAAAAATCATATTTCCTAAAGAGAGTGTCCTTCGAATATTTTTATTCAATCCCCTTAATTAGTACTCTGCTGCATTTTTCCAATAGAACCACGCACAGAACATTTTTATCTTCCTGACCAGTCCATGTCATATTCTCTTTTTGCAAGAAACCCGTACTTTATCTCGCTATAGACTCAATCTAGATCTGTAAAAAAATAGCTCGAATTAACCAGTGCCACAAAGGAAAACTTAAAACATCAAAATTAAAAGCCTTTGGTGCTGCAATATTTTAGATTGCATTAACTTTTCTTTACCTAACACATTTTCATCGCTTAAGCTTTCTCCCTAAACGTTAAAGCAAAAATATTACTCCTGGGGCCGAACCGTCTGAACCGTGAACTGACTGAATTTGTTTTTGTTTCGTGGTTTAATTTAATCAGCGTTTGGTCGTTTCTCGTCCACGGATGTGGCGGGGCTTGTCTGCTTGAGTTGCGTCACATATTATCATCCAATTTAAATTCAAACGCATTAACGGATGGATTCGTTGAAATTGAAAGCGCATCATTCTCATTCATCGTTGTTCTCAAATTTATATAAAGGGTGACCTGACCAGGCATGAACGATAGGGAACAAGTTTTATATAAAATAACAACGGTGAGATGTGAAATCGGGCTTTATTTTGAAACTACATTCATGTCATTATATGTGGAATATTACATATTTTAAATGGCCGACTTGGCTTCCCTGGCAGCGCTTCAAGCGGTTGTTCCTATTTTTGCTGATTCGGTCCAATATTTGCGGCGTTATTCCGGCAATGGCGGCTCTCTTGCGGAGAGTATTCTCAAATAGCTTTTTCTTAAAACTTGAAAAATGTCAAGAAAAACAGCGAAGTAACTCCCGCTGTTTTAAGCCCGCAAGTCTTATTTCCCCATCACCGCAGCTAATGAAAAATGTAAACCATTAACAACGCATATGCTGTACTCGATGGTTAAAGCTGGGTTTACTTTCTTCTTTTTTGTCCGTTAAGCTGTTGACAGTTTTTACAAATCGAGTACATGCATTGGTGGAAACATGAAAACGCCGATGGCAGTTCAACCAGAAAACATTCTGTCCTATCTGTGAATATAAATTGGAAAAATTATTCTTCGCAACGGATATGCGACAGAGTTAATTTGACGTTCGTTCTGTTAAATACGTGAACGTTGACAACGCAGTATATGCGATGGGTCCTATGGGTTGGGGCCTTTACCATAAACTAAGTATTAAATAGACCGTCAGCTCCCGCGCACCTACCCGATTCCCGTCGCTTTTTGTGTGTCTCTTAACGCTGGAAAAGTTAGGTACATACATCGAAAGCTATAAAGCGTACATTGTCAACAAATTGTTTACTTTTGACACGAGTCGTGTGTTTTCTTCATATACCTGTTGCATTTTGACAGAGTGATGCGAAAGCGACTCCATTTTGTTTTTCTCTTTAATACGCTTGTAAATTGTGGAAAAGTTGTCGTCTCGCATTATCTTAACAGTATTTTGTTCAGAGATGAGTCTCATTTTCATGGTTTTATCAACGAATAAAATCACCGCATTTGCAGTGAAGAAACCCCACAAATCTGTTGCACTCAAAAAAGTCACTGTTAGCATTGGTTTCATATTTCTCAAAAATGATACCGGCCAGGACATTACACTCAATGGAGATTGCCCTGAGATACCCATGATTACTTAAATCTTTGTTCCCGAATTGAATGACATCGATGTGAAATAGCTGTGGTTTTAAGAAGACGGTGCAACATGCTGCATGTCGCACCACATTTACTTTATTGAGCGAAACATGCTTAAAATTTCGAGTATTTGTATTAATGTTGTTCCCTCCAGGGAAGGATTTCACACCCTCGGATTATATTTGGTGGAACTACGCCCATTTACCAGAGACAATTTAAAACCCACGAGCTTTATGCGTATATATGTACCTCTAAAAACACCCAAACGTCATATACATGGAATATGATACCAGACCAGATATTTTATCAACGGACCAACCTATAGGTCTGTTCCTTAACTTTTAAATCTTACGAATTTTTACTCAATGCCGTTACTTATCTCGAAAAAATCGTAAAAGAGAGCCTCATCGAGAGAGCGGGAAATTACCCCTCCACTGAGAATCTTACGAATTTTTACTCAACAAATTACTTGGTGTAAGAATTGAAAAAGTTGTCAGTCACCTTACAGCTAACAGCTGATTTTAAATTTATTGTCCTATTTGACATATGAGTGCATTTTTGCTTTGATTTCTTGCGTATGAAAATGGTATCAATAGGCGGGACAATAAAACTGTATGTTCTCCTTAAATTCTTTTCGAAAGTCGCGACGAAACTCTACCTCGCTGTAAGGAGTAAGAAAGGACAATCTCTTCCACGTAAATTTGAATGCCGTGTCGCTTTTTACTCTTCTCAAATGCTTGTAGTTCAATCAGTACAAACTCTTCCAGATACATGAAGAAGAAGTTCGATTAATTGCGAATCACTTTCATCTCTAGGTAAATGAATCAACTAATTTTGTTCGTAAATTAGCAAATTCTTCGAGTTTATCAGATATTTTAACGACTTTTCGTACCACTTTTTGAATTATATATCTGTCGTTTTTCATAGATTACTACCAAAGCTTTCCCTAACTCTGCGAGAGTATTTATGCCCACCACTGCCATTTTGACAGTCTTTTCCATTATTACTACAAAAGTAAAGGAACACCCCCATTTGGAACCCATGCCAAAAAAGAACCGTTCTTTTTTTCAAAATCCTTGACTTCCAAAATAATCTGCTGAGTCGTTCAGTAAGAGTACAGAGATTTAAATAAACCCGGTTTGAGATATCGATTTAGTTTAAAGCTTTCGGTATTTTCGTGTACTTTCCCGAACCGAGCACTCAAAATCTGTCAAACTCAAAAAGAATTGAGCGAAACTCTATCATTGAGGTGAAACCAAAGTACTTGGATAGACTTCGAGCTACTTTGAGCTAATCCACATCACAAATAATTATATAAATTACCTTTTTAAAACTCATAACACACTCTGGGCGAACATTCGACATCCACCGATTTATTTTTATTTTCACAATTTCCGTTTTTTTGTGCCGGAAGACTTTGAAGACGGATTTTAAATTTGTTTCTTGTCAACTTTGTGCATTTGACATAAATATTTATAAGTACTTGCCGTGCCGATTGAAATTCTCTGAGCTGTTTCGAGCCAAGAGAGGAACTGCTCGCTACTCGTTATTTAGCTAATTTTCTCTTTTTGTCATTTTTTTATGAGAACGTGTATTGAGTTTGGGCGATTGCGATCGATTGCTGTACTCGTATATCAATTGCGTTCTATTTAAACTTGGTACGTGAATAAACCTAATGTTTACATAAAACCACGCATTGTTTAAACGGCTTTATCACTGCAATTTCGGATCACTCATTTCGGTGGCGTTTAGCACCCACAACTGAAGCGAGCTCAAGCTTTGTCAACATTTTTGTAATGATTTCTATGGGTACCGTCAAACGATTCCTCGTGGAACTTAAAATTACAGTGAATATTTTGACACCTGGTAAAATATTTCAGCAACCGAAAGATCTCAGCTTGCAAAACTAGCACCTCTATTAAAATCGAAAACTAGTGAAACAGAAAGTACTCTATACTTCTTTCAGTTGGCGAGTTCGCGGGGACGATCGCGTATGACAAGGGGCCTATTTCACCAACCACTTTGCACTTTGCAATTTTGCAAAAAAAATAAATCCTGCAAGTAAAAGTGCGATGTGTTTCACCAAAAATGCAAAGTTCGCACGACTTTGCATTTTGAAATTTTTCAGACTTTTTTGCAAAGTGAAAAGTATAAGTGTTTCACCAATTAGAAAGAGAACTTTGCAATTATAATCGTGTTTTCTAAATTTGCAAAGTGAAGAACATATGCGTATGTTTGTATATTTAATTGCACCCAACACGTAATATAGATCAAGTTTTATTGTCCTAAAATTGTTTGTTCGGCTTAAAAAAATTGTTTTCTAATCCTCTATGAATTTCGATTCAAACTGAAATTTGAGCAATATTTAACATAATATCCTAAAATAAAGCGTCCATATATATACAACGTAGTGTGCATAGAATCGGTTGCAGGAGACTCAAGCAATTATTTCGTTCGCTGTCAAACCTTAGCCTATGTCCAATTGTTGACAAAACACGTTCAATACTCGTCTTCGTTAAATGAAAGCTTTCGAGGGTTGAAAAATTACCTCCAATTTCAAAATTTGTCCTTAATTTTACAACCCTTTGTACATTATTTGTATCATCTTCGTCTTCAAAGAGTGCTTCGAAACGGTTCATTATATATTTTTTTAATTATATCACCAACTGTTCACAACAAAAGATCAAAACTTTTCACGATTTTAAATGTTAAGTGCAAATCTAATTTGTTTGGTGAAACGAATTTTGCAAAGAGGGAACATTTTGAACTTTGCAAAGGAATAATTTCCTCTTTGCAAATTTGCGTTTGGTGAAACGAATTTTGCAAAGATAAAGTGAAAATTTGCAAAATGCAAAGTGAAAAGTGGTTGGTGAAATAGGGCCCAGGTAAAATATTTCAGTAACCGAAAGATCTCAACGCAAAACTAGCACCTCTATTGAAATCGAAAATACTCTATACCTACTTCTTTCAGTTGGCGGGTTCACGGGGTCGATCGCGTATGACAAGGACTGTCTAATCTGAGCTAATAAAAGACTTATTCAAATCATTCAATGCAAACAGCTTTCCTGGGTGAAAATATTCTCAAATCGAACACATTTTTCTAACGAAGCTTTATTTCATGCTTCCAACTTCATACATACAAAGCCCTTATTGTTTCTGTCCATCTAATGTAGTCCTGAAAATAATATTTGGTAGTTCGGTAACTCACAAATTTAATCACATTTCTAGCCAATGGACTAAATAGATTACTAATGCTTTTGTCTTTAGCACTGGAGAAGGTGGATTTTGCTTTGAATTTTAAAGATACTCGTAGCGAGTCTGAAAAGGTGCATGATTTGACCCCGGGGTTTATACAGCTGTAGAGATGACTCCCGTTGGCGCAGTGGCTTGGTGATAAGTGTGTTGGACACGCGGGGTCCCAGGCAGTGCTGCCAGGCCGCTTTAACCACTCGGAGTAAAAAACTAAACAAAAAGCGCTAGAACGCGCTAAAAAAAATTTTCATGGAAAACTAAGAGCTAAATTAAGCGATAAATGGTCGGCATTCTGTAAGGCGAAACGTTCAAACGTTTTCGTGCGCACGAATGATTTGCCCTATGTTACACAAGCAAATTTCTTCGTGCACACGAAAACGTTTGAACGTTTCGCCTTACATAATGCCGACCCTGAAATTCTTATAAGGAGAGTAAAACCACAACATATTCAGGTTTTTTTTTTTTTGTTTATTATTTTCATAAGCAATCAAGTATTTATTTAATAACACAAAATAATTCAAAAATCTGAGTTTTCGTCGAGTTTTTGCCATGTCAAAGTTAAAACAAATTTTTTTCCGTGTGGAGTCTCCACATACAAGTTACTATAATAAACTAACATGTGGACGTTATATCTACATAGTAGTAAAATTCAGCTTTTTTTTAATTAGGTACATAGGGTGACGTGGTCGTAAATGCACCACCCTTTTTTCAAACGACCATAACATTTTTAAAATAAGTTTTTTTTGTTTGGTATTTTGACATACATTTTATGAATTTGTTATGGAAATATGTATAGAGTAAATTTGTTGATAGCATGTGAACATTTTAAGTTAAAATGATTTGTTCAAAAAATGAGAACTGGTGCATGGTGCATGGTAGGTACTAAATGCACCAGTTGTATGTGTATAATGCACCAACATCCAGCGGTTGCATTTTTGAAGTCGTGTGAGGATGGAGTGTCAGAATTGTTACGCCTGAAGCTTTAGCCAAGTCAAGGGCTTCTATTGCTAGATGTGACTCGTGGTTATCCATGATAAGTAAACTCGGATTCGTGATACTGCTACTGGTGTTTTTAACGAAATGTTTCATTACCTCCAAAAATAATTCTGAATTCATCCAGCCAGAAGGTGTTGCTAGTCCCAAGGATCCTGTTGGTGCTCCATTAAGCATGTGACTTTTGAAATTCTTCCGTGGGAACATGATCACTGGAGGCAAAGCTTGGCCACTAGCACTAATAATGCAGCATGATGTAACTAAGACTCCCCTCTCTCCGCTGGTAACTTTACATACATTTTTGGAGTTTTTTGGTGCAAGCACTTTTTGATGTTTTTGAACTGTTGTGGTTGCAGTTTCATCTAAATTGAAAAACCTTGTTCCATCGGAAAATGCTTGGTGCCTCTGAATGATGTTAAACAAATTGTGAAAAAATACTTGCACTGATTTTTTATTAAATGATGTTGCCCGCGCTAAGCTGCACGCTTCGGGTTTTTTTAAGGACAGATCAGGGTTCCTTGTCCGGAAACCCCTAAGCCAATCTAAGCCAGCCATTGAATTATTTTTCCAGCTGTCTGGTATATTTTCCATATTATTTACAACGGCAAGCTGAAAGGCCAGTTTTCGGCATTCGGTGGTTGTGATGCCATAAAAAATATTTGCACAGTATTATTATATACATCTTAAGTGATGTTTCCTGTGGCTCTGTGAAAAACATTCTATGCTTATAGTTTGTTGTCAAAGACATGTTCGAAGCTTCAGAACTCTTAGATTTTTGAAAATATCTCCGAACAGTATGATACGAAATACCAACTTCTTTAGCAGCCTTCCGAATAGACATTCCGCCATCGATACTGGAGAGTGCTGCTTTCATTTGGTCTTTTGTGTGGGTTCCTTTTATTCGCTGCGCAACGGGCTTCCGTGGCATCTTCAATAAAAATAGGAACGCTTTAGCCTACGTTATAACGTGTAGGTGCAAGATGCACCATGGTGCATTTAACACTAGCTTATGTGGTGCATTGTGCACTACTACGGAATTTTAGGTTAATATTTAAATAATCTGCGGACAACGCATCTACGTTATAAACTCTTTATTATAAAACGAAAATAGTAGGTTAAACAATCATTTTATTAAAGCTGAATAAAGAAAAAAGTCACTTCCACTGAAGAAATAAAAAAATTAACTTACCCTCTTTTTTTCGTTTTTCACTGAAATTGTAAAAAAAAATTCGCACACATCCGCGCACCAAGAAAGTCACTACCAGACTGAAATCTACTATCGTTGCCGGAAAAAACGAATACTTTTGAGTGAGGTAGATACAAATACATCTGTCAGTTAGGCAGATGGAGCTATGGTGCGTGGTGCACCACTGGTGCATCTACGACCATGTCACCCTACTAATATTTTCAAAAAGTAAAAATGTGTAAACCAACTCTTTTTCTTTTGACACTTCATTTGTTAAGATTGATTGAGTGTGAAAACCGCAAAACTACAGAAATAATAGAGGGGATCTGCAAATAAAAAGCGCTAGAAATTCCGCTAGGTGCTAAAACTTTTTAAAGCGCGCTAAACATACTAAAAAAATCGCCAGATCTAGCGCCGAAAGCGCTAAAATGACAGCCCTGGTCCCAGGTTCGATTCCCAAAAAAAAATCCATCTTAAGGTTTTTTTCTACTGCGCCACCTCTCGTGAACGTCTGAGAAACTTCCGAGAGCATAACTATTCTATTCGTCCCAAAAATGAAAAACTCACACAAAACGATACAGCGCTGCCCCCCCCCCAAGAGGTCGAAAATGTAGTACGGGGGCTTTTAAAATGTAGTACATTGTAGTAGAATTTGAAAAAAACAAATAAGAACACGAATAATTACTTTATAATGATTTTTTAAGTAAATAAACATGAATTCATAACTAAACAATTAAGAAAAAATTAAATACATATAATAACACAGCTCGAAAAATAATCACAGAAACTAAAATTAATATTACATATTACTAAGTAGGTACATAGTACCTACCTACAATTAAAATAAAAAAGAAGAACTATATTACATTTAGAAATTAATTTGGATAATGGTTGGCATTGTGACAGAAAAAAGTTTTGCCTATGTTAATAAGGATTCAGGCGGTTTATATACATTTCCCTGATCCATGACTAATTCCTTGGACCGTATCTAAAGGGTCCGCCAAATAACTTTTTTTTTTTTTGAAAATGCTATAAAAAAAAACTACAGAATATTTTATAATGGAAAATAATTTCATTCAAATGGCTGCCTCGGCTGGCCATGCAGTAGCCTACACGATCGGTCCAATTTTTAAGCACATTATCGATTGTGTGCAGCTGTATTTCACCAATGGCTTCACGAATATTGTCCTTTAAAGCGTCAATTATCTCTGGCTTGTCGGCGTAACACTTATCTTTTACGGCACCCCACAAATAATAGTCCAACGGTGTCAAATCGCAGCTCCGAGGTGGCCAAACGACATCAGCTCTGCGGCTGATAATGCGCAAAACATCGAGTGTAGCTTCGGCTGTGTGGCACGTAGCGCCGTCCTGTTGAAACCAAATGTTGCCAATATCCTCCTCTTCAATTTTTGTGAACAAAAATTCGTTCAACGTGGCCATTGACTGTAACGGCCACTCCTTGCTCATTTTCGAAGAAAAATGGCCCAATTATGCCTCTGGACCAAATTCCGCACCAAACAGTGACTCGTTTCGGGTATATCGGCTTTTCAATGTATGCGTGCGGGTTTTCTGTGCCCCAAATGCGACAATTTTGCTTGTCTACATACCCGCCAAGATGAAAATGAGCTTCATCTGAAAAGATGATTTTTTTTGGCAAAATCGGCATCTTCGTGTAGGCTACTGCATGGCCAGCCGAGGCAGCCATTTGAATGAAATTATTTTCCATTATTAACCGGAAGGATTGTTCTTTCAAATAAAAAAAGAAATTTGAGAAAATATTCAGTAGTTTTTTTTTTATAGCATTTTCAAAAAAAAAAGTTATTTGGCGGACCCTTTATATTCAAACTATTTCTTGTGTTATTTTTAATTAAATGTAAACTAGAAAAATAACGCTCTGCAGTGGCACTGCTATGTGGGAAAACGCAGAATGTTAACATGTAGTTACATATTTTTCCAAATGCAGGCTTTTGCTCAAAATTTTTAGCGCTTTTTAATATTAAAATATAGTTTAATAATTTTGTTTATTATTATTTTTGAAGTGTGAGAAATTGTAGTACAAAGTACGCAACTAATTGTACGTACTCACTTTTTTGACCAACAAAATGTAGTACAAACGCTACAATTGAAGCAAGGGGCAGCGCTGAAAACGAATGGCTCTGAGAATACCTAGGGTTCCTACGGACCTGTTTTGCTAACTATTTATTTATTCAGAGTTGTTTCCCACATTCTTCGCATAGCCATGCAGTCCAACGTTTACTTGCCAATTTTTCTTTTTGAAAAAAAAAAAACTAACCATGATTTTATTCAATCATTGCATAACCAACATGACAACGTGTTGATATGATACCTTAGAAATTTTCTCCTCACGTGTAACGTGAAACATTTCATCTCATTAGTATCCACAACAAGTAACAAAATGGACAAACAACAACAAAAAAAAGCACACTTATCAGTATTCCCAACGCACGTACATAAATAGTTATTTATTCGCAACGCAACTACACACCTGAGCTACTACTATACCAGGCACACACAGCTGCGAACAGCACAAGGCACAACAGACAACAGTGATCCCTTTCATTTGGCTCATTGGCTTTGGCTGACACTTTCCCAGCCCTCGCAGTCCCATTGCTCTCTATAGTCAAATGAGTATCAAACGCACATATGGCAAGGGCAACAAAGTAAAAAATGCATCCAAATAAATATTTTCACGCATCAAAAGACCACGAAATTAAACTGAAGTTTAATTTGGTTGTTGTTGTTGTACCGCCGTACCCTACCCCAAAAAAACGACATTATACAAAAAAAAAAAAAACTCCACTTCAGCATAACCTAACAAAAACATGCACAAAACACAATCCAAACTATTGTCCAAGAAATACAAACAAAAAACCGTTTCCTCTCAAGAGTCAAGACAGTCTGCTTGAATTGAATATTTTGTCAAAAACTGTTCATTCTTTCAGTGCGTGCGTCGCGTCGGGTCGGTCGTAGTGCAATATGCACATTGCTCTGCTTATGATAAGAGAAACTGCTTCCTTAGCGTTAGTCGTTCAATTATCTTTCTGGACTTTCCAAATAAAAGTATAATTAACTCGAAATTTGATTAATTCGTTCTGCTTTGAGTGCGGCGTCGGGCGTGCCTATTCATTCGTTTCGGTTTATCAAACAAGGTGGCAGCGACTTCGATAACGTGACTTAATTGAAAGATACCGGAGTGTGACTCTGCGATAAACATTATTCATTTGTTCAGTTGAAAGACGCCCGCTAAAACAGACGTTGTAGTGATATTCAAAGCAGTTGCTAGTTGTTCAAGTGCCCAGGACTTGATCTAATCTTGACAGCTTTCTTTTGACAGCCGAAAACATGAGTATTAAGTGCTCGCTTTTGCAGGTATGTACAACAATTGGTATTCAAGTTTAAATTGAGCTGAACTTTGAATGTGACCTGTCGAAGTTTGCAATTCGATATAAATTTTACATACAACCACAACGCCTTGTTGTTGTTCTTTGTGTGGGTGTCGCTGTTTATCACTGCGATAAGTTATTGAGAGCGCTGTTGGTTATCTTTTCTTTTTTTCCCCAAAATTGTGGTACATTTTATGTTGCATGCAGTTATAAACAATAACTGTGCTTTCACTTTATCTCGAGCAATTATTTTTTAATGTTTTACGGTGACATACTTTGTGTTTGTGTAGTTAAGCGAAACTGCGTCAATTCGTGTGCGGTATGCTGTTCTTTGCGAATAGTGTCGTAACGAGGTGAGATTTTTGCAGTTCTGATGAGTAGACAAGAACATAGGCTGTGTTGAAGGTTTTTTAGTACTTCATGTTGCGCTGATCAATGTCAATATTGATGTTTGTCGGTGGTTGTCTACCGTATAAACAGGTGCACGATTGGCCCTAGACATTTGGTATGTGCTGTCGTCTGCAGCACAGACCAAAGTAGTATTAATCCACAGCGGAAAGTGGATTAATTATATCTTATTGAAGAGGATTTTAAACAAAGTCAAACTGAAGAAGGACAATAGCAAACTGAGCTTCCTTTTTGTTGGAAAACAATCTCATTTGTTTGTCTAAAGGGTGGGCCATATTTTTAAATGGGGACGTTCAAGTATCCAATTTAGTAAGTCTGACAGCTCTCTCTCTAGATGTATCTCGGTTTTGATTGGGGGAAATTGACGTTTATGGAGGGGTAGCCGACAAATCTAGTCAAGAAATTCGTGACTGAGTACTAAGTTGACAGTTCTCATTATGTGGCTGACGTAGAAAAAGTGACGTTCCCGACCAATCTAGTTTTTGCGATCAGGTTACATCTCATCCAGACCAATCTAGTCGACTTAAGATAACTGGATTCGTGAATGTGGCCAATCATAGGTTATTTTGAAACTGACAGCTGTTTCCCGCTCGAAATCTTGACAGAAAGTAAGAATCATACCTCCGTGGCACGAAATGGGTCGCTTTACGCTTGAACAACGCTCGAAAATATTGAAAACTTATTACCAAAGTGAGTGCTGTGAAGTCCAAACATTGCGTTTTTTGAAAAGAAGTTTTGGCCGAAATGAAGCACCCAGCGCGCCTGCTGTACGCAAGTTTGTGCAAAAAGTTCTGGTATGTTAGTGGAAAACAATCATGGTCCCCTTCGTCGTACGGTGCGCACAGACGAGAATGGGGCTGTTGTGGCCGAGAGTGTGAGACTCATCATTGATACCATTTTTCTTCGAAAATGAAGCTGAGAGCAACGTTTCGGTCAACGGTGGGCGTTACAGAGCCATGTTAACCGACTTTTTTTTACTGAAATCAAAGACATGGACTTGGACGACCTCTGGTTCATGCAGGATGGCGCTCCATGCCACAATCGATCTTTAGCGGAGCAAATTCCCAAATCTTGCTATCAGCCGTCTTGGCGATGTCAATTGGCCGCCTCCGAGTTGCGAGTTAATTCTAGGTACTTCTCGTCCATCTAAAGCCTAGTATCCTGCTCGCGCTAAATTTTAGCGCCTCTAGTCTCCACTTCGTTTCTCCACACCAAAGATAAATGCTCGCTAAATTATTAAACATCATATAGATGGGACAAAAACATAAATGTTCATATGGCAGATGTCAGTAAACGTAATTTTAATTATACGCATAATTAGAATTTCGAAATTCAGACTGAAAATACATCGCAATATTTGAATATCTCCAAAACAATGGATAGAAGAAAAGTATTATCAATGCTGCAGCAGCTTAAATAATTTCTGGGTTGATCCCTAATTTCAGTGGAATTTCTCTGCAATTTCCATATTGCTGATCGTTCCTCCACAAGCCCAGCATTTTTTTTTTTTTTTGTTTTTTCATCGCATGAAAGGAATTTTTGTTTTTGCTTTTCCTTTTATTTATCAGGCAAGTGTTTTCTGCGGTTTCCTCCAAAAAATCAAAAAATCAAACAAACATTTTTTCCTTTGTCTTCTGTGAAATTTTATCTTCGATTTAATGTACCGCACATTTATTTCGTGAGCTAAATGAGTGGAGACTTGTCACCGGCCCATCTATATAAAGTTAAGAATTTAGCGAGCGAACAGGATACTGCTTTGCTAGACTGCCTCGCTAAGTTTTATCTTTGTAGAAATTTTTGTTTGGGAGATAAAATTTAGCGCGAGCAGATTAATAATTAAAACAACTCATCCTTGCATATTTTTCTGCAACAGAACAACAAGACACAATGATCTGTCACAATTTAGCTTGAGAAAATTGTGCCGACCCATTAAATGGCCACGCTTAATTTTGACAGACACATGAAGTACATTCTGAAACAAAAGTTTGATTATTTAGCTCGAGCTGCGTACCACTCAGCTAAATGGGTTCGCTTACATTTAGCTCAGCTAAATTTTGGAGAGAATTTTGTATGGGAGCGACAATTTAGCTCGAGTAGCGTACTAAGCTTTACTACGCAGTCGCTTTCTTAGCTCATAGAAACCGGGATGGAAAATGTAACTTCCAGTTTAATGTCTTTTGTGATGTTGTTATCAGAGTTTATAGAGGAAATGAGTTGTTAGCAACTTAATCAGCTTAAGGCGAATGTGCCCCAATTTTACAAAGTGTCAGCTCGCTGTGTTTGTGCAATTTCGTAAGGATGGTCAGAAAATCCATAGGTTCTTAGAAGGAACTATTCATGCTTATTTTGAGATTCGTTTTCTTTCGAAAGTGTGTCGAATTTGAAGAATCTGTATTTTGACATTCGAACAGATGGAAAGTTCATTCTATCAATCGAAAGTTCATTTTTCATTCGAATATTGAGTGTATTTTGACTTTCTAATCGTTCGCAACAAATGTCATTTTTTATTCGTCTGTATTTTCCTAACGCTAAACAGTGATAGTTGTTGTTTTTCCACATTTTTCTAGATTTGGAATTTGGGATTTTTTTTCGGATATGCAATTGAGGCATCCATTATTATCCTCCTGTGTCGAATTTTCTCTTTTTTCATCCATAAACAAAACAATCGCCATGTCTGTTGTTATTTGTCACCGATTGTATACAGAAAAGCAACTGTATCGAGAAAAATTTTCTTTTGATTTGAACAGTAACCATATTTGAAAGGTAGTGTGAACAGAATTGAGTTAAATAAATAACAGCAAAAACTTGAGGTTTAAATAACATATACCTTCTTTTTCGCATTCTTTACTTGAACAATATGGGTTCGCAATTTAATAACGAAATTTTAAAACCTATTTTAGATAAGCTTATATTTAAATTTCAGACAAAATATTACTAATAACACATTTTAATATTCTTACACCTGGTTCCATTTGAGATAAGACTGCTACTTAACATTTTTGTAGATCTTATCATATATTTCTCAATTAGTAGTTAATATTTTAAATAAATATATAGTTTTAATAAAACAATGAAAAAGGAGCCTCCATAAAAAAAACAAAAGTATGTTCACTCTATATAAAATAAAAATGTGAAACAGCTGATTTCGAAAGCTAAATTCATTTGAATTCATTTTATGACATTCTCGATAGTGAATATTATTCGTTCGAATCTCAAAATACACAAAGTTCATTCGAACGAATAGAGATATTCGTTAGAATTGACTATTCGTTCGAATCTCAAAATAGCATGATTATACAGGTGAATCTCTTGTCCCGTAAACCCAAGAACACAACCCAACCCAACCCAACTAAAACAATGCATAGCTCGTCTCTATGAATACTGTCATACTGGCCTTCAAATTTATAAAAAAGTAAAGAGTACCAATCGATCTGGACATTTTGGGTGTTCTCATAGATCTGCTTGATGTGACTAGTTCCACGTAGGTACTAACGTCTCACCGCCGTATTTATTTGTGTTAGTTATTTTTACATCGAAGAGATCCACAATTTATATTCCAAATCCGAACCGAGAAGCTATCATGGGACATTTGTACTCTGTAATGTTTGTCAGACGTTCACTTGAAGCGGAGAAAAAACCTTAAGGTGTGTTTTCGTTTTTTTTTTTGTGTACCCAGGGGCTTAACCTGTGACAACTCACTCAGTAGTCCAGAAGTATAGCCAATTATCTAGTACAAAACCGCCTATCGGATCTTTGGGAAATGCTTTCAGTTGTAAGCCCAGTTGATGCATCTTAGAAGGTCACTAGCTGTAGATAGCTCGGCAGATAGGCCTTCCTTCAAAGCAGCCTTATTTAAGTCGAGCTTTAACAGTGTTATCCTTACTGCTTTTTGGTCGGGTTGATGAAAGTCTTCAGTTTTATTGAACAGCTTAGTTTTATGACAACGGTTTTTGTAAGCCCTCTACACTGACTGTGACTAAATTTCAAGGCTAAATAAATTATTTCAATAGGTCTCTCTTTCGAACATTCTTCTTAGAGTAGCATCTCTCAATTTCCTTGGTCACGCACTTCTCAAAACATTTTCTTTTTTACCAATGAAGCCGATGTTCTTTCCATCTTTTGAGCTACGTTGTAGGCGAGTTGTTTTGCGGCTCGAGCTTACCGGACTCCATCACAATACCAGGGATTTCTTCGAGGTCCACCAGATCTGATAAATTGTTTGCATCGCTGTTACTCTTCTGCGATGTTGAAGAGCAGCTCCGTAGGACTTTCCTAAACGCTCACTTCCCAGCAAACTACTGCTTGTGGGTTTTTGTAAATCGCCGGGGATTGATCCATTGACATTTAGCGCAATGTCATCTATGTCACACGATACTGAGATTCCCAGATGAACTCGCTGGCGAATGAAGAACTCATCAATGGAACTTGAAACGAAGTAAATGCGAACCGCGAACTAAAATGTTTGCTTTTGTTACTTTGTGCCCTTTTTGGCGATTTTGTAAGGTTCTCCAACGGTGGCTCTGCAGTGTGTCTTCTTTCTGAGCAGAGCTGACCGAAAGCCGTACTACAACAACAGCAACTTGGACAACTTCACTGCACTCTTTAAAAATACATTAGCACTGTTGCACGTTACACCTTCATCCAAAAATAAGCTCAATTCGATGTTCTCTGTTTTCAATTCTTCCAACATAGAATGGTGCTGTTAACTGAAACATCATCGTACAAGAACGCAAGGTACATTTGACCAACAAAAAGCGCTTGGTGTCGTGAAATGTACAACATATTTACCCTTCATTCTTGTACTAGGCTGACAGCTGACACCTGACGCATGCTTTTTTGCACTCTTAACAAAGTGACGTTTATAAACCGCTTTAATCAACTTCCGCTGTTGTTCCAGTTGTTGTTCCAGGTGTCAAAGTTGCTTCTGAAGTTGATTTTGATGTTCTTCTTACTTGCCCAATTGATGTTCATCATTGCCAAACCCTATTAGTAGATAGAACAGCCTACCCCGAACTACAAACGTCAAATTATAATATTTAACGCCTTTACTACTCGTGGCCTCGAAGTCATATTACTACAGATCTGCTAATTGCTTAAAAAAGAACAGCAAACAAATTATTTGTCATTCATAAATAGCTAAACAAACACAGGTGTTAATGAGTCGAAAAATTACACGTTCACACTTTCGTGTGTGAAGTCACCTCTGAACGTAAGGCTTTCATTGCAATAAGTAAACGTTTCTCCAGCCTGATTTTGAACCCTTTTCACTTTCGTTCACCTCTGAATCTCAAATGAGGCTAGTAGTGCTAAAATAAATGGCCTTACCAAATATAGTTGAACTCATGCGCACACAGGGGTCACAGGCGAACGCCTCTAATTAAATGACGAGGCGTTCGTTACGTATTTTATGAGCAACAAGAGTGAGAAATATTCAATTACTTAATTGGAGGCAATTATGAGGGAAGAACAGTGTTATGTGCCAGATGTTGTTATAATTTGTGTTTTCGTTTACTTGTAGGACACTCGTCTTGAGCTCGACCTCAAGGAAGAGAAGTTAGCATCGTTGCAGCGAGAACTAGAGGAGATGACATTCGGTGGTGGCACCGAGGAGGAAATCGCCCAACTGCGACGATCCAAAATGGATATGGATCGTCGACTGAAGGAGCAGGAAGAAGAACTCGACGAAATGGCAGGACAGGTGCAATTGCTGGAACAAGCTAAACTTCGGCTGGAGATGACTTTGGAGACAATGCGGAAGGATGCACGTCGCGAAGCCCAACAGAGAGATGATGAACTAGAAGAGGCGCGTGGCAGTGCGTATAAGAAAATTAAAGGTTTGTTTGACTTGCATTTTGTACAAGCGGAAGATTTATTTATTTATTTTTTTGACAGCTCTTGAATGCCAACTAGAAACCGAACACGAAGAACGTACTCTGCTGCTCCGCGAAAAGCACGAGCTGGAACGTCGTCTGGCATCGATGGAAGATCAGGATCGTATCGATCGACAGTCAGAGGAAGCAATCACACAGAAACTCAAGCGTGATCTGCGTAAATACAAGGCGCTGCTTAAGGATGCTCATGCTCAGTTGGAACGACTTAAGGCCGATTCGCCGGGAAAAACTCTGATCCGCCAATTGCGCAATCAACTAGAAGATGCCGAGTCAACAAGAAGCCTAGCCGTAAAGGCAAGGCAAACAGCTGAGGCGGAATTGGCTGAAGTTCAGTCGTTGTTCGAGGAAACACAACGGGCACGCAACGATGCCGAGGATAGGGCAACAACATCGCAAAGAGATCGAGCTGAGCTGCAAGCACAAATCGAAGAGAACGAAGAAGAGATGGCTGAGCTGATGAAGAAGTACAGCACAACAGTGAAGCAATTGAATACAGAGCAAATTGCAATGTCCGACTATGAATTCCGGATATCAGAATTGGAAGCCGAGAGGAATACACTTAAAGATCAGGTGGGAGAGTTGCAGCAACGATTGGAAAATGTGGAGAATATGAGTGATCCGTCGGCTGCTATGCTTTCGAAGCGGTGAGTTAATTTTTTTTTGTTTTATTTATTGTTCATGCTTTGTGCATATTATTTGACCAAATTAGCTTTCCACTTGCACTGCAATAAAATACTCTGAACTCTTTTGAAACAAGCAAAAAACTATTCATCTTTTCACAGCCTTGAAATACGCACCAAAGAATTAGAGTCCCGCCTTGAGTTGGAACAAGCCACCCGATCACGTCTTGAGGTGCAAATCACGCGCCACAAGGAATCCGTAGAGAAGATACAGAATGAAGTTACCCAGTCAAAGATGCGAGAACTTAATGCTCAAGATGCTCTCAAGAAGGCGCAAAAGAGTCTACGCGAACTTCGGGAAGAGTTCCATGTCATTTCAAATCGAGAACAAGAATCAATTACTAGAAGAAAAGATCTTGAGAAGAAATTGGAGAATTCTGAATCAGAAGCGGTATCGTTGCGAAATGATTTGCGTCTGGCATTGCAGAGGATCACAGACTTACAGCAAGCCATGGAAGAGGGCGACGATGATGTTAGTGAAAGGTATGTCTGAACTAATTTAATAAGAGTACCGTATCATAACTTTTTCAATTTCTAGTGATGATAGCGATACCACAGACGGTTCGCTCAGTGATTTAGAAGAACGTCTCAAGCCTATTCAGGTGAAACGAACAGCGATTTCAACGAAGATCAAGGAGACGACGAACGGTGTGGGTGGTGGCAGTGATACAACATTAGTTATAAGAGAAAAAAAGAGTGAGAACAGCCCAAGGTAGGTCTGGTTGTGTTTGGTTTAGAGTTGTGTAATATTGTTTTTACATATGGATTTGCATGCCCTTTGTATATTTCTTGTATCACTTGCACGCCTTAAACTCAATCACTTTGTATAGAACAGCCTGGGGATACATTTCTGCAAATTTCCACGTTATTTAAATTTGAAAAAGCGTTTCGTGCCAATATTTAAGCCATAGACTTAAGAGAGCGAACAGTTTACGTGGATCACAAGGCAGAAACTCGACTGTAAAGCATTTTAATTTTTTGGTTTGCTTGTCTATATCGTTAGTGTCACGTTATCAAGGGTCGTATTATATCATCAATGGAACTCCTAAACGCAGATGTGGACGGTTGCGTATTTGATAATTTTTTACATTTTGTTTGTGTGTACTTTTCTTTCAAAAATACGGTTTAAACCGATCCTCCTTTTATTTCTCGAGCTAATCCTCATCCGAAACAGGCAGAGAACCGTCAAAGACTTTCACCATGCATCACTATTTTGCTTCTGCCACTTTCGAAGTACGACTTCAGCTTCATCAGATAGCGCATGGATGCTGTTGCTGGCTACACTGTACGCTGTACGTCTTTCCATCTTATGCGGTATAGAGAAATTGCTTCTCCCTACTGGAGTTGCGTTATTTTTAATTGGTTCTCTAGATCGTGTCTCGTAATCGTAATGCTCTGCGAAAGGTCTTCCCGCAGTTCTTGGGAGATTTATTTTGTTTCGTGTTGTCGTACCATTGTGTCAGTTCTTTGTCAAGAGGCTTTTTCTTAAACGCGAGTTGCCGTAATTGGATGTTTCTTGCCTATCAGTGGATACTTAAGATCTATCGAAGATACTGTCTTCGTTGAACCGAAAAGCATTATTGTATTAGAAGAGCTCGGCTGGTAAAGAATCTGAGGCGGCAGACTTGTAAAAATCCTTAAAGTGTAATTTTTAATTTGTTTGCCGGTAGTTGAACCTTAGACCTCTCGCTTAGTAGTCGAGCACACTATCCGCTGAACCACGGGAATTTTTAAAGTGTAAAATATTTAAAGTTTGGATGACGGTTTAGCAGCCTGGACCGCGATTCTCAAAAATTCGTGCATACGTTTATCTATCAAAATTTCCGAAGCGATGCGAAAAACTGAAATTTGCAATTCTGGAAATCCGCATACGACAATTTCTCTTCGAATGTTGCTCGTCTATGTTTTCCATGCGGATTCGCATCTCGTATAAGGAATTATGAGTTGGATACTTTTAAAAACGGTTGGTTTTTTTATTTGTGTGTGAGAAAATAATAGTCAAATTGAAGTAAACCAAACAATATGGAAGCACTTATTGCATTATCTCATTGACATAAATATGTTCGGAAAGAGTGTCATTCGTTAAAAGCAGTCCTGAGACTCTCGGATAGTTCGGTATATTTTGATTTCGACTGCTTCATTGCCAATCGAACAAATGCTGAACTCATGGGCCAAGTAGCCATTGCGAAAACACGTAAATGTTTATTAAACATACATATAACAGGCCATTCAATAAGTCCGTATCATAAGTAAGAAAGAAACAAAATTTTGACAAAACTCGATTTTATTATTTAACTCAGTTGAACTTTTCGATACCACTTTTATAATACGATTTCTCTTTCTCGTCAAAATAGGAGTCAATTTCAGCAATTACTTCATCATTGGACTTAAATTTATCTCAGCAAGCATTCTGGTGTGTAACAGAGAAGCCATGTTTCATCCATTGTCACATATCGACGATAGAATTCGATTTCATTGCGGTTTAACAGCGCCAAACACTTCTCTGAAGCATCAATTCGTTGTTGTTTTTGGTCGACTGTGAGCTCACGCAGCACCCACTTTGCACAGAGCTTTCGCATACCCAAATGTTCGTTTAAAATGGTAAAAACACTGCCATCGGATATCTTTACAATGCCAGCTAGCTCGTGCGCCTTCAATTTGCGATCGTTCATAACCAATTTGTATTTTTTTTTATGTTTTCTGGAATAACAGCCTCATTTGGGCGTCCACTGCGCTCTGCATCATTTGTGCTGGTACGACCACGTTTAAATTCAACAATCCAACTTCTCTACCATTTGTCTCGATGAAGCAGAGTCCGGATAATGTTTATCAAGCCATTGTTTGGTTTCCACTGAATTTTTTTTTCATCAAAAAGCAATGCTTTATCAAAACTCGAAACTCACTTCTTTCCATTTTTTTTCAATAACAAATGTTGCTTCACACAAAATGCTATAACTCACGAATCAATAGTCAGATTGCTGTCCAATTTATACACTTATCGTTTGAAGGCTAGTACTAAATAAAAATCATATGGAAAGAATTCTGGTAACGCCCATCTATGTGTCATCCTATGGACTTTTTGCGTGACGTAATATATTAGTATGACTTTTTTTTGTCAATCGAAAACAACAATTTTCAACCTGTCAAAATGGTTTACTTACCTCATTCGAGAGGTAAACATCATTTTTGCACAGGTGAAACCCCATAGCTTTGAGAATACCAATTTGTTTGCTATGCAAAAATTTTAGGCGGATTTGCTCGCGTACGAATTATCCTATGCGGGATTTGAGGGGGTCACCGCATTCCATTCCCGGACAACTCATCTGTGGCAACCTAATGTAATTGAATTCCAAATAATTGACTACGCCATCTGCAAGTCACTAAGAGAAGTATTAACCTACACATTTTATTGCTGCTTAGTAAGAAACTTTTTCGATATTTCTATCTGTCATAAACAGCTGCTGTTCACTAATTCAAAACTTTTGCAACTGATTTTCTGCATCTGCTTTTCTTTTACCTTCTTCACTTGTTGTTACGCAGTAAATGAATAAAGAACAAATATTGGAAAAAGTAAACCGAGTTTTGATATTCAAAGCAAACTCTTTTATTTTTAAACCCACACATCGCCTGCACAAACATAAAGCATTTCCCACCCTTATATCTTCCTCCTAGCATTACATAAATTTGGTACCTACCTCCTTCCTTTCCCCATAGATTATTCCAAATTCCACTAATATTTATATCTATTTAGACTTTAGAGAAACTTAACCTAACACTCAAAATAATACTACTCTGAGGGTAACACTATCCACTAAGGCTGAGTAATGCGATTATTGGCAGTCAGTTGCGGAGTTAAGATGTAGATGGCGCTAGTTGCGAAATTTGGCTGGGGATGAGTTGTCCGGGGATGAGGTGCACCCAACCCGGATTTGAGAAACTTAGCCCATTCCATTTTTTCTACTCAATTTTGCTATTGGTATCTGCTCCATCCTCCCCATGTGTTTTTAATCTAAAACTTTTTGTTTTGTTTAATAACCTTTTTCCATTCATTGATTTGTCGAGTACTATTGTTGTAAGCATGGTTTTTCAGTAACTTTCTATAACCTCCGTCACATCTCACAATTTCAGCACAGTAAATATTGTAGACGATATATAGCTTCAAGCACACACACACATTCACGGACTAGAAAAAAAAAAATATACTAATCATTTTCAAAGCCATCATCATACATGTTTTCTCTCTTTTCTTTTTTTGTGTTTGTCTTTTCTTTCTTTTTGTCCGCATTCCGCGTGTATGGTAAACACAGCTTTTTCTTGTTATAGGATCACAGTGACGTCGCCATCGATGACAGCAATTGGCGCAAATCCAAATAGTATTAGTAATAGCCTAAAAAATGGCGATTCCTCATACGCATAAACACAGCTTGCAACGTGAGCCCACAAGGCAAGCGAGTCAATCGTGTTGTCTATAATCAAGTGAAGAAGAAACAAATAAAATAATCTTTTTTCATAACTAAAGCTGTTCCGAATATACATAATTTACTACTTAAAAAAAATAAATAAATTTTTAAATTTATATGCTATATAAAAATAATCATCAATCATCAGCATCACTGAAACTAAACAAAAAGCAAACTTACATACACATCATATACATTTTTCATCAATAAGAACTTTACATATTTTCGTTTGCTTATTGCAAATTTATTCTTATTATTATTTTTTTTTATATTATTTTGTTTTACTCTCATATTTTCTTAATTATAAAGAATTTGTTAATATATAGATAATATATTTTATAATTTTTAAGCAAAGTCTCCAAATCGATTTATAAGTAAACAAAAATAATAGGCAATACTATTTAACTCTTGTAAATTTATTTAACAAACAAAAGAAAAACGAAGAAGCGTATGCATTATAGATGTTAGAGAGTTTCTTTTATTAAAGCGAAAAGAAACGAAATCAAAATAATAGAACAAACGTAGTTAATTTTGAAATGAAAGCAAAACCCAATAAAGAAATGAAAAATATCTGAAATATGTAACAATAGCTCTGTATTTTATTATTATTTATATTGATTGTTATCTACTGAATAAAATATGTTAATTTACATATCCACATTTTTATGTTTTTAGTTTTCATTTTATTTTTTATTTTTTTTATTAGACTGCTAAACTAAAAATGCAAATAATTTGTTTGTTTTGTGAAATTCATTAAAGTAAATCAGCAACATGTATTCAAATAATAATGAATTATAAATTAAAGTAACGATAATAATAATGACCTTGCATAATTGGAAAACATATATATTTTATAATAATATTGTAATAATGATTTGTTTAAAAAAATATATATATAAAATGAGATATGTATGATTTGTGCATATAATTTGCAAAAAATATCACAAAATATAATAAACGATTGTTATTAACTCAAGATGTTCTGTTTTTAATTGTTTTTTTTATGTATTATTAGGTGAAAGGGGTTGTTGCACTGCGACTTTTTGGTCAATTGTACCCCCTGCTTACGCCTCAAAGAGGTTTATTCCCTTATAAGAGTTCCCCTCACATTATAATTTATTTCGGAATCATTTTAGAGGTTCTTGTACTCTTGTTTCTCCTTGGCGGAAGAGATTCGTCCTATAGCAATCTCTCTGGTCCAGTTTGCTTTAAGAATCTAAGGATGAGAGCTGGCTCCAATGACAGTATTTCCTCATATGATAATGGGTACTTGCCCAAGTATTTCAGTCTTTTATGGATTAGTGTCCCACATGATCCCATCACGTGTCCTGGGATTTCACTGGACTCATCGCAAGATCTGCAGAGATATTCTTCCGATATACCCAGTTTTCTCAGTTGTTCCTTGAGTCTACAATGGCCCGTTAGGAAGCCCATTAGGATACGGAGGTTATTTTGCTCATGCCGATGCAAGCTTTGAATCTTTTCCGGTTGGAAAACCCCCGAAGTTTTTTGACCTGCGTGCACTATTTTCTTTCTCGAGTTTCCTGAATTCTTCTTTGAGGGTGTGATCCTTTATTCCGCTGAATGGTGCGAAAGTTTCTCTATTCACACGTGGCCAGCCACCCAACAGAGGGTCTTGTTTCTCCTACCCAGTTCGTTAAGTTTTTGTAGGCATTCCCACACAAGCTTGGATTTAATGATGTAGGAATTAAGTGCCATAATAGCAGCCTGGCTGAAATTATAGCTATATCACAGTTGGCTTTGTTTCTGTCTAGGTTGATTTGGATACAAATGTCTATGGCATAGATTTCAGCCTGAAAGATGCTGGTACTTCAAAATCCGTTTTAAAAATCAATTGTACACAAAAATAAAATATCTGAAAATAAAGAAAATTCGGTGGTGGTCGAATGTTCTCATATGTTGCAAAAAGGTAAGTAATAAATTTATTCGTGATATGGATTATATTTCAAAGATATAAGTGGCTCAAAGTTGCTCGAAGTGTATCCACGTACTTTGGAGCATATTTTCAGTCTTCTGAGAAAGTTTTGCTCAATTTTTAGAGTTTGACAGATTTTTAGTGCTTGGCTCGTGAAAGTACGCGAATGGACCTACTTCGTGCACCTGTGTTACGACCCCCGAAAATACCGTAGAACATTTCCTTTGGGTGGATACAGATCAGCGTGATGTTTTTAAATTTGGTAGTGCCAAGGGTTGTGAGTAGCTGAGTGATTACATTCCGGAAGCACAAGACGTTTTGTTCTATCTTGCTCTAGTCAGAAACTCGAAATGAAAATTAACGCTGACTGCTTCATACAGCAGGGGCCCTACTATGAAACTGGATTCTACTATTGATTCTATTCGAAAGATATTTGCGATTCTACTTTCAAATGGTACTCTCTATGAAAGTAGAATCGAATGCCGGTAATGCCAAACTATTTGCCAAAAAATTTGCGATTTTCGAACGATTCTCGCAATATGTTTGACATAGCCCAAACGAGTTTGGCATGTCCCAAAAAATTGATCGTAAAACAATTGAATAATAATAAATAAACATGGACAGTGTCGCAATTTGGTTGGAGTCTGAAGGAAATCCGGAACAAATTCAACAAGTTGAACGAAGGCGGATTTGAGATAAATCTAACACAATGGAGCTTGAAAAAGTTTTTCTATTCAGTATTTATTTAAAGGCATTTTTAATCCAAAAATAAAATAACTTAAAATAACTTTATTCAACTTTTTTAAAAACTACCGCCTTTCGAAAGGGTCATATATTGCACCTTTTCAAACTGTGACACTTTTGTGTTTGGACTTTTAGATGATTCCCTGGGACAAAAAAAAACCAAACATTATACATATTACTATGTTTATGAAATATGCATGAATTATTAATTTATAAAGTTTATTTACTTACATTCTGAGAAAAAAAACTTCTTACATCGACCTTCTCCGCAAGCAAATTTGATGTAGAATGATTATTTGCGAATTCGAACGAATTTGACATTAACTTTCGGAAAAGGTAGTGCCAATTTTGTACGAAGAAAACAAAAAAAAGTACTAGAGCTGTTCGAATTTCGCTTTCATAACTTACTTATAGAATTACAGAGTTGCGATTTTGCGAATTCGAACAGTTTCACTTTAGAATCGAGTTTCATAGTAGGGCTCCAGTTGCCGTGGTAGATTGCACAGCTCTTCAATTTTCTGGTGCTGTATCATTCTACCCTGGCGAGGTATCCGTCGGAACGGAAAATTCGCAGCAGCGCATACCTACTCTGTCGGAACCTTAATTTACATTCGAGGTTTGACGTCCTCGTAATGTTTGCTGCTTGTTTTTTTTGTTTGATCTTGCACTGTGAACACAAAATGAAGTACAAAATACAAACAAAAAAATGCGGTGCCATATTGCTTTTTCTTTTTACTGCTCAAATTTTTGCACTTCACTTCAAGTCGTAAATATATACGGCGACTGATTGTTGTCGGCAGATATCGAAAAGAAATTCTTATGAAGCTGTCAAAAATGTCATTTAAAAAAAAAACTTGATCGCACTGCAACGCAAAACGCTGGAGTGTGTGACATTTGTATCGGAACAATTCTCCCAACAGCTGTTTCCGGAAAAATACCTCGTTGCTCGTTGCAAAAATTCTTCAAAATCGAAAAATGTAAGTTTTATTTCGGAAACATTTCAATACCAAAGTTTGACGTTTTCGGAAGGCATTTTTTCGACGACACATCTTCGCGTTCAATACGCTTAACTCATTCGTCTATAAATCTATGTAATAAAGACGTAAAGTTTGTCTCTTTGTGCAAGCTTAAAATTAAAATTAAAGTTAAAATTAATCATCCAAACCGTATGGATTTCTGAGACATATCCCAAGGTTTAATATGGACCAAAGGATGCTTCAATCGACCAACTTATTCAGAAGATATACAACTTTTCCCATCGTGCAAGTATCAGGACCCAACGTCTGAGCCGTATCTGCTGTCGTTAAAATTAAACTTGTTTTCTCTGTTTAGCAAGACATTTTCCAGGCTAAAGCTTAAGCCAAAGTTGTACTTCCGCTAATACTACTTCGCCCTTGAGTTGACGTCTCCGGCTCCGGATATAGGTACTAACTAAGTATGACATCGACAAACTTCGCTCCAGCTATAGGCAACTATCAAAAATCAATGTCGGTCATTGTCAAAACAGTTGAGACTTTGCAATCAATGTTCATTCTCTTTTGCCAATGCCCTATATACGAAGTTTTTGCCAACTTACCGATTTCATTCACAACCCAGTTACACAAAACACGCAACACTAAAAATAGCTAACTCTTTCCTGCACCACCACCGCGTGCTAAGTAAATTCAAATCCTTGACCTTCAAGACACGTCATGAGCAGTTGCCGTTGCACTTGATTCATTCAATGTCCCTCTTGACAACCGACGAAATACAAAAATGTTTACACACAGACTTGTTGAGACCAGGATATCCGCTACCATTCAAATCACAACCCGTCATCAACAGGTTCGTCTGTTTACAAACCTAGAAAACAAAAGAACTCTGAAACACAAACCGATATCAAAACGTAAACAATTCACAGCTGACAGTAATTTGATTTGAGTAAAAACGGAAAAATCCCTTCAAACAAATAAAAAAAACCCAATATCGATCAAACAAAAAATGCCTCAAATTTATGAGGTAAAAAAGCAGTTGACTTGAATTCTTTGCAGTTAGTTTCATTTCTGAATTTCATAAGTTAGTATCACAACTTTGGAAGAAATTAAACTGCGACGCGTTTTCTTCAGAAAATTGTCCTTTTGAAGGACATCCGCAGTTGAAACTTGAGATTTCTGCTCAAAAATGGATGACAGAACTATAGATTTGATATTTTCGGGCTCGCTGGAGTCCCTCCCACCAGTGAGTTCAAAAATCGTGCGAATTTTTACCAGTTCGACCTTTACAGGTGAGAGAAGGCATTTTACAAATTTGCCTCTGTTATGTAATCAAATACGTCTTTTTATTTAGACACAACCATGGAGAGGAACACTTTGATGGCGAAGTGCTATCCACGAATCAAGGATTACTGTCGTGAAAAACATGGTTTGGAGTTTCAAGTAAGAGATTTTGTTTGTTGGAATTAGATGTCTATCAGGTGCAGGTGGCTGTATTCCCGTCTACTGACGAGGGAAAAACACAAGTAACGCATTAAGCGCCGTTTTGAGAGAGGTGCAGGTGCAGGTAGTCTCATTTAAATTTGAAGTGGAGAATTTGTAACGGCGTGTTTGGAATGCGTGACATTTTATATGTCGCTACTGTTGTACTGTCATTCCAATGCGAATGTTGTCAAATCACGGTAAATGTGCTAGTAAGGGAGGTTCGTGTCAAAGTCTATGCCAAGTGATGAAGTATTTCAATCGATTTTTGTGCCTTTAAATATTTGTACGTATCTTCAATCGCATCGGTAAGAAGGACATGATGAAAGTCAAAGACAAACCACTGAGAGAGAGAGAGAAATCTCTCAGTTTCAAGAGAAGTACGTTACCGGTTTTCTTACAAAACATTTAAGAAATGTCATTTTGAATTTATTATAAGCTAAATACCTATTAAACTTACCATTTTGAATGCGCTGATATGTTCTAGGAGAACATTCAATTACAACTTCTTCCACCGACATCGTTGAAGACGAATATAAATAGAGTTTCACTTGTCAAACTTTTGAGCTGTCACTTAGTTGTCAGATTTCATTTTTCATTTTTCAGTAAGTCGAAATTCGGCGAGTAGAAAATTACGAAAAAATTAAAAGAGGGGAAATGGATTCCTCTCTCATTTTTTTCAATTTTCTCAGTACGTGGTCGCATTCACATAGTTTCTTAGCAAATTCTTAATAATTTTACGATTGCAAAAAAGTACCCGAACGAACCTATTATAGACAAACAATACTGAAGCTAAGATTAGACCGTATGCCAATTATGCATATGAATGCCAACATGACCAGATTAGCTGTCAAATGACCAAAATGTCAGGATTATCAAAACTGTATATTAGACTATATGACCAAAATTACCAATATGGTCATATTTGCTTTGATGGTCATTTAAGGCTTTTGTTATTCATGTATATCAAATAAATATATGTATCAAATAAATCAAAATTCCACGAACTTAAACTCCGATGACAAGAAAATAATTCTTGTTCCATCAAAAATTCCAGCAATGTCATAACGAAATTTCATTAAAGTGCATATGGGCATATAGTGCTTTATGCTGGCATTTGTGCTTATTGTCCGATTACACTATATGCTATTTGGGCATTTTTATCTGTCAAAATCGGCCCGGTCATATGTGGCACTTAGGTCATTTATGCCCACTATTGGGCGTGAGTGGATTTGCCAAGTGAAACGGTTGGAATTCAAATTGTTGCGGCATTGTTTACAATAGATGTCATCTCGAAATTGTGCTAGTTTAAATAATTAATAATAGATGGAACCAACAAAATTTGAATAAAAAATCGTTTTTCATTGTCCCATAAAAATTGCACAATTTTCGTATAATTATTGGGAATCAGTTTTTTATGTTGTTTTTCATTATTATTTTAGAAATATGATGTAATAACACTTTAGCGTATATTTCAATCACATTTCTGATCAATAAATACTTATGATTGTCAAGAATATCACATTCAAGTACATGAGAATTTAACTCATCATATAAATTGCTTACATCTATGTTTCTTAAAGTATGTACTTATAATTATCAGGCTATAAATCTTATTGCACCCTAATTTGTTTCGTAATTCATACAAAGACACAGCCAATTTTTTTGTAGCAATTTGCTTCGAAATGTTTGGAGCAAATTCTTTTATTATCAGCTGATTCCGTATCAATGTACTGGACATTAAGACAACGTATCGCCTCAAGCTAATCCTTGTTAAATCCATTTTTTTACGCAATCTAAATAAAACAAAATGAGTTTTCTGCCCCATGCATTTTGATTGAAAATTTTACCTATGGAAACAGATTTGTCCCATTTTCAGAGAAACATGAATCATATTGCAAATTGCAGCCAATTATACAACACTTCTTTTTTAATTTTAAATCTTTATTCAATTAATCGCAGTAACACAGTCTTATGAAAAACTATCTGCAACGAAATGGAAACGTCAGATATGAGTTTCGAGAGCTAGCGTTTATGTTGGAACCAACACGAAGTTGTATACTAGCAGTCCATATATAATAAGTCAATGATGCCCATATGCCCATTACATTATATGACCATATTTTGACAAGACAACTGTCAGAAATTGGCATTTTATGACCACTTGGCATACAGTCTAGTCTTAGCTTAAGACCTCCATATTCGGCCGATTTTCCGTTACTTGTCTACAACCTATATTTTTACGGAGTTATCACGATAAAATGTGGTATTCCCGAACTTTATCACATTCCCTCAAGGTTGGCGGCATTTTTTTTTTGTATGTTTTAGTATGATTTGTCAATGGTTTTCGGCGTAAAAAAAGGAAATGCATCAGAAATTGTAAAAGGTTTTAAGAAGTACCTCAATTGAATTTAGCAATGGTTGCTTTTAGTCAAAGGTGTTTATCAAAAAACTTGACATTTATGGGTACTTTCGAAACTCCAGTCGTTAGTCGACTGTCTAGAAAAACCATATTGGCCGATGAAAAATAGTGACGTACTTTTACTACGTCAGGGCAAAAATTTCAAATTTTCGTCTAAAGAAATCAGCTGATGTCAATTTTGACATTAGGTCTGTTCCTTTACTTCTTAATCTTACGAATTTGTTCTCAATGCCGTTCCTTAACTCGAAAAATGCGTAAAAGAGAGCGTCATCGAGAAAGCAAGATATTACCCCTCCAATGAGAATCTTACGAATTTTTACTCAACTTGGTGTAAGAATTGGAAAAGCTGTATAGTTACGAATGAGGAAAAACCTAAGTCAACAAGAAGGAACGTATTACACCGAAAAATCGTACCAATAGACAGCTTTTACTTGAGGGTAGTTATGTTCTATATCTACCTTGCCTCCGCTATTAATAACAAAATATGTAACAAGACACTTGCCAATCTCGTGTCATATCAAGGCAATTAAGTAGTAAGAACAAGGAGTCTCTCATAATACCGGGGGCCTTTAACAAAACTCCTACTAGTTTTTAAAGTACCTATATACAAGTAAATTTCTACAAGAGTGACATATTTCTGTAACACAGAGTTATACAAGTCCAATGCTGATCTTGCCAGATGCACTCGCAGGATTGTCGAAATGTCGCCATGAGTTATACGCTCCAGACCTAGGGTCAGACTCTGCGAGACGAAATCGTAAAAACGCATTCGGTCAGACGAATGATTTGCTCTAAGCTGCACAAGTAAATCTTTCGTACACACGAAAACGTTTCGCCTTACAGAATGCCGACCCTGCATTTTCGATGGAAAAAGTATCGAAAAAGTACTACTGAAGGCTTTCCTGCGTCAACTATTATAAACCAAATCGATCTATTATGCGTTTTTCTTTTTTAGTTCAGAGCACAACCTGAACTGTTATACAAAAAGTCCGTGCTTCTTTTTTAGCTCAGATACATCAGAGCTCAGAATTTGTGTTTCTTTATTCGTTCAGAGCACGATCAGAGCGCGCTCTATGAGCTCAGAATAAATTGACTGAGCAGGCTGAGTGGAATTCTGATTACACACTTCCAGTCACACTTGACAGACAAAAAATACAGGATTGTTGTTCTGGAACTGAAAATTAACCAATTTAATAATTAAAAATTAATAAATATTCATTTTATGCATTTATATGACAACAAATGACAGCTATGTGCTCAAGTGTGTTTCATAAATACCTCAGAACAATTTGACCACGTTCGGTTCAGAGCGCGCTCATAATGCTCGAGCTCAATTCAGTGCTCAGCTCTGAACTAAAAAAGAATAACTTCTTTCGTGTTACATTTTCACTTCTCACGACTGGCAGCTGTTAATAAAATAGTTTCCATAGCTTTCACGCTTTCTGAGTTTGTTTATCAGTTGAAGTGTTTTTTACCGCTAAGGCGAGCAGCACCCTCTTAGATAAATAAGCAGGCATGCCTAATTGAAATTGAGGAAACTGCTTGTCTGGCAAAAATTCCTCTGCATAATATTCAAATCAAAATATGCACACGAAGTTATACGGTATACCCATATAAACAAATGACCTGCAATTTTTAGTAATTTGTTTCCTTCCAGCAGGGAGAATTGGGGATTTCTTCTATAGGTAAAAGCACGAATCACATAAACAAAATATGTTCACATGGCACGCCAAGAGTTTTCCTGTTTCCCCAGGCGGGAAATGAGGAAGTTGTTGAATCTATGTCGCATACGTAATGCTCTTCAGTCATTATGTTGTTCGTGTGAGGACTACATCAAGCTGAGAAATTGGTACTGTAACTTAAATCACAGATAGTGAACGTAAAAGTTTCAATAGCTAACATTTGTCTTTAACAAGTCGCAAGGAAATAACTGCGAAAAGGATATAAAACGACCGGCACATCGAATGAGGACGCATGCATGTTAATTAATCGACCTGGTGAAATGTTGGTGTCAAAATTGTTTATTCAATTAATGTGAAAGTTGATGACAACACGACAGAAGATGTTACAGGGGCATATAAATTAATGAATTCCTTTAAAAAGGATCCTAAAGTTACGCAGTTGCTAATTAGGACGATGTTTTTCAGGAATAGCACTCGACTCGTTCAAAATGTGGGGGGTTTTATATAACTTTTAAATCTTACGAATTTTTACTCAATGCCGTTCCTTAACTCGAAAAATTTGTAAAAGATAGCGTCATCGAGAGAGCAAGAAATTACTCCACCACTGAGAATCTTACGAATTTTTACTCAACAAATTTCTTGGTGTAAGAATTGAAAAATCTGTCAATTAACAGCTGATTCGAAATTTGTTGTCCTATTTGACATTTCAGTATCAACAGGCGGAAAAATAAAATTGAATGTTCTCCTTAGGTTCTTTTGTTGGCGACCAGATTCTTCCTCGCTGTAAGGAGTAAGAAAGGACAATCTCCTCCACGTAATTTTTAATGCTGTGCCGCTTTTTCCTCTTCTCGAATGCTTGTAGTTCGATCAGTACAAACTCTTCCATATACTAGGATTCATGATTTCGATTAATTCCGAATCACTTTCATCGCTAGGTAGATAAATCAACTAATGTTGTTCGTAAATTAGCAAATTCTTCGAGTTTATCAGATATTTTAACGACTTTTCGTACAACTTTTTTGAATTTTTGAATTATATATCTGTCGTTTTTCATAGATTACTACAAAAGCGTTCCCTAACTTTTTCGTAAGTGTCTCTCTATGTGAGAGAATTTATCCCCACCACTCCCATTTTGGCAGTCTTTTCCATTCTTACTACAAAAGTAAGGGAACAGACCTATTGACTCGTTTTGCTAGCCCAGAAACTAAGTTTTCAAAGTTTGCTTCCATGACATTTGGTAACGTTGCTTGAACTTATACGTACCAACGCTGTAGTTAAAATGGTTAACAACAGCATAATTTGGGATGCCACGTGTCGACTACACTGAGCTGATAATCTGATGTCGTTTTCCATTGGGACAGAAAATGCTGGCTGTCAGATTTTATGTTCCATTGGCCGCAAAAAAAGCAGAGTCAGAGCACTTTTACGAATCTCGATTTCTGAGCGAGGTTTACACCTACTTACACTTACACCAAAACATTTGTCATTTGTCAAACTTTAAAGTGCGTTATTTTCCGTTTTTAGAGACGACAAGTCTGTGAAAAATAGAGAAAAATTTACATTTGGCGCCTGTAATGGATATAAACATAAATTGAAATGATTTTTATAAACACAAATTAAAATTTACGAACAGCTGACATTTCAAACATGCACCACCAGAAATGCAAAGAAAGAAAGAATGAAATTTAAATATGATTTTACGGCTGGCTCGGACGTAGTCTTATCTGGAGGTCCAGTTTTCAATGACTTTTTCCAACGTATGTGGCCGTATATCGGCAATAACACGGCGAATGTTGTCCTCCAAGTGGTCAATCGTTTCGGGCTTATCGACATAGACTAGCGACTTCCCACAGAACCCACAGAAACTAGTCAAGCGGCGTTAAATCGCACGATCTTAGAAGCCAATTCACGGGTCCGCAACGTGAAACTATGCGGTTACCAAACGTTTCCTTCAATAAATCAATTGTGGTACGAGCTGGGTGACATGCTGCGCCGTCTTGTTGAAACCACAGCTCCTGCACATCATGGCTGTTCAATTGATGAACGAAAAAGTCAGTGATCATGGCTCTATAGCTCTATAGTTCTGGCCAGCATCGTTTTTAAAGAAGTACGGACCAATTATTCCACCAACCCATAAAGCACACCAAACAGTCTGTTTTTGTGGATGAAACGGTGTCTGAACATACACTTGAGGATTATCATCACTCCAAATAGGTCAGTTTTGTTTATTGACGTATCCATTCAACCAAAAGTGAGCTTCATTATGTTGACCGTAAAATGGACGTAGTGCGCGATACGTATTTCGAACAGAACCATGATTTTCACAATAAATTTGCACAATTTGGAAGCGTTGTTCAGGCGTCAGTTTATTCATATTGAAATGCCAAACCAAACTAAAAATAAATCACTTGACAGCTGACAAAATGGCCGCCAGTTAAAATAGCGTTGCCAACTTAAGGTTCTATACCTCTAACAAAAAACACCCTTTGCAAGAACAAGTCAGCATAGTCCAAAACATTTGTCAAAAAGCATTGCACTGGATTTGACAACCATATCGTTTACATTTTATGCTTTTAATGAACTTTTGGTAATATACAATTAGACTTAAACTAGGTAACAAATGATGAATAATTATGTATGGTGAATAATTAATATTTAAATGTGTTGGCTCAACAACAGGGGCCCAACGGTATACAATGTTTGTTTTCTTAAATCTATTTTACATAAATTGTGGCTGCTTCTCGGATTCATACTCGTAGTATGCATCGTTGTTTGGAACAACATTGCACCAGTGCTTTCAAGCGTTTTATCACTTTAAATAATGCAGCCAGGTTTGTCAACAGTAACACTACTGCATTATTGCAAGGAAATAATGTGCATTTTCCTTTTTCGTTTAGACTACAGAACAAGTCAAGCATACTCGGAAAAGAGCATATTGAGGTTAAGTTACGAAACACAATATTATTCATCACTAGCTGTCATATGGCTTTAAAAATACAACACCATCTACAACTACTGCCTCTCTTTCTATTCAACCAACAAACATAACTGTATTTCTACTAATTATAAGCAATCTGCAATCATGAAGTCGTAATAAAGAAATTTCATTTACAACACCATGAACACTATTGGTATTAGTATTTCTTTATTTTGCAAAACTTTTTGTCGAACACTACATTTTTCCAATCTCCTTTCTGTTCCTGAGCAAGCATTCGCATTCCTGATCAGCAGTCATATGAATCATAGACAAACCATACTGAGACCCCCAACTCACAATCCTCTTGCCGCTGGGCCCCTACATTTTTTTTCAAATTCGCCATTTTGTATTCCTATCGTGTTATGTCAAAAAAGAATCAGTGTGACATGCAAAAACACACAAAAACTACAAAAATAAATGCTGCCAACCTCGGCAACCGTGGGGAAATGTGAAAGAGTTCGGGAATTCCACATTTTTATATTACTGAATACCATTGGTTAGTTATTATAAATTGTTAAAAGGCGAATAATTTGATTTGGTTGGTTATTAAAATTATCTAAAATATATGTTTTATATACTAGAACATATTAGGACAAACATGGTTGTGTATTTACCTCTTTTCGATATCATTAAGATCGATTCATTGTGTGAATTTTTCTTTAATGACTGAAGAAAACTTGTTGAAAATGTTTTTATTTTCATGCAACCATTCTGCATTGACAGTTTTTCATAAATATTTTAAGCAAATGTACACTTATTTCTAAAAAAAATACTATCTACACGTATATAAATAATTTCAAATTTAACGGACAAAATTTTATGAACGCTGTCAGCAGCTTTGCTGCCGGAATTTTTGAAGTTACGTGACATTTGTCAATACGAATTTCTATTGTCGTTTTCCATTGGGCAAAAAGAAGCGTCCGGAAGAGTCCGGAATCGAAAAAAATCACTCCTAAAACCGTTCCATTGGCACAAAAAATACTCTTCTGGTGATTCTGAGGAGAGAATTTCGCTTCTCGATTTGAAGTCAGAATCCACTCAAGAAGCACTCACACAAATGTAATTGATGTATTTTATACAAGTCAGCTGACAGCAGCCGTAGATTATTTTTTGGCATTTCACCAATACTTTTGTGGATTCTTTCAGAAGTAGTTTTGTTGTTCCATTGGATTTCAGAATGAGTGGATCCCCGAGTGAAACCAATGGAAAACGACATATGCAACAATACTAACGCATTTAGCGTTTGCCACCCCATGAAAATATAGCTTGTAGGCAAGTAACGGGAAATCGGCCGAAGTTGGTGGTCTCAGTATTGTCTCTGATATGAATAGCTTTCAAAATATGCAAAGTTCAGAATTTCTGTCTATGTATTCCGAGCTCATAGCTCTGACATTTTGTTTGACTTAAGTCGATTAATTTTTTTGTGCTACTATATTTGTCGGTAAAGTCACTTTTCCGCTTTTGTGGTTTTCGATTTGGCAAAAAGATCAATTTTTGGAGAAAAAATCAATTCATTTTTTGATCGATATTGCTTTTCATGTTCGATTTGCCAAAAAAAAAAAAATCAATCTTTTTTTGATCTGAGGCACTTTTTCTCAGATTTACCTACTAAAGAAATCTGGAGATCGAAAAGGAAAGAAATTAAACACCGCACATCAGGGAATAACAATAGAAAAGAAGTTTAATAAATATGACGTTTGAGGAAATACACATTTGTACAGTGTTACCTAAGTAAAAAGCATTAACAGCGATAATTATAGTTTCTAGTTTTCTTTACAATATTTACACATAATTTCACTAATACCAATGTTAATGACATACAGCTGAGGGTTACGAATTGCTTATCGTTGGAAAGACTGCTTTTTTGAAGTATAACTTCTTTAGGCACACTTGACTTCGGGGGTAAGCTGGTGAATGCGTCACAAAAACGTTACGGAAATCGCAAACGGAAGTTGAGAGGCAGATATAAGTTACTGAAGATAGAAAGAGATGGAGTTACGTTTCGTTTCGTATATCTAAGCCACAGCCCACAGTGCAGCAGTGATACCAGATCGGGGGATTTATGCCTTTTTGCGGGATTTTCTCACTTATAATAAGCTAAAAGGTACGAAGGGATTTTTCAGACCTCATAGTACAAAAAGAAAAGGATTTTACTTTTTGGTAAATTTTTGTTCCTAAGCCTTACCTCATTCTCAAATCAAATTTCTGTGTCATTTTTGTATGAAAAATCAAGAATAATGAAACTTGAAACCGAGATAAAGTTTCTTTCATACCAATAATTTTCAAATAATTCATAAGATATTTATTTTATGTTGAATATTACTTTCATTTTAATGCCGAATGCAATTTTATGTTTCTTTTTACAATGTCTTAAAAATGTATTAGATGTACCTACATTTCTATTTTTGTATTATATACAAACGCATCTACTGCACGCACTATGATCCAATAATAAAAAAAGAAAAACATTTTATTTCTGTGTTTCATTTTGTACAATTAAGAGACTAAAACAAAAAAAATTTTATTAAAAGTTATTAACGTTTGCCATATATGGCTGCTTGTGCAGTTACACATTTTTCAAGCAAAATTACCTTTGCCTGAGTGGCCTGACTTTGAAAAGCTTGTCGTGTCCAGGTTGGCCAAATCTCACAAATTGATCATTATCAGCGAAATGGAGACATATTTTTATTTCCTCCCACCGCCTACATGGCATGGTCTCGTAAACAAAAGGCTGTCCTAATTGAGAGTTACAATAGCGTCTAGTAGAAGGCAACTTGATGAGGGACGTGAATAAGGTTATACCGACAAATTGTTCCATTTCACTTCGAGTAATGCTGACTGGCTTATTTATGTTATCTTGCAATGCTTTTCTATTGGATTCCTCAACAATCATGTCAAACAGTTCTCCCGTGAAAAGAAAAAAAAAGAAGTCGGCGGGGGTCTCTAGAGAGGACATTTCCTCTGGAAGCTCTTGGCTCCCTAAGAAAGGATAATCGCTGTCCATGTATGATGCACGAGACTTGTTCCTCCATGTTACCTTTTGCTTCTTCTTATCTTTCGATCTCAAAGTGGACAATGGTTTTTCATCATCAGAATCGTACTCGCTTTCATCGGTTTCAGGCACCTCCAGATGTTCTGTATAGTCCATCTCCATGGCCTGCTCATCCTCCGATTCGAGGATTTCATCCTCACTCTCATATCCATCACCAGGAATAATAGAAAATTTTTTTCCGTTGAAAGAATTTGACGAGATCAATGTTTTCTCACTGCAAAAAAAGCGAAAAGTTCATATTTTTGTGAATGGATAAGGAGCCATATATGGACGTTGCCAAAAATTCGCCGTGTCTTGAATTCCACAGTCATAATTGAACATTTAACACTTAAAATTTACTTACCAATATTGAATCTCACTAAAAAAGAATATAACAGCCTTTAAATTATTCTCTAGCCAATAATAAATAAACTTTTATTTCTATATTTTTGCACTGCACTCTCGCCGCGCGACCTGATAAATTTGACTACGGTTTTTCGCGATTGTGCAAAGAAAAAGAAAACTAAAAACATAAAATCACATACACAAAGAACTTTTCTAGACAATCCAAACGGTAATTTTCCAGTGGCAGTTGCGCAATCCTAGTAGTCGGCGTTTAAAAATCAAAAGCCATATATGGCTTCTTGTGCAGTAGAGGGTTAACATGTATTTATTTTTGTTAGCTTGCATAGTTAATGTATAATGTAACTTGTATTTGTCACTAATAAAAAAGACAGAATTTAATAAAATACATGTTTTCTTTCATTTAATATTTCGTGGGATATGTGTAGGATATTTTATATTTTGGTGTGGAATAATAGGGATATTTTGGGTATAGCCGTGGGATAACCTGCCTCTAAAGTCTGGTATCACTGCAGTGCAGGCCTATTGTCTGTATCACACTGTAGGAGCAAGAGAGTGACACCTCCCCTCACCTCGCACTTCCAGGGCCGCACTAACCATATGTGCAAGATGTGCAAATGCACAGGGCGCCAAGTTCTGGGGGCGCATTGCTATAAAAGAAAAATTAATTTTATCTTGCGCGTAAAAATACTGTCATTTGCATTTAAACAAAAAGCTTCTTCAAATAAGCCCAAAATAACAACATCCATCACACATGTGCTGAGTTATTTCTTGCACATTAACTCACATCACTTGCAGTGCTGCAACTTCAAGGAGAATCTAACTCAAAATATCGCAAAATAAAAAATCCCACAAGCCATATGCAAGTTCACTTCTTACCTACATAATCTCAAATAATTCCACCCTGTTCACGTAGGTACATTCCTTGCACATCCACTTACATTTAACAAAAGAATCTAGTTCAAAAATCTCAAAATAAAAAAATACCTCAATAAAAAAAAACCCCATTGAAAGTGTACCTCCAGGGTGATGTGGAGAAGACTTATTCATGTGTGCTAATATGAAAAAAGGGCGCTTTCTGTAAATCTTGCACAGGCCGCTAGTTTGGCTGGAGCTGCCACTGCGCACCGCACACATTTTGTTTCTCTCTTTCTTTTATAACCAGTTATTTTTCGTATATATAGACACAGGTCAGGCCTATTGCAAGGTTGCCACTTTGGAATTTTTTTATCCAAATTTGGTAATTTTTGTTTTTTTTTTGTTTTTTGAGTTTCGTAATTTGGTAATTTTTATCTGGTTATGATAACTTTTTGAGCAGATGTTAAGAATGCGAACTCGATAACAACTCATTTAAATGCTACCTTACTGTTTCTGAGTGAACGTATTGCATTATTTGCATATGCGTCATCACCATCCATACCTGTTTTATTCATTATGCAAGAATTTACCGAATGCACTCATTTTCTTCTTTTGACAGATGGTAAACTTCGAAATATTTTCTGTTTCTGTTTATAACTTCTTTGAGATATGGATAGGTTAATTAGTCATATTATTTATATACATACATAAGACTCTAATTTGTTAAAGTTTTGTTAAAAGAAATTAAGGATCGAAAATGGTAGATGATCCCATGCCTACTAGCAGCTGGTAATTTTGTGCAGAACGTTGTTTAGTTGTTTAAAGACTGACAAAGTTCCTACTACGTTCCTTATTGAATTGCAAAGTCTTGTGTTTTATAAAAGGTTTTTTTTTTTAAGCAAGCAATTATTTTAAAAATTTTTTTTTGTGGCCTTTTGTCTGTATCACACTGTAGGAGCAAGAGACAGCAGTGCGCGCACACATTTTCATTTTCTCTTCCTCTCATAGCCAGTGTATATAATATCTCAGTCAGTATTTCGTTTGCGAGTACATACAATCAGTGTTAGCGGCACCGACAACCGCAGATTGTAATACTGCTATGATTATTTTTTGGTACTAGAAAATTTTAATAAAAGACGATTTACAAGAGCGGTTTGTTTTTTGTGCTTTTCCCCTTTATCCCACGGAAGGCTTTTCGGACATCGAAATTACCACAAAAAGGGATAAATCCCACGATATAATAACACTGCATACAATCATATAGAATTATGGATTGAGCTAAAGAAGTTTTACTTCAGTCGTGTGGTCTAAAGCACACTCGTTTTTTTTTATATTAAATTATTTCGAAATGCGTTATTATAAATGTGTGAAAATCAATTCAAATGGACTTCCAGCGCAAGTGCGGCCAACTCAATACAAACAGGAACCAATAAAATTCGGATTTAATGTTCGGTTTGCCAGCAGAAATCTGAAATCTCCGATCAAAATCTGAAAAGCCAAATCAAGAACGACATTAGTCACGAAGTTCTTGACTAGATTCGTCGGCTACCTGTAATGAAGAGGAATGGGAGAGAGATGACAGTCTGCAGAAGGCGGAATAAAATTGTGGGGGATGAGGACTAGGTTTTAGGGACGGAAGAAGGAAACGAAAATCGGGATTATTTGGCAACTCAGATGCGGGCGCATGCGGGGGGCACTGATGGTCGTCCTCCTGGTGGTTCTATACCCTCCCTACCGTGTACCAGTAACCGCTAAAATTACAACCTGGTACCCTAGCGATAGCCCTATGTTTTCGCTATTCCAATTCCTCGGAAATGAAACACAAAATTATCGCTTTAAACAGTCATTATTCAGATATTTTTTAACCCCATAATCTTGATTATGCATCTTTAGAAAATACATGTTTAGAAGTTATTCGTAGACAAAGTAGTACATTTTGTAATAAAAGTCAATTAAAACTAACATCCCAAATCTATTGGCGTATAATATTTATAATTAAATCACTTCGAATTCTCAACTTTTTATTTTCCTTATTGGTGTAGGTAATTCACCTTTAAGTAGTATTCAAATTAAACAAACTAATAACTAGGAAATAGATATTCAAGACAACAGCAAATCTTTTGAATGCTGGCAATTTATCTACACTTTAAATTACAAAGCAATGTATGTATGTACTGTATTTTTAAATGGCTGTGCATGTGAAAACCGGAACCGATCACACAAAATTAATCTCAATATTTGTACATATAAACAAACTTACCCTGGGATCCACTTCGTCCAGTTGATGCTGCAAACGAAATTTTTATGAACGAAAAAAAAAACGGACAAGAAAATGCCTCTCACGCACAGACAGCACAATACTAATTTTTCTGGCAAAAACGGTTGAAAGGGGGGGGGGGGGGGGGGAACAATCACATACACATAAACTGCTGCAACTGCAACCTATCGAAGTGGCTCGAAGTCGCCCGTTGGCTACCGTGTGGGTGGCGTTTCGGCAGGTGAATTTCTTGGTCGATCAATTAATTGGAGGCGACTTTTACCGTCAGGATTGGGTCTTGGAGCAGACGGGTCGGATTTTCACTATTGCGAATTCCAATTGCAGGTCACTGGTCTGGCCGGTAGTTTTTGACGGGACCGGTACTGAGGGTGAGAACAAGCCAGTAAGGCGGGGTTTTTGGCGAGGCGATTTTTAGCTTGCAGAGAGTGTGGAGTGGCCGAACACTATCAATTTAATCAAATGGGGGAAGGTTCGGGCGGTATTATTGTGGCTCGCGGCTGGGCTGATTGATTACTTTATATACACAGTCTGGCGATGTGCGAGTAAAAGTATTCGCTGTGTTTTTTTTTCTTTCGTTTAGAGATTATTACACGCGCGTAAGGATATTTCAGCACGTGAAATTTTGGTTTTCTTTTTTTTTTTTATTGTTATTTCGGCTGCCCACCATAAATGCAAATTAGCACGCAAATTAACTATGCACGAAAATAAAAACACTTCGCGCAACGATCCGGGGAGCTTTACTCCGGCAGTGTTAGCAAATTCGTTAAAACAAATTTTATACTCGAGCTATTAAAATTCAGAACTTTTAGAAAAGGACTTATTGCACGCGTATCTTATCCCGATTACTTCAGCCACGCTTAACACCGTTCTCGTTCGCTTATAATTCAAGACCGACTTTTATCTCCATGTGCCACTTTCACCATAGCCTTTGCCATTCGCAAACGGTTCCGCACTCTCGACTCCTTCGCATGTCAAGCCCTTTTCGCAGCTACTGGCAGGTATATAACGCTTAGCGGATCTCTCGCGCGAGCACAGCAGAAGTGTTCGAGAGCCGTCCCTTGCCTTGTCGCATGATCCTCCTCCTTGGCACCCACCGTTCGAACCATTGCACACACTCAGCAATGGTAAATCGAGCTGCGATATTATCGTGTGATCGACTGTATCAAAAGACAAACTTATGTAAAGGAAAAGTGGAACCTACTAGAAAGTGTATTTTTGTTTGTTTTTGTTTTTTCTCTCGGTCACCGTGCAATGGATTTGGGTGAGTGGAACGTGCGTTAGGCGAACATATACATCGCGGCTGAACTTTGAGGGATTAGAAAACAATGTGGTATTCGATTGGTCGCTCTCAGAGCACTTTTTTTTGCTCTATGTCACATTTTATGTTCGTTTGGTACGAAAAAAGTTATCTCTTCGATTTCAGAGCAATTTTACGAATCTGGATTTTTCTCAGAGTTGCTTCAGATTTACCAATACAAGTGCGTCTGAGTTTGACAGCTAGTGGAGTTTGTTTACGTTTTCGTGAAATTTTCCAAGTGCAAAGAAACGCATTGCATGTTCGCTCTGTATCACCTAACGCACGAAAGCACTACACTGAATTGTACTAAATAGTCTAGTACATCTGTCATGTTCGATCAGCTGATCGCGACACTGACATTCGTGAAATTTTCCTATTGCATACGTCTCCAACTTTTCTCTCCAAACATCAGCTAAAGTTCTAGCTAAATTTTGACATAGAGCACGCCGTGGATAAATGTCACAGAAAACAGCTGTTCTTTGAAAAAACTTCCTTCAAAAATGTAATTCTCTCTTATTTCAACTATGTCTGATTCTAGGTACTTTTCGTCCATGTAGTAATTAAAAGAGCTCATCCTTGCAGACTTTTCCGCAACAGAACAAGAAATACACAACGATCTGTCACAATTTAGCTTGAGAAAATGTGCCGACCCATTAAATGGGCACGGTAAATTTTGAAAGACACATGAAGTACATTCTGGAACAATAGTTTGATTATTTAGCTCGAGCTGCGTACCAATCAGCTAAATGGGTTCGCTTAAATTTAGCTCAGCTAAATTTTGGAAAGAATTTTGTAAGGGAGCGAAAATTTATCTCGAGCAGCGTACTAAGCTTAAGCTTTTGCGTACCGTATGCGCCATTTTCTTCGCTGTTGGAATAATCCAGCGAGATTTAAGGAACTTAACTAAATCAAGGTCTAACCCGTTATACGAGTTGTGTTAGCTGAAGCAATAAGACTAAAAAAGTATTGATCTGTTGTACTACACACTCATCCGTAGATTCTCAGCTGAATGATCTTGCCGGTGGTGTTAAGTTGCCATTTTCGTCTTGCTACGAGCAACGTCGAACTGTCAAATGATAGATGGCGCTATTGGGGTATGTTATTCGAAATGCAAAGGCCAAGGTAACTCGCTACCATTTACTTTAATTAAAGCCTATTCCTAGTGGACCATTTAGCCACAAAACTAAAATCAAGAGAAAGCACTGGTACATCACCCGCATTAACCAGAGCATCGATGGTATTTTAAGGTAAGCAGAGACCGACCTAAAACGTAAAAATAAATGGTTAGCGCAATATAAAGTATTCAAGACCTAGCTTCTTGCAACTATTCATTTGTGAGTGTTCTTATTTTAAGGACGAATCGAAAAGACCGAACGGCTGAATTAGGAAACTTTCTCAGGATAGTTATACACTCGGACTTCGGCCTTCACTTTTCTTCTTATTCTGAGTTTATTTCATGTCTCTTCCCAAGTTGTCCCATCAGCCTTCCTAAGATTACCTCGCTTCCAACCGCTGAATAATATTCTTAACTTGAAGGTCGTCGACATGCGTTGGGGTGTTCGAGACGAAGCCACCGACGATCACATGACAACAGAGCTCTGCATGCGAGAGATTGCAAATTGTCAGCGCCTATCGATGGGACCGAATTTCGTCGTGTTTCTTGGTCAGAAATATGGATACCGGCCGATACCAACATATATCGTGTCATCGGAACTACAGCTGTTGAGGTGAGACCATCCCCAACAGTGCTTTAAAATCACATTCAAATCCATTTTGCAATGCAGGGATGAGTTAGCTTCTATGGGGGTGGACGGAATGCTGCTGGACATGTGGTACAAGAAGGACAGCAACGCGGTGCCACCGATATCAGTCCTGCAACCAATCTCATCGATTCTCATCAATTTCAACAACAAGGTGATACTCACAAATAACCTTTGTCATTCAAATAAAAGTGCAACCGTTCTGTAGAGAGTTCCGAAGCTTCAAGCTGAAGATCAGGCCGTCTGGTGGGACACACTCAACAAAATGCAGAAGCTTCTCCGCAAGGCAGCCCTCTCATTGAACACCAACGCAAAGATGGACAAGGAAACAATGCACAACTACTTTATGTCTGGTGAGAAACTTTAACGTCCAACTGAAATATTTATATACCATCCAGCTCTTCTTAGTAACCGAACGTGAAGTCATCAATGGCATTCTGGATGTTAAGAACACAAAGAACCACTGCCTCGCCTATGTCCGCTACATAAACAACATCAACCTCCAGAACTTGAAGAAGGCATCACTCTTCGTCGATATCATCAACCGCAGTCTGGACACAGAGTCTTCGAAGCTACTCGCAAACCTGCGCGATGAACGACTTCCGAACAAAATCGAGTCGTCCAATATGCAAAAGTAGGTCTTCCAACTTTGATCTCAGGCCAATTGAGAACTGTCTTTAAATCTATTTCCAGATACACTGTTGAGTGGATCGGACGCGAAGGTCTCGACATCGAGACCCACGAGGAGTACCTCAATCACTTCATAGCTCATTTCTATAAGAACATCGTAAAGCTGGTCGATCGAGCGATGCGTAAGGAAGACTCCAGCGCACAGGGGCAAATAGTAACTGAGATCCTTCAGCATTTGCACGCTTGTAACAATTCGGTCAAGGTATTCTATGGTCGTGAGGAAAATCTCGAACATATCAAGCGCTATATGCTGGGGGATTCAGACAAGCCACTTGTCCTTTATGGCGAGGGAGGTTGTGGTAAGACGTCGCTGCTGGCGAAGAGTGCTTCATTGGTGGCAAGCGATTGGTTTGTTACCAAGAGACCGATAAATGTGATCAGATTTTTGGGTACGACACCTGATTCTAGTGCGTTGACACCAACTTTGATTTCAATTTGCCAGCAAGTAAGTTTGGGCGTAGTTACCCATTTGATTTAAAAGTAATTTCCGTTCCTTTCAATTGCAATCGATGATGATCTTCTAATTTTAGATATCTTATAACTACTTGTTACCTTTTGAGAATATCCCCGACGATTTAGTACCTTTAACGGCACATTTTAAGCAATTGTTAACTTATGCAAGTCCCGCACAACCCCTAACATTGTACCTTGATTCGGTGGATCAGTTAACTGGTACACAAGATGCGAACAAAGTTTCATGGATACCGACTAGATTGCCACCGCATTGCAAGGTAAGATAAGCGCAAAATTTGTGGTTAACATTGGCAACGAAAATCCATTAGAACGGACTGCGACTTCTTAGCATGTGCATTTTTTTTTTTTTGATTTGAAACTAAAGGCCATTGCAACGGCTGAATAGTTTTTTTTTTTGTGGAATTGTGTGGGATAGTTTTTTTTTTAATTCCTATTCGTGGAAAGGTTTTGTTATTCTTATAAGCCATAATTTGTGTGTATATATTTGCTTGCTATCCGTCTATTTCTTCAGTATATATATATCATAAACTAACTAAAGGGTGATTTTTTAGCTGGTTTGGTTTTGGCAACACTGGTTTTGACAGCTGACGTGTGTTTAGTACCTTGTGTCACTGTCAAACAGCTTCAGTTTGGTTTGCAATTTAACCATGGATCGTCTAACAAATGAACAACGCTTGCAAATTATTGAATTTTACTATCAAAATTCGTGCTCGGCTCGAAATGTTCATCGCGCGCTGCTTCCATTTTATGGTCGGCATTCTCGACCTTCTGAGCAGTCTATTCGGAAGATTGTGACCAAATTTCGCACCAAATTTACTTTGTTGGACATTAAACCACCAACACGTTTACGTACTGTGCGTAGTGAAGAAAATATTGCGGCCGTATCAGCTAGTGTGACAGAAGACCGCGAAATGTCGATTCGGCGCCGTTCCCAGCAGTTAGGCCTTTGTTACCGCACTACGTGGAAAATTTTGCGGAAGGATTTGGGCGTAAAGCCTTTTAAGATACAGCTGGTGCAAGAACTAAAGCCAGCCGACCTACCACAACGCCGAATTTTTGGTGAATGGGCTCTTGGAAAGCTGGCCGAGGATCCGCTTTTTTATCGAAAAATTGTGTTCAGCGATGAGGCTCATTTTTGGTTGAATGGGTACGTAAATAAGCAAAATTGCCGCATTTGGAGTGAAGATCAGCCAGAAGCATTGCAACAGCTACCAATGCATCCCGAAAAAGCCACTGTTTGGTGCGGTTTATGGGCCGGCGGCATTATTGGGCCATATTTCTTCAAAGATGATGCGAATCGCAGCGTTACTGTCAATGGTGAACGCTACCGAGCGATGATAACAAACTTTTTTTTGCCCGAAATGGAAGTTCTTGACTTGCATGATATGTGGTTTCAACAAGACGGTGCCACATGCCACACAGCACGCGAAACAATGGCGCAATTGCGAGGCGAGTTTGGTGAACAGTTAATTTCACGTTTCGGGCCGGTCAATTTACCGCCTAGATCGTGCGATTTGACACCATTAGATTATTTTTTGTGGGGGTATGCCAAGGCTAATGTGTATAGGGACAAGCCCGCTTCGATTGACGCACTGGAAGCCAACATCCATGCATTCATTCGTGAGATACCGGCCGATATGTGTGAAAGAGTATGCCAAAATTGGACTCAGCGGATGGGCTACCTGAGACGCAGCCGCGGTCAACATTTGCATGAAATTATCTTTAAACATTAAATTGCAAGGTTCAAACTATCGATTCAAATAAATATTTCATTCATTTTTTCGAATTTTTTGTGTTTTTTTTTTTAAATAAGTTCTAAACCTCTTAAAAAATCACCCTTTACTATCATACTGAGAACCCCAGCTCACAATCCTCTTGCCGCTGGCCCCCTCAATTTTGATTCAAATTTGCCATTTTGTATTCCTATCAGTGTTATGTCAAAAAAGAATCCGTGTGACATGCAAAACCATACAAAAAATACAAAAGTAAATGCTGCCAGCCGCGGCAACCGTGTTGTTGAAAAGAGTTCGGGAATACCACATTTTTTCATTACTGAACGCCATTGGTTAGTTATTATAAATTGTTAAAAGGCGAATTATTTGATATGTTTGGTTAATGTTTGGTTAATAAATCTACCTAAAGGAGATGTTCTATATACTAGAAATATATTAGGACAAACATGGTTGTGTATTTTTCGCTTTTGGATATCATTAACTTTGATTTCGTGTGTAAATTTTTCTTAAATAATGAAGAAAATTTGCTCAAAATGTTTTTATTTTTCCTCAACCATAAATTGTAAATTTTCGATGAATATTTTTAGCAAATGTACACTTATCCACAAAAAAAAAATGATTCACACGTAACGAAAAATTTTAAATTAAACGGATAAAATTCTATGAACGCTGGCAGCAACTTTGCCCAAAGCGGAAGTGGCATAATGCAAGGTGCGAGTGTGTTGGTGAGCCGGAATTTTTGAAGTTACGTGACATTTGTCAATACGAATTTCTGTGTAACAATACAAGTGCACTTAGCATTTGCCACCCCATAAAAATACAGCTTGTAGGCAAGTAACGGGAAATCGGCCAAAGTTGGTGGTCTCGGTATTGTCTCTGGTATATACTACAAATTCATTTTCCAGCTATACAAAACCGCAGAACACTTTATAACCAGTGGCTTGCAATGGCGTTCAACACTTTTTCTCAATGCAGCGGGTAGTTTTGCGCTAGATTGAGAAATTTCCCTGAAAGGAAATGGTGAAATATCAATTTTTTTTTATATGGAGTTTGACATGCCGCTAGTCATCTAGCGGGCAGTGGAACGCTGCCATTAGTAATCAGATTTTTTTTATATTAATAAGTGTTTTTTATTTTTGTCAATGATTCACATAGTTCATCGATTTCCATTGTTTACAACAAAAATTTAAGCATCCCGTACTATATAGATTATCTATGTAAAATGAAAGATATCCTAATATGTATACCTATGCGTTTAAATATATGTAATTTGGTACTAAATTCACCACACCATACGCACCGTTTTCTTAGCACGTAACGATAACAATTATTTGCATTATTTGAATTGTTTCCAATGTTACCACAGAATGAAATGTCAGGCATCTGTCTTATTCTCTTTAATTGTATTAAGTTGTCTGGGATGACGGTCTATTTAATACTTAGTTTATGCAATATAGTCAACTTAGTGCTGATTTTTCAATAGTCAGATAGCCAACCAGATAGGGGTTAACTGTCAGATAAGACATAAATCCATTTTTCAATAGTCGAATAGCAGGTATTCGAAGAATATAACAGCTAACTGTCTCATAAAGTTATCTACCCGTTTCTGAGACTGATAAAATATAAATCTCTAGTTAAAGTAGGCGAACTGTCAAACTTGAAAATTTTATTTTACAAAGTTTTGTTTGGGGAGATATGTTCAATGTTTATATTCCAGAAATGGAATTGTTCGACATTATTGACGATATTATTATTGAAGAAGAGGAATTAGCAAACAATTACTTCAATCCAACAAGGAAACAAAGACACACACTTCTGGAGTACTTTGAATCCTTATGAATAAGTTACAATAATTTAATTTAAATGTATTATATTCGAAACTGCATAGGCACGATTTTGAAAAAAAAAATACTTATGTATGTATAGGTACACATTATATGTATTATATTATGTCATTAAATTATTTCTTCATCTCTTGCACATGAAGTTGGTGTTCACTCTCTCTTCTATTTATATTCTAATGATAAACGTCAAGCTTTGAACACGACTATCTTCTATGCTTTAACACAGAAAATTGTCAATCAATCAGTCTCACTCACACCACTTTACCTTCGAATAGTTATCTAGCTCTTATTTTTTTTGATTGAAAAACTCAAAGCTTATATCTAGCAGATAAAGAGTGAAATAAATTTAAAGGTTGGGCGATTTATCTGACTATGTAAAAATCGGCCCTAAGAGGACTAGATTTTTGAATTTGCTCATTCCTGGTTAGCTGTCAAAATATTATTTGTTCTTTCCCTTTCCGTGGAAACTCATATTACCTTTAAGAATTGGAAAATAGAAATCCTCCATTAAAAGCGATCCGCTGCGCAATAGGGCTACTGATATGCCCTATATTTTTCCTTTGGTTAGGTGCTGCCATCTAGGGTTCGTAGACTCAATCGCTATGGACCTATATTGCCTAATTATCTGTTTGAATAGTTGTTCCCACGACCTCTTTCTAACTTAAAACTTGTTTAAGCCACTTTGTCACCATCTTGCTTATTGTTCAACTCGATACGATCTTATTTCATCCCGAATAACTATAGACCCGCCTTCACGTCTCAACTTCCTGGTGATTCCGAAAGCCACCCTGCTTTGTCCACTGCTATTTGAAGGAAAGCATTCCCTCAGCTCATTTTTGTTTCATAATTTTTTTTCTGCCTGTGTTTAAAATTAAAAGAAGAAAGAACACATTTTGTACATAGTTTAAGAGAATATTAACTTTGAGCGTTACCATTGTAAATATCCATCATCCATAAGTGATCCGCAGAGATAAGCGTAAGTTTTCATTTGCCTGGCTTGTGCTTCGTTAATTTGTTTACATCAAAGGTGCGCAATACTTCAGCATCTTTGGACCTACATATCCATACACACAAACATGATGTAAATATATCAGTTTCATCTACGAATTTTGAACTACCACCACTTTTGGGTACAAGCTTCAAAGTCTATATTGCAGATAATAATCTCTTGCGCGAACGAGGAATCTAATCCGACAGTTTCGCAGGAATACCACGTCCTCTGCAAAATGATCGACATCGAGGAGAACTTCATAGAAGTCACCGCACTGGGAGAGGAACTCGCAATGAATGTCATAAAAATGTGGATGAAGACAGCCTGCCGCGACTTGAACAACTACCAGTGGCGTTTGGTGGCAAACGCCATCAGCAAGTGTTCGTTGCCCATATTCGTGAAGCTTGTATTCGCCGAGATTTGCCGCTGGCGAAGCTACACTCGCCCGCAGGAGACCCACCTGGCTTCAACGGTAATGGACTCGATTATGATGCTATTCGAACGGATTGAGAAGCAGCACGGCCGCATTTTGGTGTTTCACGCGTTAGCTTATATTACAGCTGCCAAGTCGGGATTGTCGGAAAGTGAATTGGAAGATCTGATTTCGTTGGACGACAAGGTGCTGGACGATGTGTATCAGTACCATATGCCACCGGTTCGAAGGATTCCCCCTCTGTTGTGGACACGTATCCGAAACGATCTGCCCAACTATCTGAGCGAGAGGGAAGCCGATGGGGTGAACGTGATGAACTGGTACCACAGGCAGTTTAGGGACACTGCCAAGGAGAGGTACTTCAAGAACATGAATATGGCGATGTATTTCCATTCGATGATTGCCGACTACTACCTGGGTATATGGGGCGGTGGGATTCCGAAGCCTTTTAAGTTTACCGAAATCCAGAGGCATAGGTTGATTTGTCTCTAAATTTGGTCGAGTCCTGCAGATGGGAATTATTTTCAATTTTCCTTTACAGATTCAACTTGGCCGACAAGGAAGGATCAGCCGATCGTAAAGTGCCTGTTCAGCCACTGATGTTTTCAAGCAAGGATGGATCAGTTACGCGTTACAACTTGAGAAAGGTAGGTAGACCATATAAGGTCTGTTTGAATTGTTTAAAAATTGTTGACCAACTGCGTGATCCGTTTAAAAAAGGGACTGTTTGTATAGCAATCGAATTATTTTGCGCCCGTTCCGTTTTCCACTGTTTTTGTATTTCCATTTCGCAGTTTGGAGAACTTCCGTTTCACTTCGTTCGCTCGCGTCGCTTTAAGGATCTCTTCGTCCATGTGCTCTTTAACTACGAGTGGTTGCATGCAAAACTGTCCAGTTGTCCTCTGCAAGCTGTATTAGCGGATTTCGAAGATGCCTCGGCAAATACTGACGATAAAGAAGCGAAACGAGAACTTATGCTGGTTGCAGATGCGCTGCGCTTGGGAGGCGCCATTCTAGCTCTCTATCCAAATATGCTGGCGCCACAACTTATCGGTCGTTTGCTGCCTGAGATCGGAGGTAATGAAAACATTAAGATGCTGTTGCGTGCTTGTGATCGGTCTGGGCCGAAGGATTGTTCACTCATTCCAGTGAATCACTGCTTGCATACTCCAGGTGGACCATTAAAGGTACACAAAATCATTGTTTGCTACAGCAAGATGTGATTTCCTTCTTCTTTTATAGTATTCCCTGGAAGGACACCAGTTTGCAGTATTTGCATTCTGCCTCACAAGTGACTTTCGATACATGGTCTCGATTTCGACACATTTCATCACATTCGATCTGTCAACGTCAGATCTGACTAGAGATGTCAATCCCGGTATTGAGGGAATAATGCAACAGCTTGTCTTGAGTCCGGATAACAAATGGGCAGCTGCTTACTCAAACAACAATCAAACGGTGTTGTTGAACATGTTATCGAGCGAGTTTGTTGTTATCGAGAACCCTTTCGAAGAATCTGACCAAGTTACTGGTTTATTTTTGCTGAATCATAGGTAAGGATTTAAGGGTTGCATTTATTATTTGTTTATCAAACAAGTCCTGCCCAATATGATGCTCTAGATTTGTTGATTAATGACTAAACAATAAGTTATAATTAAATCGTCCTGGTGACAACTTTTTCCATCAGAAAAGCCCCTCCCTTACTAACTAAAATACTAAAATCAGGACTACACTTTACACTCTTTAAGTCTGTTCCTTTACTTTTAAATCTTACTAATTTTTACGAATTTTTACACAATGCCGTTCCTTAACTCGAAAAATTCGTAAAAAAGAGCGCAATCGAGAGAGCAAGAAATTACCCCTCCACTGAGAATCTTAAGAATTTTTACTCAACAAATTTCTTGGTGTAAGAATTGAAAAATCTGTCAATTAACAGCTGATTCGAAATTTGTTGTCCTATTTGACATTTGTTTTAATTTTTTTGTTTATTAAAATGGTATCAACAGGCGGAAAAATAAAATTGAATGTTCTCCTTAGATTCTTTTGGTGGCGACCAGATTCTTCCTCGCTGTAAGGAGTAAGAAAGGACAATCTCCTCCACGTAATTTTTAATGCTGTGCCGCTTTTCCTCTTCTCGAATGCTTGTAGTTTAATCAGTACAAACTCTTCCATATACTAGGATTCATGATTTCGATTAATTCCGAATCACTTTCATCGCTAGGTAGATAAATCAACTAATGTTGTTCGTAAATTAGCAAATTCTTCGAGTTTATCAGATATTTTAACGACTTTTCGTACAACTTTTTTGAATTTTTGAATTATATATCTGTCGTTTTTCATAGATTACTACAAAAGCGTTCCCTAACTTTTTCGTAAGTGTCTCTCTATGTGAGAGAATTTATCCCCACCACTGCCATTTTGACAGTCTTTTCCATTCTTACTACAAAAGTAAGGGACAAGACCTAATTTGTTGAGTAAAAATTCGTAAGATTCTCAGTGGAGGGGTAATTTCTTGCTCTCTCGATGACGCTCTCTTTTACGAATTTTTCGAGTTAGGGAACGACATTGAGTAAAAATTCGTAAGAATTAGCAAAAGTTCGTAAGATTTAAGAGTAAAGGAACAGACCTAGTGTCAATTCGCTTATTTGCGATGCTGATGCGATGCGCAGTTTAGTTTATGCTGATGCGTTGCTGATTGAATATGCCTTATTTTTGTCGTTATTAAAAGCTTTACCTCCGCCGCGCTGAAATACTCAATGTAAACAAAAAATGTTTGTGAGAAAAATAAAAATAAAGAATTCAACAAAAATTTATAAATTTTTCCGTCAAACGCCTTTGTACCTATTGATAAAAATGTTTATTTACTTTCTTTTCTTTTGCTTCCGACATTTTTCTTACGTTTTTTCCGGCGAATCCACAGCGCATCAAGTTTCTGTGATGCTTTTTTTCGTTATGTTTGCGCATCAGTTTGATCAAATTTGCAATAATGAACACTTCACGTTGAAAGTGATGCCAATAGTTGCATTAATGAACATTTTGCAAAGCATCAGTGATACGTTACTGAATTTACACACAATTATAATTAATTATTAATAGCGCAGTGTTGTAGCACTCTCTCTTCATTTATCCCACGAAGCGCGGTAATTTTTCCCTTTTCATCATACTCAAATTCCCTTTTAAAATCCCACGATACTTTTTTGCGTCAAAATCCAGTTTTTTAAAGTAAAATTTCTATTACACGGAAAGAAAATCACGTTTAATTAACATTTGGTATAAAAACCGCAGTTTGTAACACTGATATTATTATTTTTTTGTACTACAAAATTTTGATAAAAGACGATTTACATGAGCTGTTTTTGTTGGACATTCAGTGTGTTGACAATCATGGTGAAATACAGGTGTTTTGATAGAATTTCACCAAAAATTCATAGTTTGAATGTTTTTTGCCAGATTTCTGAAATTCCCACGATTTGGTACTATATGCCTTTATCCCACGGAAGGCTTTTCGGACATCGAAATTCCCACAAGAAGGGATAAATCCCACGATATAATAACACTGGTATAGCGCTCCATTGGTTGTCTGTTTTATACCGCAGCTGTCTAGTTCACAAATGTGAAATATGATTGACGTACGACGCCATTTGCAAAAATTATAACGTCTTCCGTTAAAATTTTGCGCCACCTTATATTTGCAGTTAATTTTCGTCATGACAAGTTTTTCTTTACAAAAGGGGGAATCTAAAAAAAAGGAATGTATATCTAAAGAAAAAAGAATGTATATCCTTATCTCCTTTCTATTTTAGCCTTTTTGTGAATACTAAACTCAAGTGGGCTCGCTTTGACATGAGAGGCAATCTCATCAAGCAGTTCCCGGCACCAAGTGACACTTCGGACTGGGAAATATTAAGTAAGAAAACCGCAATAAATATTTAACTATGGTATTTAAAAGTCTCTTCACTCTCAGGCATGGAGTTCCTAACGATGGATGACCACAATGTAGTATATTGGTCAGGATCTATAAGTGAAACACGCTTACGACTGGACTCCACAAGGGGGGAAAGCCGCTGCGAACCACTGCTCTTTCATAGTGCAATGGCGATCAACAAATCTCGAAACCGCATCTACTGTTGTGCAACAGAGGGGAATTATCAAGTAAGTATCCGGATTCACACCGATTTGTGAGAGAAATTTACCTAACCCCACTTTTCCTTATAGGTAAGCATGTTTGAGTTCGAATCGGATGGAGATTCCATTGCCTGGAATTTAAAAGAAACCCTACCGCGCTTTGAAAATGATGACAAGGAAATGCTTCTACAGCTTCGACTAGATCAACACGATCGTATGTTGCTCGGTACTGCTGGCAAAGGATTTGTCATATGGGACTTTGGCAAGGATGGTTCCAGGATCGATGAAAAAGCCATTTATCTACCACTTCCCCATGGGGTACGGAACATTGCCACCAAAATGATGCAATCAAACTCGTTTATGATCAGTTCCCTACTCAACTACGCAGTGGCAGGTGTAAGGAAAAATCTCTACGTTTGGTGTTTGCAAACGAGGCAACTGGCGAAAGTTCTAGATGCGCACTTTGGAAGAATCATCCAATTGGAGGCGTTGACCATCGGCAATTGGAACAGTGTAATTACGTCATCCATTGATAGATCTGTAAAGGTCTGGAACATCAACAACATCTTTGAAAAAGTTCACGTCATTGATCGACATGAACTGCAGATTGATGGTATAAGGTAAGCGCCGCGCCGTCTGGTGGCAGTCGATTTAACTTGAAAGAATGGCGACAATTGTTGGGTATATCTCTATAGTCGTACGTCAAAAGCAACAAGTAGTCGCTGATTTGAACGTTACGTTTGCCTTTCCCAAGCGATTTCTTTCGCTGCGTTCTTTTCAATCTCATTTTTATGGCATTTAAAGTAAACTTGTTTGGCAATAACTACTTTTGTAATAATAATAAATAATAATGGCAGTATATATACAGATATATAATTCAAAAATTCAAAAAAGTGGTACGAAAAGTCGTTAAAATATCTGATAAACTCGAAGAATTTGCTAATTTACAAACAAAATTAGTTGATTCATCTACCTACCGATTAAAGTGATTCGCAATTAATCAAACTTCTTCTTCATGAATCCGAGTATATGGAAGAGTTTTAACTGATCAGACTACGAGCAAACAAATGTCAAATGTCAAATAGGAAAACAAATTTCGAATCAGCTGTTAATTAACAGCTTTTTCAATTCTTAAACCAAGAAATTTGTTGAGTAAAGATTCAGTAAGATTCTCAGTGGAGGGGTAATATCTTGCTCTCTCAGTGACGCTCTCTTTTACGAATTTTTCGAGTTAAGGAACGGCATTGAGTAAAAATTCGTAAGATTTAAAAGTAAGGAAACAGACCTAGTACTAAGTTGACACTTCGCATAAGTGGCTGACGTAGAAAAAGTGACGTTCCCGACCAATCTAGTTTTTGCGTTCAGGTTACATCTCATCCAGACTAATCTAGTCGACTTAAAATAACTAGATTCTTGAATGTGCCCAGTGTCACTTTACATGCTTTTTCATGGACATATTAGCTGCTAGTGAAATGTCAATTCCAAGCAATATCTGACAGATAAATGAGAAATGAGAGAAATCTCTCAATTTCAAAAGAAGTACGTGACCGGTTTTCTTACAAAAAGTTTAAGAAATTTCATTTTGAAATTATTGTAAGATGCAGCATCTACAAAATAAGTTGGAATTGAATTTTTTATAAGCTAAATACCTATTAAACTTACCATTTTGAATGCGCTGATATGTTCTAGGAGAACAGAAACGTCAAACATTTGCGCAGCGATTCTTATTTGCGATGCTGATGCGTTGCTGATTGAATATCACGCTTGAGTTTTAGATCGCATTGTTCACATCAAACATTTTAATGTCAAGATGGAAGTTTTGTAAAAGACGAAAAATTTGTTTTCATGCCTTATTCTCGTCGCTATTAAAAGCTTTACCTCCGCTGCGCTGAAATACTCAATGTAAACAAAAAATGTTTGTGAGAAAAATAAAAATAAAGAATTCAACAAACATTTATAAATTTTTCCGTCAAACGTCTATGTACCTATTGATAAAAATGTTTATTTACTTTTTTTTCTTTCGCTTCCGACATTTTTCTTACTTTTTTGCCGGCGAATCAACAGTGCATCAGGTATTTCTGTGATGCTTTTTTTCGTTATGTTTGCGCATCAGTTTGATCAAATTTGCAATAATGAACACTTGACGTTGAAAGTGATGCCAATAGTTGCATTAATGACCATTTTGGAGAGCATCATGATGCCAGTGATGCGTTACTGAATTTACACATGAGTTCTGTACAGACTACAGAGATATAATATCTTTCCAGGGGAAAGGCGGCTGCCTACAAGCTGTTTTCCCGAAAAATTCATGAAGTCACGCATCCATTCTCATTTCTATACTAGAATAAGTGAGTTCGTGAATTCACCCGGAAGATGGCTGAAAATTGGTGAATTCATAAAATTTTCAAATATCCTGGAAAACTGGTTTGGACTTGTTCACTAGGAAAATTTGAATTTTGACGGTTGACAGTTAATTTGCTTGCAGTGAATATATAATTAATATGTTTCTAACACTTTGACACTGCCTTTTATCAAAAATGGTTAATATAGTTACGAATAACAATTCAAATTCCATTTTTATTAACAGAGTTATGAAAAAAGTTTTCTTGTTAAGTTGAACACAAGCAGGCTGTATAAATTAAAGTTATTTACAATTTAACAATCAATTTGCATATAAACTGCAAAATCCAAAATCCATTCGGCCGGCCATTCTGAATTTTTGATTGGTGGTCTGCCATAATTAGACTTTCTTTGTAGCTCACATGTATTCACAGACAGGGATTGCAATTACAAAAACAACAATCTAATGTCGTTTTCCATTGGGCAAAAAGAAGCGTCCGGAAGAGTCCGGAATCGAAAAAATCACTCCTGAAACCGTTCGATTGGTACAAAAAATACTCTTCTGGTGATTCTGAGGAGAGAATTTCGCTTCTGGATTTGAAGTCAGAATCCACTCAAGAAGCACTCACACAAGTGTAATTTATGTATTTTATACAAGTCAGTTGACAGCAGCCGTAGATTATTTTTTGGCATTTCACCAATACTTTTGTGGATTCTTTCAGAAGCAGTTTTGTTGTTCCATTGGATTTCAGAATGAGTGGATCCCCGAGTGAAACCAATGGAAAACGACATAAACAAATGGGTTTTGGGGGGATAGACGTACGAAAGATATCCATCTCTTTTATTCATTCATCTCTGATGGTGGTAGTCATAAGCCTTCTATTCTTTACGCTTCTTTCTAGTTTATCTTTAGTCGATTTGGCTGTTACGGTCACCCGCAGCTGTGTTGGAGTTTGGGAAACACGTTCCGGACGTCTGTTAGCTAAGTTAGCGGACAGCCCACTAGGCGCTATTGTTACTCATGCTGAGATCACTCCCGATGGGAAATATATCATCTCGTCAGAGACCGGAAAGTTCTTAGTTTGGAATAGGGTCTCCGAGCAGGTTATTTACCGTGATGATCAGCCTGGAATTCAACAAATAACCTTTCTGGAGGACGGTGCTAAGGTGATGACAGTTTCATGCCCGAATATAAATCAAAAAGACAGCGACGATGGCAACCGCCTAACAGCGATCACTACAATGAGGTCCGTTCCGGATGGAACCATAATGTTTCGGTTTGAGTTCCCCGTTCGAATAATACCCGGACTTCCATTCCGGCAGGCTGTCATTTCAGCTGATGCAGCCCATATTATTGTGTGTACTGTGGACAAGTCGAATAAGGATTGCATAGGCGTGTACAATGCCACGAGTGGTAGTCACGTTTCGAAGATTCTCCTTAAAGGCTGTTCCATAAAGGTGAGTTTCCATGAGGATTTGCTTTCGTTTTTGCAACTTTCTCTTCACAGGAAGTCATATGTCTCGTTCCAATGCCACATAAGGTCCAGCAAGTGGCAGTGATTAGCAGCGAAAAGGGAAGCATCATGGACATTAAAAATAAGAAGCACATCCGCTCGATTCCCAAGTGGGGTGGCAATATCACCAAGGATGGGAAGTTCGGTTTATACGCTCCGACTCGAGGGGGTTTGGAGCTGCTAGAGCTTCGCAAGGGAACTACAGTGAAGACGTTCATTCCGAAAGTAGCTGAGGGTGTGTTTTCCGTCATTTGTCTCTTTACGGAAAACGATGAATATGTATGCTACTATCACAGCGGGCGTAAGACTATTCGAGTGTTTCGAACTGGCGACACTGAAATGATAGCAAACTACCGACTTCAGGCGGAACTGACTGCGATTAAGAGCACCAAAGATGGTCAATGTCTGGTTCTTGGGACTGTCGATGGATGCATGTCGGTGTTGGCTATAGTCGACCCAACAAAGGAGGCAATGATTGACTACCTAAATGGTTTGCCATCTCGCGATGAAAGCTGGAAGATTAAGTTGGCTAAAATGAAGGCGAGGGTTATGTTCAAAGCGGCGATAAGGGTGACCATGGTTTCGATACGATTTGGTGGACATAAGACTAGCAGCGAAGAAAGTGATGCTGCTGAGGGGAATGCAGAGGAAGGCGGTAATGACGAAACAGAAGCCAATACTCAGATTATGGTGGCGGCTTAGAAAAAAAGTTAAGAAATACAAATAAAACTGCTTTTGGTTGTTATGAACGATGTATCTGATTGTTTAAGAATTAAATGAACTAGGATTGTTAAAGATAAGTTGTCTTTGAATTGCCTACGAAGTTGGGTTATTTGCATCATTTGGTTGACCCTGGTCTAAAAATGGTTGCCATTCCGTTTTCTTATTGGTCAGGGTTTATAATGTCATTTGCGGTGACATACTTGAACAAAATAATTTTCGTTCGTTAAATCTACTAGAATATTCTGCCCCAGCAAACCGGGTGATTCGCAATTCGCTTCCAATTCGCCGGAGGAAGAATTAAAGGTGATGATTACTCGGATGTCGGAGAAAGAATCGCTGAAGGATCATTCCCCAGAACCTACGCGGATGAACAAAATGCGAACAGCTGAAGAAAATTTATCCAAAAAGGAAAGGAAAAAAGTAACTCAGAAATATGCCCCAATGGGCTGAATTTTTTGTAGAATATTTAAAATTAAAAGTTACTTGCCTTACATTTGCACTCCTCGGTCACAATTATTTTCGAATTTTGTGTTTTGAGCCATTGAAAACCACAAGCTCCGGCGAGCAATATATCTCCAATCGACTGAAAACTACATGACGAAAATACGATTTTACTAATCCTTCACACATCGATAAATTTAACGAAATAAACAACATCTTCTGCGAAGCAGAGACAATACTGAGACCACCAACTCCGGCCGATTTCCCGTTACTTGCCTACAAGCTATATTTTTATGGGGTGGCAAACGCTAAGTGCGTTAGTATTGTTGCATAGAAATTCGTATTGACAAATGTGACAAATTCCGGCTCACCAACACACTCGCACCTTGCATATGCCACTTCCGCTGTGGGCAAAGCTGCTGACAGCGTTCATATAATTTTGTCCGTTAAATTTGAAATTATTTATATACGTGTGGATAGTATTTTTTTTAGAAATAAGTGTACATTTGCTTAAAATATTTATGAAAAACTGTCAATGCAGAATGGTTGCATGAAAATAAAAACATTTTGAGCAAGTTTTCTTCAGTCATTAAAGAAAAATTCACACAATAAATCGATCTTAATGATATCGAAAAGAGGTAAATACACAACCATGTTTGTCCTAATATGTTTTAGTATATATAAAACATATATTTTTGATAATTTTACTAACCAACCAAATCAAATTATTCGCCTTTTAACAATTTATAATAACAACCAATGGCATTCAGTAATATAAAAATGTGGAATTCCCGAACTCTTTCACATTTCCCCACGGTTGCCGCGGTTGGCTGCATTTATTTTTGTAGTTTTTGTGTGTTTTTGCATGTCACACTGATTCTTTTTTGACATAACACCGATAGGAATACAAAATGGCGAATTTGAAAAAAAATTTAGGGGCCCAGCGGCAAGAGGATTGTGAGTTGGGGGTCTCAGTATGGTTTGTCTATGCTGCGAAGTGTCTTAGTTGTTAGTGCCTTGGACTACTTTATTTAGCGCGGGGTCCTAGGTTCGAGTCCCGAAAAACAAACCAAAATTACAACTTATGGTTTTTTTCCACTGCGCCACCTTTCGCCAACGTCTGAGAAACATCCAAGAGTATAACTATCATGAAAGAGCTTCTCAATTGGCCCAATTGGTGAGTAGCTTCGAATAGACTCCCACGGACCTGTTGCACCAACTATTTATTTTCATTTTTAGCAGCATCTACACTAATTTCTTCTGGAAGCCATTTTGGTTTGTTTGAAGGCAGAATTCCACGGGCCATTCCAAAGCAAAATACTAGCATAGGTCCTGGTTTGTTCAATCTTGGTTACATTTAACCAACGGTTATTCCTGCTGGTAATCATCGAATGTGTTTGTTCGACAGAAAATTAACCAGAGAATCTACGGTTTGGTAAGTTAACCCAAGAAATCGATAACCAGCCGATTTTTCGCTGTTAACGAGATTTAACCAATGATTTTCTAGAATTTCGTTTATTCAAGATTTTGTAGGTATTAGTTTTGACGTATCTGCTATACAACAACTTTTTGTAGAATATTGCGAGCAATCTTGTGCGAAAAAAAATACAAATAATAAAATAAATAAACTTATATAATAACGCAAGATGGAACGAAGGCCCTGACCAACAAAATCTGTTCGGTTAAGTTAACGTTTTCAACTGACAGATGTATACCATACATTGCACGCCATTCTATGGAAGGTGAGGGTACAGGCAGACTCCCAACTTCAGCCGGATGAATTAGGATTACTTTTAACATTTTTGTTCTTTGACAGTTCTCATAAATTGAGGAAATATTGAGAGAATGAGAAAATGATTGCAACGTTCGAAGACGAAATTGCGATGAGGCCCAATAATGGGTTCACAATTTTTATTGGTTGTTGTACTGATTCAGTTTTGTTCTCAAACCAACAAGATTTTATTCCTCTGTATTTAAAAAAATGCATGTATCATTTGATTTTGATACTTGTGACTTACTAAACAGTGAAAATACATATTACCCAGGCAAAAACACAAGGAGCCAGAAAAAAAAGTAACCAGAGATTCGGCTAATCACTGAATTGACAAATGAACTGGAAAAATGGAACGATTTGTCGTAAATCTATGGTTTGGTGAACGAAGTGTAAAAACGGTGATCAAACACTCATTGGTTATCACTGATTTGTAATCATCGGTTTAATTAAATCGATGGCAACCTAACCAAAGATTTGACCAGCTGTGAACAGACCGGCCCTAGACCTTCCCCGTAGTTCGTATTACGAAAACAAGAGGGCCGACTAAAAGTTTGCAAAAAGAAAAATGTAAGGAAATGCTGTCTCTTACAGACATCCTACTCATCTCGCGTGATTGGCTTGTGAGATGCTGTAAATGCACAATTCCCATTAGCTTCATCTTTCTGACTCTTCCCACAACAAGAAGGAGTTGTTTCGCCTGTTAGATATCACAACATTTTGTTCCTAGTCAGACTAAGACGGACTTATCTCTCTTTAAAAATAGAGACGGTGGACGGAAAACACAACAATCGGCCCTTGCGACATATCCGTCGGAACGGAAAATTATTCGCCTCAAAATACATTTGAGGTTTCCGTTTTCGGAAAAGAAAAATGATTGAAATGCGATGAGGCATTGATTTGACGTCCTCGTAATCATAGACAAACCATACTGAGACCCCCAACTCACAATCCTCTTGCCGCTGGCCCCCTCAGTTTTCTTTCAAATTCGCCATTTTGTTTTCCTATCGGTGTTATGTCAAAAAAGAATCCGTGTGACATGCAAAAACATACAAAAAATGCAAAAATCAATGCTGCCAACCTCGGCAACCGTGGGAAAATGTGAAAGAGTTCGAAAATACCATATTTTTTCATTACTGAACGCCATTGGTTAGTTATTATAAATTGTTAAAAGGCGAATAATTTGATTTGTTTGGTTAGTAAAACTATCAAAAGTTGATGTTCTATATACTAGAAACATATTAGGACAGACACGGCTGTGAATTTTCCGCTTTTGGATATCATTAACTTCGATTTCGTGTGTAAATTTTTCTTAAATAATGAAGAAAATTTGCTCAAAATGTTTTCATATTCCCTCCACCAATCTACATTGTCAATTTTTCATGAACATTTTAAGCAAATGTGTACTTATTCCTAAAAAAAAATGTTATCCATACGTAACGAACAATTTCAAATTAAACGGATAAAATTCTATGAACTCTGCCAGCAACTTTGCCCACAGCGGAAGTGTCTCATATCTGCTGCGAGTGTGTTGGTGAGCAGAATTTTTGAAGTTTCGTGACATTTGTCAATACGATTTTCTATGTAACAATACTAGCGCACCAGATGTGTACACTCCATAAAAAATATAGCTTGTAGGCTAAGTAACGGGAAATCGGCTGGAGTTGGTGGTCTCAGTATTGTCTCTGCTCGTAATGTTTGAAGCAATAAATACGAAAAAATGCTTTGCTATATTAGCCGTGTTTTTTTGAGCTTCGATATCAGCAAAGCAAAGTAAAGTATAGAATTTTCATCATGCAATTCCAGCAACTACCTACGCTCTACTTGACACTTCGAGACTCTGTTGTAGTTGTTGTAATCGCGTGCTGAAAATCCTACTTTACTTTACTTTGCTGAGATCGAAGCTTAAAAAAACACGCCTATTGTTTTTTCTTTTCTTTTTACTGATCACACTTTAACACTTCACTGCAAATCGTAAATAAGTTCCCGCGACTGATTGTTGTCGGAGGATATCGAAAATCAATTTATATGAAGCTGTCAAAAATGTCACTCAAAAACAAACTTGATCTTACTGCAACGCAAAACGCTGGAATTCGTGACATTTGTATCGGAACAGTGCTCTGAATGTTCGAAGGATACCTCGAAGTTAAAAAGCCAGATATTTTAATTAAATGTAGCAACGTTTGCGATACATTCGCCGGTGCATTTTCTATTAAGTTTTAAGTAGTAACATCGGCGGTTTGTGGTCGTAAGCCTTACGAACTGTTTCTCTTACTTTAAGAAAGTACTTTTATGCAGCCGTGTTTATTAAATGTTTATTTATATGCATATATAGAATTAGGTACAATCCATTCTTTAATAATAAAATACGTTTTCTTACATTAGTACCTACATATTTTAATAGGGAATTAAGATTGTAATAAATATTTCAACTACTTTAGGACATTCTTTCGTGTGCGATTCCTTTCATTATGTTTAGTTGTTTTTAATCAATTTAGTAAATAAACATCTATATAAATGTGTATATATGTATATGTTTTATGTTTTCGATTATATCAAATTATTTTATAAGCAAAATCTGTTTTATATATTTTTTTGTTTGTAAATACTATTCAATTACCTGTACTTATGTAGACGTAACTTTTGTTTCTTTCGGAATTTCTTGACAAAATACGTACAACAAAAATCACAAATTGTAAACAACTCTTACAAATTTAAGCAACATATTCTTGTCTTGTTAAAGGAACTGAGAAAGATCAGATAGCAAATCTGTTTTTTCTTTTTCACCAAATAAGCAGGGAGATCACTTTCAAGAGTATGATCTCTCTATAAGTATGACTTTTGTTGTTTATGCTAGCAAGCCAAAAAACATAAAGTTTATTCATTCACATAGGTGAAGATATAAATGAAATGATCGCTTTTAAAAATGGGAACGTTTGCATATAATTTTTATATAAATGGTCTTTGTATGCACATCCTGCAAAATTAAGTAAAGAAGATTCAAAGACTGTCCATTGTCCTAGTAGGGAAATACGAACAGAGATACCAACCTCCATATTTCCACTTATAGTACCTAAATATAAAGAGCTACGGCAGATTCGAGCAGTACCAGTGGTGCCATTTAAGCATTTTTTATGCTAAATTTAGAATATTTAAACTTTAAATTGCAAATAATTATAAATAAAATATGCTATATGCAATCTAGCATATTTTATTTTTTTACATAAAAACACAAAGACTTTATACCCATTATAAGAAATATTAATAAATATCGTGGTATATTTAGTCATACGAATAACGAACGCATCCATCAAAGTTTTCTGTATTTGACATTCCTGAAGATTTGTATGACAATTTGTCAATTTGAAGTTTCAACTGTCAAAGTGTTAAACCTTAAACGTAAAAATCTTATCGCGTTTTTCATTGAAGATCCGAGAGAGTTTGCCCCGAAATTCAGAATTGCTCTTTTCAATGAAATTCGTTGGAACACTTTTGTAATAGTGGAAGACACCGTATGAGAGATTTGTTTTTCTGTTGCTACTTTTTTTTAGTAGTAATAAATACAGCCAAATCAATATATTTCTATTTACGTTTACATTTTGCACGCATAATTGTATTTTTTTCGGATAGCGAAAAATTTGTTTCTATTAACACAACAAATACTTCAATCTGACAATTTGTTAGTATGTGTTGGTGAGTTCAGGGCAATTCTCTAAAAATATTCCGGACTTCTGTCTTGTTAAGAAATGACCTGGAAGTGCACTTTTATTTTCAATGAAACATAGAATACATCGAAAGACCACTTCTAGATTTGCTCTTTTCATAGAAAGGGCAATTCTTTTGTTCAATCGAAAACGCCATAAGTGATATGGAGGAAGCTGTTATTCAGTTAATGGAAATTAACAACTACTGTATAAATCCCCCTGGACGAGATTTCGGGTGTGAAGACGTTAATCATGGTGTCATCACAAATACTGTGGGTGAAAGGGTTAACAACCAATCTCTGGAATCAGCGGAGGAACAAGTTCCAAAAAAATGAAAAACTGAACATAGAAATCCGAATAATATGGGTCATTAATTTCGTGGTTTCATGTTGGTAGCGCTGGCATTTGACACCTGTCAAGCTCAGCTGTCAATTGAAATGTCATAATATTAGTTGAATGTTTGCCATTTATGATAATGGATCGCTTAAAAGTCGAGCAACGCGTTAAAATTATTTAAACTTACTACAAAAGTGGTGATTCAAACGCAGTCAGGTTTGGCGCATTACGCGATGATTATGGTAGTCATAATCGACGGACAAGTGCAAGTGTTGCTGTTGATCCGAATTTATCGATTTCCTATCGTTCGCAGCAATTGAACGTGTCGTACAAGTATGGCGTATTTTGTATTTGGACGATATGTGGTTCCAACAAGACGGGGCAACAAGCTTTATTATGGCTTTATTGTGTGAGAAGTTTCCGGGTAATTTCACGTTTTGGCGACGTCAATTGGCCACCAAGATCATGCGATTTGACACCGTTAGATTTTTTTCTGTGGGGCTAAAAACCGTGTTTACGCGAATAATCCCCGAACTCTAGACGCATTAAAAACCAATATTACTCGAGTTATGGCCGAGATCCCGCCCGAAATGTGCGAAAAAGGGGTGAAAATTACCTCAAAAGAATCGTATGCTGCTATTTGAATGATATTGTGTTTCACACTTTATGGCAAAGTACAAACTTTGTAATGAAATGAAAATGTTCATCAAAAATGTATCGCTGTGTTTTATTTAAATTTACTTTCGAAATCGAAAAATGAATGGAAGATGAGAAAAAATCAGTTGGAGAAGCAAACTGCTGCACTAAACACAAAAGTAAATAAATGCAATTTTCTGCTCTTGACAAACTGTCAAATATCATGCCGCATTTCGAATAGTGCATTTATTCACAATAACCCTAAATTTTATCAAATGAGTTACACAATGCCAAAAATTATTTTGATTGACAAATTTGTCAATCGTCGATAGATTGGTAATTGACACTCGCAATAGGGTCTGAGAGTCTGAGTCTGAGACAGTGAACTGAAAATACCGAAAACTCGACATCGCCTGAATTTAAATTCGCTCGGAATCCATCACACGGCCAAAGATTTCAAAATGTTAACTATATCGAACTTAAAAACTAAAGGCCGAAACAATGTTTCTATTGTAAAATAAAAACTAATAAAAAAACTTGTTTTAAAATCATTGTAGTTTATTTTTTGTTTTAGTATACATAACTTAAAAGCCAAAGGAGTAAACATAAGAAAAAAAAGTCTTAACAATTACAATCGTAAGAAAAGAAGAACAAAAAAATAAACTTGAAAAGAGAGCATTCACTTATTTGAAATGTATTAACCATTGCAAATGACGGCAAAGCCCGAACAAATGCTAAGCAAAATATCAATGAATTTATATATATAAAATAAGATTAGCAATTCCTTAAAAAGCTACATGAGTTTTTGGGATGATTGTTCTTTTTGATGAAATGAAATGACTTGTTACAAAAGAATAATAATTTATTATATTTATTAGTTGAAATTGGAATTATGTTTAATTTGTATAAATTAAAAAAAGAAAAACAATAGAAAGGAAAAGTTTAACAATTTAATTAAAACAAATGTTTACATGTTTTCTCTACTCAAACAAATTAACAAGTACTACAAAGTATGTATACGTATGTGTATGGGAGAGTTGAAATGGATGGATGCGTATTCCTCAGATTTATCTGGTAACAAACTTCTAACAGAAACATAAAGTTTAACATGCAAGCCGTGAGTTTTGCATTCTTTCTTTTTCTTTTTTGCTCTAATATTATTTAACAAAGTGCTCCTATTTAATAAATATTTAAAACGTAATTTAAAAAGAAGGGAACGAAATGTATTTTAAAATCAATAAGTTATGGTAACGGAACCTTGTTATGCGTTAATATTTATCGGTTTCTCATTTCTTTTGTATTCACTTAAACAAAATTCGAATACTCGTACTAACATAGTTACATTACAATATAAATATCAGCAGGTTAGGTAAAATTGCTTGTATTATGTAGTTGTTTGTTTTCTTCCTGTAGTTTTCTTTTCTTTTTGTGTTTAATAAATATTTTTGTTCGTACATGTATTATTCTTTTTGTTAATGAGTTCTGACTTAACATTTATCTCTTTTGCTGCCACATTAGTTTGACCACCACTACCTTTGGATGATGTTGGCGGATTTAACTTTGCCGCTGCTGTTTTATTTGGGCCAGTTTAGCTTGGATGTGTTGCAGGCGATTTGGAGAAAGTTCAGGTTTCTTAAAAAGGAAAATTCAAATACATTCATGAACTGGTTAAATATGTTTTGTTACTTACATCCTTGCGAATGAGTGAGACTTTTTGCGACATTTGATTCAAACTTAAATTCTCATCGGCGACTTTGTTGTCCATCATGTGTCCACCCATTTCGGGACTCCGATGTGGACCGAGATTGGCTTTGGCTCTCAGATGATTGAGTCGGTCCATCCAGAATTCGGGATCAGCCTTGTGTCCTCCACCCATGCAGAAATTACTGCCAGTCGATGCTTGATGGAAATTTGTATCTTTGGGAAAATAAGGATTTTAATTAGCATTTTCGGCCTGGACGTTGCTATTTATGCGTTCTTTTGATTACTAGTTTGGAACTTTAATAACTTTGACACCACTTATCACCACACACAGAGGGTGCAAAAAAAGAATGGACGGAAGCAAACGAAGGTCTTTTGTGAAAATTGTTTGACAATCTTTAAATTACCGAAATAATTTAAAAATGCTCTATTAGATGCAAATGAATTATTTTCGCTCCACCCACATAAGATCGTCTTATTTATCAAATGCAGTTGTAACATCTGTGGTTGGGTGTTGTAGTAATGAATAGGCTGGTTTTGAACGACCCTTAGTTAAGTGAAGATGGAAGATGAAACATTCTCCTTTAAGAGGAGGTAGGCAATGTACAGAGATATTTAAAATAGGTAAATGGCAGTTAAGACGCCAAAAAAAAAGTGCTTATATATGGACCTCGGATAGAAAGAGATACATAGTTGGTTAGAGTTCTTATTCCTGACGAAATTTGCCCACTCCTCTCAAGAGGGTCGTTTGTCTGGAAGCTAGGAACTGTTGCGTTATAAAACGCCACAAAGACCCAATCCCACATCCATCCATCCTCTCCAATCTACATATTTTTTTTTACCCATTCGGTCATTCCCGTCACTTTCGAGGGACAAGGGGCCAAGGGGGCGTTTCTGAATTGGTCCCGTTTCAGCGCTCTCGCTAGTCATGCGTCCAGAGAAAGTGACAAAAACAGGTCTAGCCCAGACGGACGGGAACCTCGCAACAATGAGTGGGGGAGGACGTTCCCCGAGAGCCAACACTCGAACGTACTTATAAACGGTAAGGGGAGGGCGATCCCTCAGGCAGACACCCCAACAAAAAAAAACGAATCCGAGAGCATGGTCCAGACAACGAGATCTCCATACTCGGGACATAAATACATTGATTCGCTCGCTAAGAATGAGACCTTCATTGAGGACGAAAATACAAACAAGCACAACATAAACTCGAAAGGCCGAGAGCCCACCATATCCGCAGATTATTTTGTAAGGAACTGTCACGTTATCTGCTAGTCTCCTCACCCAAAATCTGCGCGGAGGTCCACGGAACGGAGTAGGGCACGCGAAATATTTAGCAAAGGTTACTCCTCGTTCTTCTCCAGAGACCCTGCAAATGTCCGCCGTCCCCTAGCTATCACCTTTATGAACCTCTCCTACCCTTTTCAATTTTAGCATCGTTGCGGAAATATTAAAATAGTAGGAATAATATAACAATTTATAAAATTCTCGGTTTTAAAGACTTGGCACCACTGCCGAATCAAATAGAAATAGCAAGAATTGTTCTGTACTCGTTCATCGAAACGTCAGGCACCGGAAATTTCCCGGCGCCCTTGGTCGGTGATCATTAACGGTCGTGTTCCATGGCGAAAAAGCTGTGAGAAACGCTCAAAAATACTGTCAATGATCCCCGTTGCGGCTGAATGGTCGAGTGCATGAGTGTGTGGGGTTTGAGAAGGAACAAAGGAAAATGTGGGAAAATAATCACTTCTTGGTTGGCCAGTGATTAGAGAGGAGGTAGTGTCCGAATTGCCAGTTCTAAGTTCTTAAAATCGAGAAGTTTTTTGAAGATCTGGGAAATTTTGGAAAAGTTTAACTGCCAAAAATAGTGTGGTGAAAAGAAAGGATAAAGAAAAAGGAAGGAGATCAGGAGAAAGGAGGAGTAGTGGCAGGACTTGGCAAAGAAAATATAAAACGCCAGGAAGGCAGAGTAGAGAAGAAGAAAGAAGAGGGACCCAGAAAGAAAGAAAAGAAAGAGTAGAGTGGAATAAAGTGTTCGTTAGTTAGGTATTTATTAAAAGAAGAAGTAATTCCGTTGGCTTCCGTTACGTAAAATTCCCGGAAAAGAACGGCAGCGACCAACGCGCTGCTTTTTTGCACACGATTTTTCTTTTCTTTCGCCCTTCGCCATCTGGTTTTTTGCCGAATCTGCAATCGCGTTTTTTTTATCTTTCAAAAAGGAATAATCTTGCAACAGAACAAAGTCTAATTTACGAATGCACTAGCCCGTAATATCTGACAGGAAAATTAAAGAGGATCTTGGATCATGAAACTGCCATACTTTTGCATCATTGTTCCTTCCTTACTCAATGTAAATCATTTGAAAAATACAAACAACTCACCAAATTTATTGTCACCATTTGTAGTTCCTTGAGTCTGTCCTTGCGTTCGTTCAATTTCAAGAAGGCCATCTTCGATGTATTTCTGGAAACTGGGACTAGCCCCTTTCAAGAACGTCACCACATCGATTTCCGGGGTTCTTAATCTGAAATAAACAATCTCGTTTAGATACAAACCTATCGCATGTTCCCGCACCGAACTCACCTTGAAGTCATAAAGCTTTATTAATCCCTGCTGACTGCTTTCTTTGTCCGATATCAATTTGAATATTTGCGACATTGCCTCGTGGGCATGATTTGAGATCCTTTTCGCTTGAATGTCTTTTGCCGATGATGAACGTTGTGGTGAAGCGCTCGGGATGTTGCCATCTTTCTGAAGGTTCTAGATAAAGGCAGAGTGAATAACCAGAAAAACCA